>JAOWBP010000001.1:1559972-1570736 GCA_028571105.1 Tragopan temminckii
TGATCATCTAGTTTCAACCCCCTGCTGTGTGCAGGGTCACCAACCAGCAGACCAGGCTGCCCAGAGCCACATCCAGCTTGGCCTTCAATGCCTTCAGGGATCCAGAGGCATCCACAACCTCCTTGGGCAATCCGGTCCAGTGCATCACCACCCTCTGTGTGAAAAACTTTTTCCTAATACCTAACCTAAACCTCCCGCATCTCAGTTTAAAACCATTCCCCCTTGTCCTATCACTATCCACCCTTGTAAACAGCCATTCCCCCTCCTGTTTATACACTCCCTTCAAGTATTGGAAGGCCACAATGAGGTCTCCCTTCTCTTCTCCAAGCTAAACAAGCCCAGTTCCCTCAACCTTTCTTCACAGCCCTCTGGCCATCTTAGCAGCCCTCCCCTGGACCCCTTCCAAGATCATCAAGCCCAATCAGAATGAGAAACAGCAATTGAGATCTACTGATCTGAATCCCATTTGCCTTGTTGCACTACAGAGTGCTGTCTCCCTGACTCAGCAGGAGGACTCTCTTGCAGAAGCAAGATTCAGATGAGCTATGTGATATTTTTCCCCCTTTTTGAAGATAAGAACTGTAAGAACTCTAAGACTTAAGAAAAATTGTATTCATGACATCTGGACAGTTTCATTTTGAAGAGGTCAGTGGCACTAAAAGTTTGCGAATAATGTGTACGTAACCGATTTACACCTGATTGTCCCTTCTCCGAACATTATTCATTTGGAAATACAGACTTTAATCAGTCGGTATTACAAGTTTCATCTTCTAGCTGGAGTCACTATTGATTGCTCGAAAATTGAGTACTCTGGGTTTGATTTCAAAGCGCTAAAAACATCACCTCTCATTATTTACCATTATCTGCGCCCTAAGATTATTTTCCACCTACTTCAATAACAATATATTACTCTTAGGCTGATAAAATGCCACGCATTTTTCTTACCAATCCTGGTGCTATTTAACATACTCCCAACATACTTCAAGCAACGAATGAGCTAATCCAATTCACACACTCCTTCTGCTTACAAAAGAACACATTCTGCACAGTATCAGACATTAATTTTATAGTACACCACTAGGAGGTATTACAGCAGATTTTAAAAGCACATGAGTTGCTTGTTACTATAGCTGTAAAAATGTGACAGTCATAAAAGGGATTATCGATGACATGCCTATGTTCTTAACTATATGCACAGATTCATTTCAATTACAGGTATGCAGATATGAACACTGCTCAACCACAACAGCATCTGATGTTCACAAAGACCAAAGGATTCAGATGCCCCACAGAAACTGATGGTGACTTTGCCACCCCCTTCCAACACTGTGAAAACAGAGAACTTACATTCTAAATATGGCACCTTCGATTTTGACAACTCCTGAATTAAACAGTAGCTTGACACGGTTTTTCTGAAGTATGGAAAACTACAACATCACTGCTAACACATTGGGTGTATGTATATACTGTGTACATTGAGCACCTCCCTCCCAAAGACAGGTTATCAGTGGAGTCTGAAATGTGACCTTCCACATTTATCAAGCAGATTGCCACCAGTTGGCGAGTAGCACACTGGTATCAACAAGCAGCAAAAGAAAATTACTCTTCTCCATCACTACTCCCTGCAGCATTCCTTTTACTTATTAAAAGAGCAATCACTCTCTTTTCACCATTACCACAAATGAAAGGAAAAAAAAAACCAACTCACTCTAATATGCTACCACTTGAAAAGCCACTGCTTTAAATAATGGGGAAATTAAAATGAGGAAATCCATGCAACTGTTAAACTGAACTGTCTGCCTGTATACTGCTCTATTTCCCCTACCTCTGAGCAGTCCAAACCACCAGGACCTAACAAACCCTTTGCACTGCCTCGGTGCGCCCACACACCTCAGCATTAAGCATCTCAAACAACACCAGCAGGAGTCCAACTGGTTGTTCTCCCCTTTCCTTCTTTTTCTTTTGTTTTGGTTTGCAAATAAATCAACATTTTGTTTCTCACTTTCTTACTGTCCAAGCTTGGAAACCAAAGGCAGTGATCAGAACACTGCTGGCACGATGCAGTTGTTCCCACCTGGTAAAGAATGCAACGCTGCACTGCTCGGTTCAGCCCTTCCAGAGCACTTCTTTACAAGGACACAGTTTTGCTCAGAAGCGACTGCGTCTTCCAAATCAATGAACACTGTGCTTTCTCTGCTGTCCTACAATCATTTTAATTGCTGCTTGATCTTAATGAAGTGTGGCTGGTATTAATAAACGGATCCCCTCGCGGCTTTAATACCCAACATCCAAACAATGTTCAACTGCCTGAGCACCAGCAGTGCTTTCATGATTCAAAACGCCATCATCTCCTCCATCTCCAGCCCCTCCCCCTCAAGCCTCAAGACTGCAGACATCTGTTCTTCAATTGTCTGGTAATAAACATACTCTATAAAGCATATGTAAAATGATTATTACCCTGAAGAGCCAAGTGCCTTTCAAATGCCAGCTGAAACAAATAAACAACGGGAAAAAAACCCTCCACCAGACAAATGTTACAACAGACATCGCTCAGGCTGTTCCATATTCCACAACGTAAGGGCTTCAGCATTGGTCCCACGTGCATCCATTCTCCAACGGGAGACGTTCATCCACGCACCAATAACGCCAACGCTGCCAAGATCCAAGCAGATGCTGGTTAGCGATGAAGGATGAAAAAAGCAACTGGACTTCCTGGGTAACTTTTATACTTCGACACCTCCCGCAATATGTAATTAAGGAAAATCAGATGTGCGCTTCTCTTCCATTTATAAACGCAATTAGTTTTCATATGTAGTTAGTAAAATCTATTCCCAGGAATCATCCCTGCTAGAATACCCACCTGTCTTGCAAAAACTCGCTATTCATCTATTATGTGTGTGGTGGTGTCATTAAATCCTGGTAATTAATCTGGGGCTTAGTGAGCCTCAATTGTCCTAGTGGAAATAAGGGACGCACATCCCAACCTGCGTGACAACTCATTTCCCAATGCTGACTCACTGCTCTAAGTGGATTTGGGGAAAGGCAGACTTTGAAACCCACTTGCGTGTACATGCCCTTTGACTCTCCGTGGCTCTAAGAGTTTCTCTGAAAGAAGTTTCGTTATTGGAGACATGGGGGCAACGTAAAGCCCTTGGAGTGCCTGCTGACTCCTGCATTCTTCAAACAGGTCTGAAGCCAAGTTCAGTTGAAGCCAAGTTCAGTTTCATCTTGCAAACAAAAAAGGATCCAAAAAAGGCTATTATAACCAAAAAAACTTAACTCTGCAACTGGGCAACTCTGATGCAATAGAAAACGACACTTTTCATATCAGTAGTGCAAAAACGATGAATGCAAATGGATGAATATGAATGCTTTGGTTACAACTCTCCATCCAAACTTACTGCACTGTGCAGAATTATACTGCCCAGGGCCCCATCCAACCTGGCCTTGAACGCCTCCAGGGATGGACAGGGCATCCACAGCCTCTCTGGGCAGTCTGTTCCAGCACCTCACCACTCTCATAGGAAAGAACTTCCCCTTGACATCCAACCTAAAGCTTTTCTCCTTCAACTTAAAAGTTCCCCTCGTCCTTCTATCATCTACCCTTTCAAAAAGCTGGCTCCCTTTAGGTACTGGAAGGCTGCAATGAAGTCACCCCACAGCCTTCTCTTCTCCAGGCTGAACAAGCCCAGCTCCCTCAGCCTGTCTTCATAGGGGAGGTGCTCCAGCCCTAAAGTCATCTTAGTGGCCCTCCTCTGGACCCTTTCCAACACTAGAAGCCCTTGAGCTCCTAATAAAATCAACTAGGCTGTATGGTGTTAAAATTTCTCTGCCAACACGCTTATGTGAACTTGACAGAAATAAGAAAAAAGACTTCGAAATAAAATATTGATCTTTCTGAATTCAAAACAGATTCATTTCATGCCTATGACACTGATGGAAGCTGATTGAGACAAGCCATAAGGAGTCTTGAAAACAAATGGAAAATAAAACAAGTGAAAACTTCACACCTCTTCAGCAATTACCTCCTGGAGACCTTGACAATTAACATGATAATATCTAGAAAAGGGTGACAAAGATCTAACCAACAAGCAATGGATAAAAATAATTGCACATATCAATATTTTTGCAAATCCCTCCATACTCAGCATTTCCAAGTGACAAGCAGTACCTTACAGCCAATTTCAATGGGAAGCAATGAGTAAGCCAGCTTGCTGGTAGGACAGTCACTGCTCTGATTCCCACCAGAATCACAGAATCAAAGAATGGCCTGGGTTGAAAAGGACCTCAAAGATCATCCAGTTTCAACCCCCCTGCCATAGGCAGGGTCACCAACCATTAGACCAGGCTGCCCAGAGCCACATCCAGCCTGGCCTTGAATGCCTTCAGGATGGGGTATCCACAATCTCTCTGGGCAAGAAAGGAAGAGAATTCCATGAAGGGAATTATGAAAGAAAGAAATCCAGTGCTATGCTCATCCCAAATACGCTGCCAAAGTTGAAGATCACAAGTTAAAACTAAGATTGCAAGGACACCCATAAAATATTTATTTATTCTGTTGATGATTAAGGTAAGTAAAATCATATTTGTAAAGTTTCTACATTGTTGACCTGCACCCAAACTCACCCCATTCAACAGTGAGAAAAAGGTAAGCTGGGTCATGGAGTGTTATCTTTCACTTCATTCAGTTGTTCATGCTCCACTCAGGAAGTTAAGATGTTGCAGATGGTTGGTGAAAAAAAAAAAAATATTGCAGGCAGATAACTTAATGTTGATGTAATTATTTTTTATGAAGCACATTAATTCTACTGCGTATCTTGCAAGCTGGTATTGAAGGTGAAGTGTTTGTGAGAAGTGTTTTTTAAAGCACTCATGTTTGACTTGTATGGCAAAAAAAAAACAACAAAACAAAACAGAAAAAGAAATGAAACAGGGAGGAAAACAGAAAGGAAGTATTTCACCAGTTTCTAAATCAATGTGGAACAACTCGTCAATAAAAAGAAGAGCACTCCCACCCCACTCTGTGCTTGAAAGAAGATTGCAAATTCGTTAGAAATGAAGAGACTGAAGTCTGTGTCCTAGTGGTTGGCTTGAATAGCTCATTGCGTCAACCACTCCTCCTTTTCTCACAACAAAATAGCTGAAAAATAAACATTATGTTCTAGTAAAGTAATTTTTAGCACGTTTCTTTCAATTTAAAGGGATTGGTGTTGAAATAAAACGTGCTTATGAAATTATCATTATAGGCATCCTGCAATAAATAGGGAGCACACACATTTCCTTTTGTAAAGGAAAGATCTGAAACAGCCAACAAATTGTAATATGTCCTCAAAACTAGTGCTGTTCTAAAGATTATTCCAATATCTGGTGTCATGACATCAGAAACATACATTTGGAGGGATTAATGCACTATCCCTCCACATTTTTAAGTCCCAGGAAGACACAACTGTTAACTTCTCAGCTGCCAAGATGACATTCAGGATACTCTTGCTCTCAGGATCAGATTCCACTTTCTTGTCTTCATTACTATTTTATAATTGCTTGATTTTAGTGCTGAAGAAGAATGCCCTGTTGCTTAACTGAATCATGATAGTGAGTAACACAAACAGCAAAGGAGGGAAATGCACTCTGGAGGTGCAAGCAGTGAATAGGAAAGGATGTGTATGACATGCAAGGAACAAGCAGAGGTGGAAGACTGACATTAACTGAGAAAAACTTAATATTATTTAACTCTGGCAAAAGTAAGAACATGTACTGTTAGGTTGCAAAGTTAAAAAGAGCAAAATTAAAGCATCAGAGGTGAATGACTTGGTGAGAGGAGACTTATTACAGGCTTGTTTAAAGTTCCAGCCGTCCTTGATAAGCTCTGAATTTCTATGATCTCAGCAACTGGCACAGCTCTTTAGATCACACATTTAATTTTCAGTCCATAGAGCACACTTGTTTATCAAGGAACGAACTTACCTTGCAGTTCATAAAGTATCCTTCTGACTTTTTAAGCATAACAGCGAGCAATAAACAATTTGTGACAGGCTGAAACTAAACTCTTCCCAGCTTGGGTCAATAATAAATGACACTGTTCAATGGAAAGGGGTCACCTAGGCAAGCATTTCCACCTGAAGTGTTAGTTAATCTTGACAATGATGAAACAAGCATTGGCAACACACCCAACTGGTGTTTACTTTTTACACGTGTGCACAAAAACTTCTCCACAAGCCACAGATGCACACACATTGCTGGGGTGTGTTATCTCAGAAGTCACAACACGCCCATAAATAAAATGGGTCAATTCTACTTATCCCAATTATTTTCATAGGAGAGCTATGAAGAAAGCTTCACTTACCTGAGGAGTGGGTGAAAGATGATGGTGATGTTTCTGGCTCCCGGTTTGCAGACAAACTTGGATCCTCCACCTTCGATTAAATTATCATCTGGTCCTCCTGGAAAACAATACAGAAGTTGTTCAACAGAATCTGAACATCCCTTGATTTTCAGATATTTTCAGATAGGAACTGATAATTAGAGATTCAGCTTTCTAAGTGTCATTACACTTAACACTGGTCTCAAGAGTCCATTTGAGGTTCTTGAGAGTCCATTTCCTACACTGAGTTTTGTAATTTCCCAGCAGAACTCTCCATTGCCCAAACAAAAGTTGCATACAACTATATATCAGCTATGGGAAAAATAGATGTGTTGAGCTTGGTATGCTTTTGGGAAGTAAAATAAGCTCAGAGAGTAACTCATACACATTGAGCACAGACTGCGGGGTTTCAAGTGGCATGAAGCACCCATCTCCATGTCACTGCAGCTGAAGCAAAGCCAGTTCCACCAGCAGTTCCTAACAGCGAGATACATTAAATCAGGATATTGAAATAGGAAAAAGGAGGAAGACAAATACTTAGCCTACATCTCCTAGAACTCTTGCATTTCCTGAATGCAACAAAGACCACTCCTTACTTTTCAAAAACACATTTTAAAAGAATAGGGCAGATGCCTCTCACAATGGCATTAAAAAAATTACCTGATTCCGAAATCAGCAGAAATTCACCATATAATGCCCCCACGCTTCAATCAAACTCTCTTCTCACAAAGCTCAGACAATCTTCTTGCCCATATCATCTGACAAATAATCCTATCAACTCTGTTTTTGGACTTGGGCAAAGTCACTATCCCAAATGTCATTAAGCCATTTTTATGTTGCATGTGAACTCTCCTTTAATGATTGAATAATAATAAATACAGAACCTAATCACATTATTATGATAACTTTACAGGCAGGAAAATGACAAAGTACTTGAAATCATAACCACACCAACAGATTATTGAATTTTTTGACCCTGACATCCTTCTGCCTTAAAATGAGAAGAAGAATGTCTTCAAATTGGAAAGTGTGAGAGGGGGAGGAACAAAACCAACTACTAAGTGCCTCCAATTCTCTTTTCAAAGTGAAGTTTATGTGCTTTAGGCCATTACCTGCAAACAATCTATAAAAAATAATACAAACAAAAAGCCAAATGACAACAACAACAAAAAAAACACCTTAACGAGCTGATTTAATTGGCTCTCCTGTTAGCAACTTCACAGCAATGCCCAAGGACTGAGCCGGTCACTGACACCAATTCTTTCATACCCTAAAGCGGTCCCTCCAGGTCAGGATTGTTCTGTACAAGAACTCACAGTGCAGATGCAAACTCAAAGGTGTTGTTTCTGTGCCCTGGTGAGGGTGAAGATATTAAACTCCCTGTGGACTGGGCAAGGAAAACAGGAAACAAGACCAATCAACTGGCTGAGGTCAACAAGAGAAACAAAAGCAAAGAAAAGAAGCTCCCAGTTCTTATTAACTACACGACCATGGGAAGTTTACCTATACAGACATCAGCCAATGTATTCTGGATACTGTTCTATCTTGTTACAAGATCACTAATGTGTTTGGATCTGGGGGTCGGTTAGAGATGATTCGTAGAATCATTAAGGTTGGAAAGATCGTTAAGATCATCCAGTTCAACCATCAGCCCATCATCACCATGCACACTAAATCACATCCCTCAGTGCCACATCTGCCCTTTTCTTGAACACCTCCAGGGGTGGTGACTCCACCAGTTCCCTGGGAAGCCTGTTCCAATACCTCACCACTCCTTCTGAGAAGATTTTTTCCTAATATCCAACCTAAAACTCCCCATATAAACACTGCAGCTAGGGCATGGGGCTTCTTGATGCTCTCCACATCGACATAAGGATTCATGAAACATAAAGGAACAGCAGTCTATAAAACTTTACTGACTGCAATTATTAGAGAGAGCTCAAAAAAAAAGTAAAAAAAAAAAAGTTCAGGAACTCAACATTCAAAAAAGTTAGGCACAAGTTGTAGGAAAGGAAAATTACTCATTTCCCCTATTAATGTCAGACCCTGTGATTCCAGGGGTGGGAAGGCCTGTGTCTAAGCTGACACATTGAGGAATTCATCCAAGCGTGAACCACTGAGGCAGGAAGCGAGAAATCCAGGCTCAAATTAAGGAAGGGGTGTTATTCTCGTTACACCAAGTCACCCTGTGCTAATCAATATTATTGACTGGGATGAACTCCACAGCAAGGAATAAAGCCATCTGTCTTATCTATTTGACCACGTTATGTAAGATTTGAGAAGAACAGAACACCAGCGCTGACTGAAAAATACGCTTTTTTACCTTCTCCGCTCTTAGCTTTCAATTAATAATAATGAATGTTCCATATGTAGGTGTATGCCACAAGGAAAAGTAATTTTGTTTGCAGTAAAATATTTTACATCCAAACAACCACTGAGATGTAAATCTTATCCCCAATGATACCCTGTAAATACCAACAACACACCACTGCAAGAGCTCTTGCTAACATCAGCAGCCTTACATCCCTCGATGCTCCTGCTGTAACCCTAAGGATCCTTCACTATACCTATGCAGCCCAACATGAGCACAGCCCCATTGGTGCAGATTCTGTCCCAGACCAACTCCTGAGCTACAGACCTAAGAGGAATTTTCACAGAAATACACTCTTAATATCCTTCCATCCTTACTGGTTCGCTCCATTTCTTGCATGGAGGTGAACTGCCATTCATCCAACCTGAGAAGAAACCAATGGCTCTGTACCAGTTGGCTGCAGAGAATCATACACAATCAAACAGCTTATGTTAGAGTGGACCTTAAGGATCTTCTAGTTCCAGTCCCTCCATCACGGGAAGGACTGCCAACCATCAGATCAGTCTGCTCAGGGCCCTATCCAGCTGGCCTTGAATGGCTCCAGGAACGGGCCATCCACAGCTTCTCTGAGCAACCTGTTCCAGTGAAAAACAGGTAGGAAATGATGGAAGAGGGGAAAAATGCTCCTTCTTCGGTTCCTTACCAAGGTGATTACCAGACAGGCAGTTTGCATGGTGCCTGGATTAAACGTGAGCTAAGCAAGCAGTGTATTGCTGGGCTGTCCCACATAAATGCCATACCCCCATGAGCAGACTACAAGAGAAGAAAACTTTCCACTGCACGAAGGAAAAGAAGCTGTGAAGTCCATTTCCCAGTTAGCACCGAAGATTTTAAGCTGTAAGTACCCAACTTTACAGTCATGACAGCTCAGTATAAGCACTGACTACAGGACTAACCATCCATGCTCACTGATGTACAACATCACGATGCACACAGCACTCCAACAACCATTGGGACTGAGCATACACCATTGCTTCAGCAACACCACATTACACAACTCCTTCATTTGAACTGCAGGGTTTTTCTTTAGTTTGAGGCAAGAAATTATAACAGCCGTGTGTCACAGGCTCTAGAACAAAACCTAAATGTTTCACAGCTGTCACAAAGTACTGTTGTTGTAGCCGTTCTTTGTTAAGAGCACCAGCTTGCTGATTTTGCCTGCCTGGTAATAAATTACAAGAGCAAAAAGAGAGAAGAAAAACTTTGAGGTGAAGTGAAATTTGTCCTACAGTTAATGGCATCCTCATGCTGTGCTAGCAATGAAGTGTGCCCACCTGAATACCGCTGTGAGTGGGAGTCAGAGATTGGTCCATTAGGAACACAGTTGAACACTTCTGAAATGGAGCCAAAACCTTCATGCTTCAGCAGGAAAAAATGTAAGATTACCAAGAAAGCTAGAATCCCTGCATGCACATAAGGTCTGATCAAACATGAACGCTGTTTCCAGTTCTCCATTCTGTTTGGTATTTTACTGGGAGAAACACTGGCCATGGTACCTCTCAGGGACAATGCCACCTATGCACACTGGAGGTCTCAAAGTGATGATGGCAAGTGTTCTCATCACAGAAAAACGCAAGACAGAGAAGAGAGACAACAACCAGCATTCTGTCCTATCCAGCAAAAGAGGCAGAAGAAGGAAGGTATTTTTATTAATGAGCACCAAAGGAAGTCAATAAAATGCACTGCAAATTTGTGACAACACTGAGAAATCCATAGAATTCTCCAGGAAGATCATGCTTTGCTGATCCATTAGGTCAACACAAACACTGAAACCAGTCTTCAGCATTAAGATTTATTTATTTATTTATTTATTTTTAATCGACCAGTCTTTTGCCTGGTCAATTCCTTTTGCCATTAAGTTACTCAAAGCTGTCCGCCACCATTTGAAGTTCGTGTGCACTTACCCGGTTCACTCTTTTCAGAAAACATATTGAAAACACGTGGTAACAATGGAAAGGATTCCTCGGAAAGCATCTCAGTGTGCTTTATAAATGCATTAAGCTTCTTTTTGGTATTCCTGTACCTATTTTGT
>JAOWBP010000001.1:1648425-1664028 GCA_028571105.1 Tragopan temminckii
CAGGATTCAGTTGGCCTTCCACGCTGCAAGATCACACTGCTGGCTCATATTAAGTGTTTCATCTACCAGGACCAAGTTTCTCCTTGCAAGACTGCTTTCAATGAGTCCTTCTCCCCGTCTGTAGACATATCTGGGATTGCCGTGACCCAAGTGCACTTGGCCTTGTAGAAGCTATGAAACAGTTCTCATACAGAGTTGTATACCATCCTGGAAACAAAAGTACACGCAGGCAGTGATTTCTCATGGGGGCACTGCAAGGGAGCACAGAATCCCAAGTTGGAGGGGATCCATAAGGATCACAGAGTCCAACTCCTGGCTCATACACAATGCCCTCCAGACCCTTCCCCATCTTTGCAGCCCTCCTCTGGATGCCATAATGTATTCAGACTTCAATCAGTGCGATCTAACAGAAGACTGGGACTGGAATTTGGACTAATTCTGTTCTACCACTCCTCCCAGGATGATTCGATTCATCCCTCAGCTTGCACAGCTACAATCAAAGTAAAATCCTACTTCACAAAGGCCTGGAGAGGTTTAATTAATTTTGAATTGTACTGATCTTCTGGAGTGAAAGCAATAAGAAGCCCAAATTTTAAGAGGTGATGAGCAGCTGTGGAGTCCATTAACATCCATGGGAACAACAGCTGCTCAGGAGCACTTCACATTTCATTCTTAAAAATGTCCCAGATGTACAACACAAACAAAGCTGACCTCAATAGGAATTACCAGGGCCTGCACTCACGGAGATAACAGAAGCCGGATGCTATTTCCATGATGATCAGCACCCTGAAAGCTGTTCAGATTTTCACAGAGTATAAAAACATCTTTTACCATTTCTACTGATAAATTCAACTGAGGCCACAGTGAGCACAGCTATGTTAATTCCCTATGGCCACAACACTCTGAAACAATATCTGACGTAACTAGAAAACAGAAAAAAGTGCTCCTGCCACAGCTCCAGCCACAGCTTTGCAAAATTTAGACATTTAAATGACTGGAAGACAGATTTCCAGATCCTTGTACAGTGGAGCTGTGCTGGTGAAGGCTGCTGGACCACGTGAAAGCCTTTCAGGTACGCACTACACATGCCTACCATGCTCAGTACAATGAAATTAAAAGTAGGGTTGGTACCTTTAAACATTGCCAGAATACCAATCCAGAAATCCACACATGCACAGATGTTATCCAGACAAGTGGTTTTTCCTCTTAATTTTTTCTTGAAGCCACATTTTCCTGACACCGATCACATCCAACTTAATGAGAAAAAAAAAAAAGGCCCTTGCAGACCATCTCCAGCCCAAATGACACTCTTCTACCACCTACCGTCCCTCTTGCACTCCCTGACTCCCCCCCATCCACACGGAGAAACCACATTTTTCTTCTGTTCCCAAGGATTTGTTGGTAATTGAAGGCAATAGTGGAATGAAATAGGAGGCATGCACGGGATTCATTCCAGCAGTCACTGACAAGCAACCACCTCTGCAATGAAATACAACAACACAGCTTTAGCCAAGTTTCCTACAAAAAGAAGAGTTATCTGATCTTCTGTCTGTCCCACCCTCACAACTGAGCTGGAGAGCCAATTTCAGCCAAACGTGACAGGGAACAGATCTTAAAAGTAGTAAATTCTTAGAGGTTTTGTGAAAACAGACAGCCCTGCAGCTGACAGTGGGATAAATGTGTGCCTCCAGCGAAGGAAGAGCTGCAGTGAGTACTCAGTATCTGTACTCATGCTGCTGGACCTACCAGCACACTTGCTTCCATGGCACAGGGCTGCTTGCTCGGTGCATACTTTGCTGGATCCAGTCATGGCACAGTCTGCTGTTTACTTAGCAGGTAGTTTGGGGACACAAGCATGTGCTGAGAGCAAAGAAATGAGGAGAATGAATGTGCTGGTCAGACATGGTGAGAGGTGTGGCTAATGAAGAACTATGAATGGAGAAAAGAACACATTTGCAATGAATTGAGCAGCAGTCATTCAGCTGCTCCTGCAATAAATGTATTTGCTTTTGAAATATATCCCTATTCTTTAAGGCTTCACATAAACAAGAAGGAATGCTTTTAAACAGAGACAGGGGAGGTTTAGGTTAGATATTAGGAGGAAGTTTTTCACACAGAGGGTGGTGAAGCACTGGAACAGGTTGCCCAAGGAGGTTGTGGATGCCCCATCCCTGGAGGCATTCAAGGCCAGGCTGGATGTGGCTCTGGGCAGCCTGGTGTGGTGGTTGGCGACCCTGCACATAGCAGGAGGGTTGAAACTGGATGATCATTGTGGTCCTTTTTAACTCAGGCCATTCTATACTTCTATGATAAAAAGAACATCGTATTTGACAACGGGCAGAAGGAGTCAAAGAAGGAAAATGTAAATTGCCCTGCTAGCACATGGCCAAGACGTACTCTTGAAAAAAAATAACAAGAAAAAAAAATGAGAAGCTTTATAATGATCATTTTTTGTTCGCAATTTTTTTTTAATGACATTGTACTTCTGACAGCATCCTAGGACAGCACATCTGCGTCAGTCTATAAGGAGATGTTGCAGTTAAGTACTTGCTTCTGTTTTCTTCTGTTAATGACAGCTGTCAAATGACTTGTGTGCCCAACTTAAAGGGAAAAATACATGGCCTTAGTCATCCTCTTACTGTTTCAGGGGAATAAGGTGCCAGAACTATTCCTTCCATTTCTAAACCACTTACAGAGGTTCCCTTTCTCCCACTGAGGGATAACGTCTGCCTTACACACTGCATTATTTCAGTCCAAACGGAAGAGGTTAATGACAAAGCATTGCTCAGATCTTGGCACATTTTAAGGCCATTTAAATTAAATTCTTACTTCAAAAAGTTGGCACGGACCTAACTTTTATAAGTTTTTCCTTTTTTTTTTTTTTATTTTATGCACATGTTTCTTTGAAGATCTTTTCAGGAAAAAGATGTCCTAACAAGCCACCCTCCTCCTGCTGCCACTGATACATCATCCCTGTGGATAAGGCTGTCAAGGAAGAGAAACTGCATGGCATTCACAGAAGAGAGAGTGTCACATGCCTGCCTTCCAGTAACCTGACTGAACAATTAAATTGTATTCCTCTTTAAAAGGGATAAAAATCAAAATGCAGATCTTGCTGAGGTCTGGGATTCAGGAAGATTAATGAGCTACCTAAAAGGGAACAGCAGCTTATAATAGAAAGAGGAGATAGTACATTTTTAACATAAAGTTCAAAGGGAAACTTTTCTTGATGGTTAAACAGCAAAGATTTCTTAGCAAAGTCATCTCATCCATTGTCCCTATTGACTCCCTACATTGACTTTTTGTCACCTACTGCATCACGTTCCAGCTCTTCCAATTCATCCATAAAGGGCAATACCATCTTGTCCCTATCCATGCTAATTCCTATATTTTGTCTTTTCCTCTTTTGTCGGCTCATAAGCTTTGTTCTTCCCAACCCCACACTAGTTCCAAGGCTGGAAGTCTGCATACATCTCCTTCACACTCTTCTCTTGAAAACTCTCACAATATTCAGCTCATGGCAAATGCTGCCTCAAGATTTGTCTTCTATCAATGAGGAGTTGCTCTCTTAAGAAACATGGCCATACCCTACATCAGTAACAAGTTCCAAACCTACAGGAACTGTTTAAAAACGCATCCTCAGCTCGGTGTAACAGTAATGGCCACTGCACCATGAGAAGACTCAGCATCTGTGCCATACAACAGCTCACACTCAGGACCCTGCTGAACTGGATCACTTCTTTCAGATGACCCCAAGTTCAAGTACAGGTGACAGATTTTGAAGGTGAGAATCTGAGTATTGAAAGATGCAGAGCTGTAAGATGAACACCTTCCAAGCATACTAAGAGGTGATATAATAATTTGAAAGACAAGTATCTTCACTTTATTTTATTTTTATATGCTGTCAGATTATAGTGTCCTGAAGTTGACAGTTGCTGCCCACATCTTTTTATCTCAGATTCTTCCTTCCAGTAAATGGAAAAGTATCTGAATATTAGCCAGAGTGTCATTACGTACTTGAGCATCGATATGAAGATCCCCTTGGTATAGGCACCTAAGCAAAGCAACTGGTCCACAAAAACACTGTACATCTCTGAGTTCTTCTTACTCCACTCTTTCGAGTGGAGCATAACTAAATTACCAAAGGAAGAAGGGAACACAAAGGCATCCAATATTTCTACTGTAAACTTCCAATCATCCTCAAATAAAAGGCATCTGAGAATTACCATGTGCAAGATTTCAGGGAAAAATTCTACCCTCGTCCATCAATACAGACTGTTCAGAGACTACAATATATTCTTTTTTTGATTAGTCCAATAGGAAACTCCAATGAATGATACAGAAAAAAATTAATCCTGCTATACAATGCATGGCAGTCTTAAGATATTTCCCTGCTGTTGCTCTCAAAACTAAGACCTCACAGTGAATTAAGACATCCAGGAAAAAATACGTGAAATGACACCATGCTCAGAGAATGTTTTTCTGTGTACAAAGAACATTTGTCACAAGCAGTATAAACCAGCACGAGTGCCTCACATTCACCATTTTCAAACACTTTAACTCTTCATCTTTAAGCGCTGTATAAAAGAAGAATCGGTCACTTCAGTCCATCCAATGGAAATTCATGCTTCAAACACGAGACGATTGAGTTTAGCTCCCAGAGTAATCCAGGAGAAGTATAACATTCAGTGCATGACACAGGGAAAAAAATTGCAGATAAAGGAGCAAACATGAACTCCAAGTACCCAAACGCAACGTTCACAGAGAGACTGTTCATATTTCACCTATTGTTTTATGACAAGAACCTTTAGCTGGAAGTGCAAAGGGCATAAATAGAAGCCCAGGTGCTTCATAGAGCAAGAATAAACCAAACTAGAGTGATTTAGACAAGCTGCATGGCAAACTAGAAAGGTATTAATTCTTTGACGTAGCACGGATGAGATGCTCAATTTCTACAAAACAGAATTATTCAAACTTTCACAGTATCTATTTTCATACCTTGAAGTTCTCCACTTCTACTGTACAGCTCCCTTCTCTGCTCACGCAAATAGGCACTCATGCTAATAGCATGGGAGGAGGACTCAAACCTGTAATTAAGAAATATATAAATCCAGTCAGCCTTCTTGTAAGCACCAGTCAGCTCTAAACAAAATGCACTTCCCTGCATATCTGAGCAAAATGATCAAGGCAGACAAAACGACTCTTTCCCTATAAAATTTGATCACCATTGCACCAAATTCTGGCACTTCCAATCAGTGCAGCTCTGCTGGAAAATGACACAGAGCTGCCTGCATGGCATGGAGATGGCTCCTCCGAGCCATCAGCTGGGAACACTCAATCATTTACATAGGAATGGCCCCAAAACATTGGTAAAATCCAAACCAAAGTGATAAGTTAGTATCATATAAGTTGTTAACAGGCATATATGTAAAGCCACAAATTATTATCTAATACTTTCATTGAAACTAAAAACTAATTATTATTTATCATATGGCTCCAATACTCTACAAGAATCAATCTGAGAAGAGACACTTTTCAACCAACAGAGCCCCATTAACACAATGTTTGCCACTGAGAGTAGAAATGACACTGCAGCATTTCAGGACAGCTCTGTGCTTGCCATGATTTGAGCTGGATGTTCCCGTGGTCTAATGTCCCATGGCCAAGGAATCCAAGGAGCCTGAGGTCAGCAGCAGCCCTTTGTATCCAGGGTGGGCAGTTCTGCCGCTGTCAGTGGGAACAAAGCATTTTCAAACTGTCGAAGTGAACTCAAGAACTCATGGTGAAGACCACAAAATGTTGAGGAGCTTCTGCCAAGGATAAATGAATCAGCCTCAGTATCAAGCAGAGGAACGCTCAAAAGGTATCATGCTGCATAGGCGGTGTGATGCTTACATTTTCAAACGCTCACAGAAGGTGAGCATTTATAAGCTCTCTTTCCTCGATCCATTCTTCTCCCACACTCCTCTTTCCACTCAACATCTCTACTCTCATAATCCTTTCCTATCCTCATGCTGATCCTCCAGTGGCAAAACGTGCATATACTGTTCTTTAAAACGTGGAATCATAGAATGGCTTGGGTTGGAAGGGATCCCAAGGATCACCAAGTTCCACCCCTCTGCCACAGGCAGGGTCACCAACCTCCAGAGTTACGCATAGTTATAGTCAAGCATGAGACTAACATGTTGGGTATTCAACAACTGCTTCTACAATCTATTCCTTTCCCAAGAATGCCCAATCTCAGTTTTGCCATCTGATCTGCAAGGGAGATGGCAACCCAAATATGAGGCTAGAGAGCTATAAGAAAGAAGGGGACAGACTCTTTAGCAGGGTCTGTTGTGACAGGACAAGGGGAAATGGTTTCAAACTATAAGAGGGGAGATTTAGTCTGGATATATGGAAAAAGGTTTGTTTTGTTTTTGTTTTACAATAGGGGTGCTGAGGCAGCAGAACATGCTGCCCAGAAAGCAGGTGGATGCCCATCCCTGGAGACACTCAAGGTCAGGATGGTGCAGGCTCTGAGCAACTTGACCAAGCTGTAGGTGTCCCAGCTGATTGCAAGGGAGTTGGATGAAATGACCTTTCAATGTCCCTTCCACAATTCTATGATTCTAAAAATGCACTTGGCACCTTTTTGGAAAAGAAGAAAGCCAGGCTTACGATGACTCAGCCTATCTGGTCTGCCAAAGAACTCTGCAGCTGAAGTTCTACTTTCTCAATCAACACTGAACAACTAAAGCTATCAAGACTCCTCCCCCACCCTGAGAATTGTACCTATTTTTGAGATAAGGAAAGATTCAAAGTCTATTTCAAATGCCAGCTACTGATTTCCAGACTGCGAGACCCAATTCAAGAGTCCTCACTCTTTCCACTACGGCTACATCACACACATACACGTAAGCACACAACTAGCAAAAGTACTCAGAATTTAGAAAATTAGCCTCTAACAAGCTATCACAGGGCACAGCACAAACACCTGCATCAAGCTGCGAGGAAAACACAAGGTGGAGCTCTGCCCTAAGAGACTTCTGAAGGGAGGAATTAAACGCAGATATTCTGATGACAGGTGGATTGCTCGTCTGATTTGGACAGAGCTAATGGAAAGGCACAAAAAGAACCTTGCAGCCGATGTGAAAAGCACTGAAGATGAGAGAGGAGACAAGAATAACACTCCATCAAACATGTACATCCCTCAGTGGACTGAGAAATTCCATTTCAACTGAGATTTCCATAGATATGGTGACAGCTGACAGAAGACAGATAACCAAATAAGAGATCCCAATAAGTGCTGCTGTCACCACAGTGCCAGGAATGACTTGGTGACAGGACCATGAGTGGTAAGAGACGTGCTGTTCCTATGAGGTTAGTCACCTTCACTTTAAACAATTACACCTACCTTCACTCTCTGCTGACAAACTAATATACAGGCTTAAATTGCTGTAGGTGAAACAGAGCGTCCTTATTCCTCAAGCCTAAACGGCCTGAGTACACCCAAGAACAGATACAAAATGAAAAGGTGAACAGCCCTATTTTGCTCCAGTAGAGATCTGTAAGACAGGGTAAATTCAAAGAGCATAATTTTGACCCAAATAACAATGGAAATGTTAAAAAACAGGTGGGGAGGAATAACCATGGGTTGACAGGGTGACAGAAGATACCTCTGACATCCTACAGGCAACGTTTAACCTTCTAATAACAAGAGATTATATAGACAGCTAAACCTGTGAGAGGGAAGTGCAAAAGACTGGTTTATAACTGAAGCCTGGAGGTACTACGAGAATACAGCTGCTATATACCCATGCACATAGGGCAAAGAAAACAGAGTTCCAACTAGTTCTAGATAACCAAGATAGATGTAAGTTTTAGTTGGAAAAAAAAAACCAACAATGAACAATCTGTAAACAGGTCACAGAATGAGAAGTTCCCAATTACTACTATTTCCAATCACTCTCAGCCTT
This sequence comes from Tragopan temminckii, assembly GCA_028571105.1. Lineage (NCBI taxonomy): Eukaryota > Metazoa > Chordata > Aves > Galliformes > Phasianidae > Tragopan > Tragopan temminckii. The sequence goes on from JAOWBP010000001.1 coordinate 1,656,384, forward strand.
TCCCATTACTGAAGTTCCTCTTTAGGAATTTCATGATGGAGCATTAACTCTCCATCATGTTAATGATCTACTCTGACTTACAAACAGAATTTTGTATATTAAAGTCACCCAGTTGCCCATCTCCAGAAAACTAAATGGGGAAACCACAAGTTCCTGCTTCCAATTCCTTCTCCTCCATGCGAACATCTCAGTGGACATAATTTTTTTAAATTTATACTTGGACTCTCTCTACATGGGAGAGCAAAGCCTCATAAGGCTCACTACTGAACTAATGAGCAGTGAAAGACAGCTCACAGCCCTGCAGCAGCTTGTAGTCCAGACTTTACCCACCAGATACGCTGTTTCTGCTGCAGTTGAGCATGGGGGAAAGATTACTGCCCCAAGCCACTGGTACTCCCTAACACTACTCCCTTGGCTGCCTTTCCCTCAGATCTACTATTAAACTTGCATGCTCCCTTAGCAACTGCTTTAGAACAGTGTCATTGTGAAAAAAAAAAAGTCATTAAAAAGATTATTCTGGCAGTGCTGAGTTCAGGAAGCCACACATGGTTATGCTAGCAGAGCTGCAGCATCAGATCAAAACCATGATCTTTCAGCACAAAGCCCCTGCTGTCAAAACAGCACATTTTGGTAATTCCTCAAAACCCTCAAGAGGCCAAAGAAGACTGGTTGTCAGTAAACGAGATGAAAATTGAGCAAAGCTCACCTGAATCTCAGTGTATTAACAAGGTAGTTTCTCCTCTGCTAACAGTGCTGCTCACCAACAATTCCTTCTCACTCCTCATCTGTGCTCAAATTCAGTTCCCTAAATCCCTCCCTTGTCCACCTACCCTTTCATCCTCTTATGGTCTCCCCTCAATCACTTCTTTCTTTTCACTTTGAACTCTGAATTAAAGAAGCTAGTGATAGGATTAATCACTTAGTCCATCTAGTAATTATACAGTTATCTTAATTCTCTTTGTCCAGTCCTTTTTATCACTGTCTTTAACACGGGTCTTGAACACGCTGTGCACAAAGATAGGCAGAATACATTGCTGCGTGCTTTGCAGCAGCTTGGGTAAAGGGATCCCAACACTGTGATGTGTCTGAACGAGCTGAGCTCCAACAATCAGCAATGAATCCATAACAGTGACCTTACAGAGGCTTCAGCATTGAGTATCAAATCTCCATTGCCAAACTTACACTCTACTTACACTGTGAAACTGCAATTATCAGCCAGCTCATGCAATATTCAAGGCAACGGAGGAAGATTACACAGCTTCAACATCATCCCAGCACTTACTTGAACAAAGGGTTTTTAGGCCTTTGTGGCTTCTTCTTTGCAAAGAATGCTGCAAATTCTCTCCCAGAGCTGGCATAGCTGAGCTGAGCGGATGGCTCTGAGGCAGTGCGGGTGTTCTTCATATCCAGGTATTCTGTCAGGAGCATCTGCAAATAGAAGGGAAAGGACCACATTAATTGAGATAAAGCAGCATTATAATGTAACGTGAATAGCCAAGATCTTTAAGAACTCTACAGGACTGGGAAAATAATGAAAAATCTCAAAAACTCTAGTCCACAGAAAGCCAGCTTTATTTTCAGAAATGAGATCTTAGTGACCTGTATGCCACTGCTTTGATAAAAGCCCACCCTCCACTACCTGACCAACTGTATCTGCTACAAAACCCTGACCAACCTGAGATGACAGCCTCTTTTCTCATGTGACAAGTGACAGGACATGAGGAAACTGTGCACCAGGGGAGTTTATTGGGTATCAGGAATAATTTCTTCACAGAGAGTGGTCAAACATGATTCTATTCAGGGGAAGTTCTTTACAGAGGGTGATGAGGTTCTGGAACAGGCTGCTCAGAGAGGTTGTGGATGCCCTGTCCATCCCTGAAGGGTTAAAGGCCAGACTGAATGGAGCCCTGGGCAGCCTAGTCTGGTACTAAATGGGAAGGTTTGTGGCCCTGCCTGCAGCAGGGGGGCTGGAACTTGATGATCCTTGAGATCTCTTCCAACTCAAGCCATTCTGTGATTCTATGAAGCACTGCAATGGGTTGCCCGAGGCAATGTCCCAATTGCTGGAGTTATTTAAGAGATGTGTGGATGTGGCACTAAGGGACACAGTTTGCAGTGGGACTGGGTAGGTCAGGTTGATAGTTGGGCTTGATGATCTTGAAGGTCTTTCCAAACTAGATGATTTTGTGAATTCCCCACCCTTCCCCATACTGATTCCCATCAGCAGCAGCAATGGGGAGACGGTGCGTGGGCTGTTGGCTGGCTTTTATAGACTGATTACATGCCATAGCTCTTATAAACATAAAGGTCAGCAATATTGATATGTTCTATTACAAAAACTCCTTTTATATATGTAGAAAATTTATAGCCATACATACGCACATTTGTACATCTTAATATAAAACATGCACGTGTGGGTTTGTGTGAATGTACAGGTCATGTATGCTGTTGGAAAAAAATCTGGAAATGCTGCAAAAATTGCCCTTTATTAGTTCCCAAATGAACCACACGCGTCTTTTTTTAGTCACTGAAAATATAAATACCCACAGCCATTAGTTGAACTAACTTAGTTTAGAACTGATTTTCTTCTAGCCCAATAGATCCAGTATGGGGGTGTGGGGTCTGTTTGTGAACAGGGTTCTTTTGTGAAGCCTCTGCAGCCTTAAATCATGGTCTGATATTTGGTGCTGTCTAGGCAACTCCATGCCACAGAAGCAGAAATAGATTCCAAGTCATTCACTTATAATTTCTGGGTCTGAAGACAGATAGAAATGCCTTATAATTAACTTTTGACACTGCGTGAAGAAATTCACTACTTGTATTGAGAAAACTCTTACCTACGTGGAGGCTATTAGTAAAGTGTTCCATTTTAATAACTAGCAAGTCAGAACTCTTCAAAGAGACTTGTTTGTAATGAAAGGAATGCATCAGTGCAGTGCTACATCGATACAAATTGCCTGGTAATAAATATCTAGGCAAATGGTATCATTCCCCTAATTAGAAATTATTCAGGATTGCTTAAAAAAAAAAAAAAAAGAAAGAAAGAAAGAAAAAATACCAATGCAAAGGAAGTTCAACTCCTAAAACATCTCAATTAAAACTTTACTTGGGCACAAGCTTTTAAAATGCACGCTCATTGTTAGGAGGAAAAATAATCACCGTGCTAATTTTTAACAGTAATTTACCAAATCCGTTTGTACTCGCATATTTGCATTTCATCTCCTCTACTTGAATTAACAACCTTAAAATCACCACAAAAATGTAATTAAACCCTCAAACTTAATCAAGTTTAAAAAAAAAAAAAGAAAAACATTTAGCAATTTGTTCTCACGTTGTGGATGAAACTTATTTAGCAGCGTGGTCTGATGGGAGGCGTCCCTGCCTATAGCAGGGGGGTGGAACTAGATCTGAAAGGTCCCTTCCAACCCAATCCATTCTATGATTCTATGATAATGGGTTCCATGACTGATGTTGCTTTATAACCAGGACTAGGAGGTGTGAAGTGTGCAATACAGTACTCAAAAGTTACAACCAGCCGAGAGAAGTTGGAGCTAGGATCACAAAGAATTGCCCATTAGTTAAAAGGGAAACAGAGAAACAAAAGATAAGTTGTGGTGAGATGCTCAGAACAGTTCCGGCAACACCACACTTTAGGAAAGAGAGAAAATTATGGCATTGCTGGGCAGGCAGAGCAAGACATCGTCAGTCTCTAAAAAGCTAAAAGCTGTAAGAGCAGCAAAAATTGCTCATTTTGGTAACTATTCTCAAAGTTCATCTTTAAGTTATAAAATCCAAATGCAGCAAAACCGTGCTAGACAGATCAAAGCTCTTTCTGCTCCAGTGCCCTGTGTTCAACAGTTACATAAATTCTTCAGAACGAGGTAATTAAGTGTAAGCATGGCTGAGCAGTTACAATGCACAGCCGAGCAGGAGAGAAGTTAAGACAGGAGACACCTACAGCATACAGTGCATTTGGCTTACAACTCCAGTACAAAGATTAAAACCCTCATAACTTAAGCAGTCCTATTTGTATGTGGGACAGTCTTAAAATCTTGCCTCAAAAATAGCCTGAAGATTTACATTCTCGTTTCTCTGTACCCTACATGGCCTTGGCCCAATGTTACCAGCTTCACTTAATTCCTTCCATGCAGCCAGTCCAACTTATCCAAGTTAGTGCTTACAGATGAATTTATTAAGTATCATGTTCCAGGGGCAGTTGTAGCACAGCCGTGTACTTATTAAAAGGCACAGCAACCTATTTAAAAATCCACTTAAAAAAAAGAAAAAAAAAAAAGACATCTTCCTGTCTATCCAAGTGAACCAGAGCCTTCCCTAACAATGAAATAAGGGATTTCAGCATTTTGTCCCATAACACCTGGTTAGCAGTTGCTAAGCCATCAATCAAAAACCTTGTTAGGCATTAATCACATGGACATACAGCAAGACGTATGAGTGACTGTAAAGCTTGCAACATCCCATTCATCTGTAACAAGGACTTTTGACTTTCTGTTCAGTGGTCGAATTCTGTCATCCTTGTACTGTATTTATGTCGATGTCAAACAAATAAAGCTGCACATAAAGCAAGAGAACAAAGCATTCTTCATCCAGCTGCTCTTTGGAAAAGAAAATTAATATAAATGTTGTATTAAAAAGGCAATATTTATGGATTTGGAGGCGTAATTAAATTCTCCAATTTTGAAAGGTCATATCAGTACATGTGGCCTGTCTCTCACATCGATCTGGTAGCAGCCTGCAGTGCACTGTCTCTCTGAACTACAACAGAGGAAGAGTTTGCTTCTATGTCTGATGACTGACTTAACTATCCTCACCAACTCTGAATTAAGGTGGATGATGAAGGATGAGCAGTTGAAAATCATGCTTCAAAACAGGATCCCTAAAACATCGTTGTTCTCTCACAGGTTATCTTTGGAGATGATTCCATCTCAAGCAGCTCTGGTTGGCACAATGGCAATGGAACCTCCACATATTTTACGTAACCAAATCCCAAGACATTAACACTAACAACAACCCTTCTGTATTTTGATAAATTTTGGAAGAAAACCTAACACTCAAAGCTCTGTTTCGCTATGTAATTATCATGAGATAGCAATTCAGTATAATAACACTGATGCATGAAGTCATTGAAGAGTAGTCACCAAATCACAGAACGTACCAAGTTGGAGGGGACACAAAGATCACAGAGTCCAACTCCTGGCTCAGCTGCCCCTCATACACATTGCCCTCCAGACCCTTCCCCATAATTGCAGCCCTCCTTTGGATGCCATAATGTACTCAGACTTCAATCAGCACGATCTAACAGAAAGGACTGGAATTCTGATATACTGAAATAACCTTTAAACCTGCCTGAAAAGTTCTCTACACTATGAACACAGTTTATGCCTTCATGTATTTGGGGGAATCTTGAAGATCTAATGAAAACTAACACCATACCATGAATTTTACAAGGGTAAACTGAATGAACAGGTAATTACTGGCCTCTCCACCTCATATTGATCTGGGACATAATTAAAGAAGAGATGACAGAAGACTCTATTAAAAAAGAATTAAGGAAGAATAGCGGAATTCATGTCCAGCAAAAAGGACTTGCAGAAAACACACCTTGGCTAACTGGCATTCCTTAGGGATGACCAATCTGGTTTGAAATAAACCCAGACAGACGAAGTTATTTTCACTGAGGACGCGACAGAAAAGCCAAAACAATGGAAGAAATCCACAGCATCCACAACAGAAACCACCAACTTAGTGAAGCAACTTAATAACTTAGTAGAAATTGGAGGAAGCCACCAAAAGTGGATTTTGCAAAGTACCAGAAATCTTAATTCCTCATTTCTTTTTTGTCTTCTGTATTCCAAGCAAAATATTACTGTTCCAGAACCTCTTTCATCTGGTTAGAAATCTTTTAACTTACAGACTAAGCTTGGAATGCTTTCATTTTTAAAACAGAAACAATTAGAAGCTCTGCACCTACAGAAAAAGAACGAAAGTCTTGACCTACAGGACTACTGCGTAAAGCAGTGACTGTAAAAACTTGGTAATGAAGATATACAGCAGCAGAGATGTTCCCATTGTGACAATGGAAACTAATTAGCAAATTGGAAGTGGATGTACAGAGCACGGAGCTTTGTCAGAAGTAAAAGTTGACACTCTCTCCATATCAGGTCACACATTTGGAAGGCCAAACAAAACTCCGACAAAGGAAGAACAGGCAAAAATGGAGCAGGGGTGCACAAAAGAAACCTGGAAGTTATTAAATGGCTGCAAGGCACAACTTCCAGGAACGCACCAAGAAATCACAACCTCAGCCTTGTTAGCTTCGCAAAGGGGAGGCTGAGAGGTTACTAGATCAGCCTGCAACACGTAACATAGAGCACAGAGCTGATGAGAAAAATCTTCACTAATGAATTTCTTAAAAAAAAAAAAATTGAAAGGCTGGAAAGTTGAAGCTGGATAGGCTTCCACTACCAGTTAGGCATACACTTCCAGAGTATAATTAACCACTTACATCAAAGGTTACATTGTATTCTCTGTCATTGATTTTTAATTTTACTTTTTTTTAAGCTCTCCCCCAGTCAAACTGGACGGCTTTCGAAAGGATGTGCCCTCTTTCAAGCAGGAATTAACTCAAGAAAGTACCGCGGCTTGTTTTACGCAGAGGTCAGACAAGAGGATCACAGCAGCTCCATTTGGCCTTATGGCCTGGGAATCTTAATAAAGGCATGGGAGCACTCAGTGCCAGCTCTCCAGCTCCTCCATGACGGAACCACTGATGTTCAAAGCGCTGTTCTTACATGGCACCTTTAATTACTATCTCCATTGACACAGGAAATTAAAGCAGCCACTGCTAATGTTTGTGTTTGTGAGCAGGTTTGCAATGGAGGAAATTTCTGCCCACGCCTTTCTTGGGCACGAAACTGCAAACATCACTTCTGCTCTGAGGAAGCTGTAAAAAAATCAAAACAAAATAAATCCCACTCTCAGAATAGAGACTGCATCTCCCGTTTGCAACTGCCAGCACCACGCAGCAGAATGAGATCTATTTTCAGCTTCTTGCTCTGTCACAGTAAGCACCTGCAGAAATGCTGGCATTTCAGCTGTACTGACACACTCTGCACTCCTCCTGCACCGCATCAGCCTCTGAGAATGCTTTGGAGTTACATTTTAGGAGTAATTTAGGAATGCTTAGGAGCTAGCAGGAAGAACAGGAAGCTGAGATTATTAAGTGGAAGACAGATTTCCTAACGGGAATCCAACGAGAGAAGATGGTTACAAGCAGAACAGAGGAGAGCATTCAAATTATAACACCCCCCCCAGATCAATGGGGAAGCAAAGAGATGCCTGGTGACAGCAAACCACAGTGCAAGCATTGGCAAAAACATCCCTGAGATGATGATATGGAGCTGTAGACAACTTCAGGGGTAGTAAAAGTAGAACCAGTAGGATGCAGTGCTGTGAAGAGCACTTACTGTGGGTTGGAGCTTGATGACCTTTGAAGTCCCCTTTCCCCAGAAGGGGATTATAAGAAGGAGGGGAATCAACTTTTTACAAGGATAGATAGTGATAGGACAAGGGGGAATGGTTTTAAGCTCAAGGATGGAAGGTTTAGATTGGATGTCAGGGGGAAGTT
>JAOWBP010000001.1:1665658-1683051 GCA_028571105.1 Tragopan temminckii
ATATCATTATCCAATCAAAAAGATTTGAAGTGAAACCCTGTTCCTACTACAAGCACCAAGAAAAACGTCACCAAGTTGCACAGGGTTTGCAGATCTTACCTTCATCCCTAACTCACCTACTGCACCAATAGTAGGAGGTTCATCCTAGCTTACACTTGTGGCTCTGAAAATAAGCAGCTAAAAGAAAAAGCTGATGAGAAACATGTTACAGAAGGTAAATTATTTTCTATAAGGTGCAGCAGGCACGTGATGCTGAAACAGAGCTCCTGCTTCCATGTCCTCAAAGGTGGTTTTGCAATTACTTCTCAACTTCAGTTGTTTTAATACCCATATAACTGCCAGTCTGCTACCAGCTCATAGAAAGGTGCACAGTGAAGGTCATCTTCAGTTTCCTGATGCATGAAGTTTTAAGATGTTTGCTTTGAAATGCAGTCATTTGGCCTACACAAAAGGAACAGCAGCTGGACGGTCATTTTTTACAGCTCTCCAGTAGTTCTGCTCATTTATTTATTTAAATAAAAGAGAAATAAATTTGTTCCAGCAGCCAACAGTCAACTTGAATAGCTGGGTCATAAAACAAATGGACAGCACTTAGTTTTCTCCAGGCACATCAGCTGTTCTGCAAACACAGACTGAGCTCACAGAAACGACCCAAGGAACGAGGCTGCTTCCTCACTTCGGTGTCAAGACCTCCACACCAAAGCAAAACACACTAAAAGAAACAGAACAACAGAATGAAGGTGGGTGGCACAAGGAGTCAGATTATTCATTTCCTCAAAAGAAAAGCAATGCTGACGTACGTTTCCATAGTAAAGCAGATGTGTCATCTGCCAAGACTACGACTGGAATCAGTGAGACCTACACATTTACACAGCTTGGGTAGAGACTGCAAAATGCTTGGGAGCCAGGGGAATCCAACGGTAAATTCTGAGAAGTAAACCTCACTGGCCCCTAGGCAGTAATTTGGAATTCCTAGGATTGTTTAATGACTACATGGGCAGGTATATGTGTATAAAGGTATATTATATATATATAGATGCACACATATATCTTTAGTGCACGGTCCTTCTGATATGACTGATGAGAAGTTGTAAAATTCATACGGTTCAGTGCGATGTGGTGCATGGGTAAGTAGCCAACTGTACTCTAAAATGGTCCAAAAAGCAATAAAGTTAATCCAAAAGGCATAATTACCACCTGCCTCATAGACTGTACAAAATGAAGTATTTCCCTGCATGTTTAAAACCACTGTCTTTCAGTTTGACTGGATTCTGTTTTGTTCATGTAGCATATAAAAAGGTCAAGGAGGAGTGTAAGAGTTGAACAGGTAATTGAGTGCAGATTACTGCTGTGCAATTATAATTTAGTGAAACTTCACTGCTTCTGCACATTTTGCAGAGGAGGAAGTTACAGATGGAATCTTCTGTTTATAACTGAAGCAAGGCTAAGCACCTTTAAATCACAAAGTTTCAAGAAAAGGGCTGATGTGGCACTGAGGGACATGGCTAGCGGGCATGGTGGGGATGGGTTGATGGTTGGACTGCATGATCTTAGTGGCCTTTTCCATCCTTAATGATTCTACGAAAGAGGATATATTCACTCATGTTTAGTGCCTGCTGCACATTCACCTTTCAGAGCGTCCTCCTTCCCATGGAAGAGACGTGCAATTGTAATGATGTGAGAAACAGTGCGACATTTAACCCACCTCACATGAGCTTCTGCTACTCAAACTGGCACATACAACACAGCAGCAGCAAAGAGAGGAAAAGGCAACATGCTGTTTAAATACCATCCGTGTTAACTCACTGATAATACAGCACACTTCGTGTATTTCATGCCTTCAACTAATTGCTTAAGACATCCTGCTACAGTGTAGATGGTAACAGTAGTGCGCCCTCAGTCTTCATTAAATGCCAGCTCTTAATAACAGACTCCAAAAGGGCTTTAATTGCATTTACTTGGAGCTCCTGAACTTTAAAAGTTGTTAATCAGACTTCTATGTAAATGGAATGACGATTAAAGGTTAAGTACAGGTTTCTGAAATTTCAGCAGTTGAAGACGTATTGCCCTTAACAGGGACGAGAAACTACCAGGCTTGACAGGAACTAAACATCTTAATTAAATACTCAGAAGTACAGTACTTATTTCTGCGTGAAGTTCTATTTTCAAATGTCAAACTTAATCAGGCACTTGACAAAAACGTGCAATATCCCCACAGCACAGAACAAAAATGCCTTGGGATCCTTTCCTGACAAAACACCTGCACATCTCCCAGCCCTCAGCTCCTTAGCAAATTCCAGCTCTCCGAGCCACTCATCCCAAACAACGAGACAGAAAGTTTTATGGCCCTGAAGCTGCAGGAGTCCAGTTCAGAAATAGGAGACAACATTTTTCAACCCGTCAGCTTTTCTTCCGTTTGCTTGGTTTATCCCTGTAACGACAGTGTCATGCTGACAAATAAACATAAGGGCTCTCTATAAATTTGACTTTGCATAGATTTATTTCCCTCCAGGGTACAGTCCATCAATTATCACCGGCAAAGAGTATAAAAACTTCTTTGGTGGGAGTAAATTTAGTATGTCTGCTCTGTGAGTGCTGTTTGCTCTGGGTTTTGGTGCTGAATACTCACACTGACCTGAGATGTATTTCAATTAACTATGATTCCAGCCTCCAATTTCCATTCATTTGCAAAGACATCAGTTCTGTTAGCAGTATGTGTCCTACAGTTACATACAGGGTCGTGCAGAAGAGACAAATCAACCCAAAAGGGATCCATGAACAGAGACTTTATGGCAAAGTATTACAAAGTAAGAACTTCATACAGCTTGGGATTCAAGTTGTAATCCTGATGAAGAGTAACTGCACTCAAGGTTATCCCAGGGACTGAGCAAAGGACTTCAAGACCTCTGCCTTAAGTCCTACACACACTGGGACTTGGTCACAGACTGACCCACGTGTTCCACATACGCAATGCTTTGACTAAATTGCAAACTACCACATATTTTCATAATTAACTACAAGCCTGCATCTTTTTTTGTTTTTTATTACAAACTCCAGCTAATCCTAGGAAAATATATTTATATCAAGGCTGGATGTGGTTCTGGGCAGCCTGATCTGGTGGTTGGTGACCCCACACACAGGAGGGGGGTTGAAACTGGATGATCTTTGAGGTCCTTTTCAACCCAGACCACTTTATGATTCTACGACTTTTCCAGTAAGCAACACAGCAGCTGCAGTAACTGCTGGTGTGCAACAACAGTGCTGTACAGGGTAGAAAAATAAGTCCAGGAAAACATGCACAGTGGAGGTTACTATTCAACTTGCAACCGAAAGCGTGAAAGAAATTTAGCAATGTAAGCTGCAGAGGCAGACTCTGCCCTCAAACAATGCAACATAGTGAGAAAGAAGTAACAGAAGCACCAATGAAATTCAATAGAAGTGAGTGAAAGATCAGCGCTGATCAATGGAGATAATTAAAAACTTCATGAGAGTGACTTGAAAAAAGGAGGAAGAGTAAGGAAACTTCCACCCATAGCACACCGCTGTAGTAGGGGCATTACCCACAAGTGATTCACTGACGAGCATCGGGCACGTGAACTGAAAGAGGCTTAAAAATATCTCCTGCAGTTACACCCAGTATTGTTAATTTATTATACATAAAAGGCGTTTAAACAGATCTAGGAGGAACAGCTATGACGTTGCACTTAGAAAAGCCTACCAAGGAACTCACCAAGCGTAATTTTCTGTATTTGTCAAAATTAACTGGAAGACTTTTAGATCTCACTCCTTTCTCAAAGTGCCTTAATAATAAGGTCATTCCAAGCAGTTCTGTGTAGCCAGCACCACACTTCACAAAAAACGTTTACCAGACTCTTTAAATACACGTTGGCATTTTCTAATTGCCCAAATCCTTGAAGATCCAACCACATCTGAATCTACAACCATGGCCCAGAGGCAAAGCACCTAACAGAGAGAAACAGCCCATGAAATTAGACACATGAAGGGTTTATACAAAGGAAGAGCAAAATGCTATAGCAGCAAACGTAGGATTCTGTATGAACAAGCCTAGAGACTCCAAGACATTGACAAAAGGGCACGGCCCCCTTTGACACCAACCCAGCAGCCACCATTTCAAGGCCAGCTTATAAGGCCACTGACATCTTTGAAATGACATCAGAACTGCAGACCTGCTTTGTCAAACTTACAATAAGTAGAGTCTGATTTTCCTCCCATCCCCAAACGGATGGAGGTGTGCACCAGTGCAGTGCTCTCTGCAGTCTGGGTATGGAGGCTGAGTATCACACTTTTGTAAGAAATTACCACTGACCTTAATCCAGAAATATATGCTTCCCTAACGCTTCAGGGTCTTTGATGTTATCACAAATATGCTGGGTGGGGGAGCTCATAGCATTGGCAAGATTCTTGCTTTCAGGTGTTGGGGGTAAAACAATAACAATTTGAAGCAGCTCAAAGCTCTCCTGTACGAGCCATTCCTTCCTTTTGAAGTACCCATCAGGACCGCTACACTCCTCTGGCTTTTATGTTGCTCTACAAAAGGTACTGCACCAGGCCACCAAAACGCCGGCGTTAAGCAGATTACACCATTTCTGATCGTGTACCATTACAGTAGACACTTGAATGTCTTCCTGCATCAGGGAGCCTTTTCCTCCCCCTTTCATCAGCTTATCAAATGAAGCTTAAACAGTAACGCTTGCATCTAATGATACTAGGGACCTCGTAATGGGATTAGGAAAAACACCATCATTAGTTTTGAGAAGGAATGTGACCTTGAAGAGATTTCTTACTTCACATTTTAAGCTAACACAGCAGGAACGGTGAAATAGATTCATAAAGAGAGATGAAGAATGGATAGGGAGAAGCAAGGGACCCTCTCTTCCCAAGTAGATCCTGTATTGCTCCCATACTAATACCACGTACAGAAAAAAAACTGATAATCACACCATGTCCTGGACCATAAAAGGGAAAGACAGACCCTTTCCAAAGCCGGTTTGAGAGGCTATTTGCTTATCAAAAGCATTTGTTAAGCATCAAACTTCAGACAAGCAAAGGCCAGCACTCATGTCATGGCTTCTTCCCTGGCACCCTTGGCACATGATTCTTCCATATGCAGCACCAAAATCCTTGTGGGACTCAGCACACAGCACCAATGTTTCCTGAGATCTCTTCTTCCACAACCCCACCAGTAAGCATCCTTCAGCTGCTCCTAAGGGATCTGTTGACAAGTGCACATGGGAACAACTTCCTGCAATCCATCCGTGGTCTCCAGTGGCAAAGTGCAGACCTCCAAGCTCATTTCCAAAGCGCTTCTCTGCACTGAGAATGTTCTGCACCCCACTGAAACATATCTGATTTGGAAAGTGTTCATGTGAGATAAATTATTTTAGATAAAATTTCTCCAGCAAGACCTGCAACCGTTGCTTTTGTTTACTCAGAAAAGTGTAAGTGCTTCTGGAATAACTGTGTGGCTTCCAATATCCAAACCAATCATGCATGTCATTGTTTCCTCCAGTAAAAACATTTCTTTAGATTGCCAAAAGGAAGTGTAAATGCAATAGCAACAGGAATCCATTTTACAGCTAAAAGCCTAAGAGAAAAAAAAAACCACCACCAATAAAAACACTTTCTATTTTTACCATTTATACATATAAGCTCTAAAGCAAACAACACTACTGCTCACAAAGGACCTCCTCCTACACACACCATGGCATCTCTATCCAGCTCTTTACTACCTTACTGCAAAATACTTCCCTTGCTCTTTGAAATGCAGGGTGTGAATCCAACTCTATTTTCCTCAGCAGAGAGCCCCTATGAGCCTGGTCCCTCCCAACGGAATTCCAGCTTGCAGGAACATCATCAGGCTATGGCCATACAGCGAATTTTAAATACTTGTCATCTGCACTGCAATTGCACGATTCAGGCAGAGATTTATTCCGAACACTGAAAGAAAAACAGTGCAGTGTGTCAGGTCAGTGAGTACGCTGCTCCAGAGGGCTGGATCTTCACAGCTTCCAGCTGTGGCTGCACTCTCTCCATATAAACAGGGGGTACAACAGTTTACAAGGGTGGATAGCAACAGGACAAGAGGGAATGGTTTTAAACTGAGATAGGGGAGGTTTAAGTTAGATATTAGGAGGAAGTTTTTCCACACAGAGGGTGGTGACACACTGGAACAGGTTGCCCAGGGAGGCTGTGGATGCCCCATCCCTGAAGGCATTCAAGGCCAGGCTGGATGTGGCTCTGGGCAGCCTGGTCTGCTGGTTGGTGACCCTGCACATAACAGGGGGGTTGAAACTAGAAGACCATTGTGGTCCTTTTCAACCCAGGCCATTCTATGATTCAAATACACATTTCAGTGATGAATAACTCATTTTAGGAGTGAATGATTCATTTTAGTCTGAACAACATCAAGTACAGGGACCAAGACAACTGAAGTCCAACCACAAGCTCTGCTGTCCAGGTCAGGAACACGAAGGCAGAGTGCATCTGGACAACATCTTAATTCTTACAGAAGTCAACGCTCACCAACCCAGGTTTATGCAGAAGTTACAGTGTGTGAAACTGGCAGGCTCGTGCCACTGGGTGGAGCCAAGATAAAGCAGATGGTTGTAACATAAATTTCAGATCTCAACCAATATTGCCACCATTGAAGTGCCGGCTTCCTCAAAAGGAAAGCTGCCACTGCCATGGCAAACTCTGTCCTCTGAGGTATAACCAGACCCATCCCATCAGCACACTCCTGCTCCTCAATTCTGGCAACTAAGAATGAATTTATTGCATCAGCACACTGCACAGACAGACCATCACTTTGTGCTACTGAAATAATTACAACAGCCTTTTTGCATCCCCTGTAATGCCATAAAAATAAAGACAGAGGACCATCAAATTCATCTCAGCCGCTGAAGGCACTATTTACCAGTTTCTGTGCAATCACTTTAAAATGTATCATGTTGCAATCTGCAAAGCTCACCCTTCACAGCACACGACTGCAGTTGGACACGCAAACCTGACTCAGTTACGTTATCGCAGATAAGGATGTCCACGGGTCTGGTTACGCTACGGTACATTTAACATACATACATGTAACTATAAAAATTAAAGCACTGAATTGCTTCTAACCACGAACAAGGGCTGGAAGAAATGAGTATACAAAACCTGCATTAACTTGTCTCAATTTCAGATAATTACTTGTGAGGTTTTTTAAGACATTGTGACTCACAAGGGAGTCTGCAAATTTACCATCTTTTGCAATCTAATAATGTTGGCAGCTCTGAGAATTACCTATTTATTGATGTGTGACACCAATCTATCATCAATGGATAAAAAAGCTGTTACTTAAGGGTTCTTCATCCCCTTTGTAGAATGCAAAATCTCTGGCCAACAGAATTTTTCAAGTGTAAAACAAACCAAGCTGATACAAATGAGAGGAGATGGAAGAGGTTATGCTACTGAACTGGACAACACTGTAGGGAGATTTGTCACTTTTATTTACCACTGATGCAACAGGGAGTCCCAGAAGAGATCACACATGTGGAACAAAGCTCCAGGACCAGGAATCAGAGAGATACAGAGCATATTTTCAGTGCATGTAGCATTTGCAACACTATCTCAGTTTTTTCTCTTTCACAACCAATAGCCTTTGTCTCCAGTAACATTCAGCAGAAAAAATTCACTGTCTGTTCAGCATCAAGTATACAAGGGTCTGATCTGTGCTGTAGTCTTTGATATGACACAGACACAATTAACAAAAATTGCACTGAGAACAGATGCAACTCTGACACAGCCCCAAGGAAGGGCAAAAAAAAATCCAGGACCACTGCTAGCCCTAAAGCCCTTTCAAGTAGATGAGAGCAGTCTACAGTCATACAAAGAAAAGGCAACAGGCACAATTTTACAATACACTGTGCACTTCAATAACCTACAGACATACAAATCACTGTCAAGCGAGAGCCAGCAGCTCCCAAGTGCTTCCTCATTCCCCTCCATTAGTCTGTTGCTTTCCCCTGATCCTATCACTCATAAATGGAGCCCTAATATATACCTTTATTTTCAAAAAGTTTGAATGCATCACAGTCCAAGTGTAAATAATTTATAAATCAAGAAGCAAGTAGGATTCTGGTGCACGGTGGAAGCAAAGATAAAGCTTTTAAGGAGAGGAAGATGGAGACGTATGTACATCCATATAAACAAACACACACAGTTTGCCACTGCCAATAAAGATTTCACAAGGAAACCACCACTCCCCCTCCCTCCTCCTTCAGATTCCCTTGATTTTAATATTGGCTCTTCAGCCAAAAGCTCATTACTAATCCAATTTTAATGTCACTTGAATTCTTATAAATAAGGGGACCACACAGAGAGCTGATGATTTTAATTCTGGCACTTAAATCAGAAGTGTGAAGTTAAATGCAGTACATATCATCCCTCTTTTGTTAATTCTACATTTAATTGCAATGTCTTCTTCCAAATCCCAACTTGCAAGGCAGAATTTAGAGCTAAATCAAACAAGTGATGTTTCAAAGCTTTGCCAACCAATGAGCTGGTGAATTGGTTCTCCAGCATTTCATCCATCATTGAGGATGGCAGGACTATAATCCCAGCGATTTTCCTGGAATCACAGAAAATTGGAAAAGACCTCAGGAGATCACCCAGTCCATCTTCGTGCCCTAAAGAACCCGTTCAGTTGTCATGCCTGACAGATGCTTGGAAGACTTTAAGGATGCTAGACAACAATATAACACCCCTAAATCATTCACTGCTTACATACACTGGCCATTAGGTTAGACATAAAGCCAAGAAATGTTTGTCTCCCTTGCCAGTCTTCAAGCTCAGTACTTCCTCTCCTATCACACCCTGGAAAACACACAAGTCCCCTCTTCTTTTCAACTCTTGATATATTTGAAAGCAAGAGACTCCCTCTGCCCCTTAAGCTTTCTCATCTCTAAGCAGATCATTCCTTTCTTAAGTCAATTTTCCCCAGACATCTGATCATTCCAGTTGATCTCCTTTGAATTCCCTCTGATCGTTTGGCTTCCTCCCTCACAGACAAAAGCCTAAGAGGATACAGGGCTGCAGCCGAAATCTTTTCAACAGTGACCAGAACAGGATTATTTTCCTACATCCTGCAGGCCATGTTCCTCTGGTACTCAGCAGAGGTAAGTTTTTAGTTGTTTCTTTCAGTTATTTGCTTGGTTTTTATGACATACTCACAGCCCATTTATGATCCTCTGTACCATACAAGTCCTTGTCTGAATGTGAAAGGCTCCCAGCTACTCCCCTCATACCTACACAGGAACACCACCACACATATTTCTCTTTTGAAATTCAGTATATTAAGACCCTCTAAATACTAATCGAGTCCTTCAAAGTGCTTCCAAAGCCCTCCTTCCAGTACGGTATTTGCAAGCTTAAACGATTCTCTACTGCATTATTCAAGCCATTAACAGAAACATTGGATAGCACCAAGCCCCACACAAAGCACTCAAAAGAGCCATTAGATAAATCCCTTAATAGCGAACCCTTCCTAACTTCTTCTTTTCCAGCCAGTTGCTTACTCCACCTCATTACAGTTTTATCTACATCACAGTTCCCCAACTCAGTTATGAGAAAAAGTGCATGACCTGCTTACAGACCGCTCACAGTCACCAGAACATGGGCCACCCACTGCTGCTTCCTGCTCCATAATCCCTGCCACCACCTCTTGGAAGGAAACTAAACCAAGTGTACGCTTGACATGCAGCAGTACCTCTTCTGATTGTATACATTGGGCGGTTTATGGGTTTCTACATTCTTCCTAGAAGTCAAAATTAAAATAGATGAAGTCTGGCTTCTGTCCCTGTCTCTTTTTTGAAAGGCTGCTGATCGTTTCCTTCTTCTGGCCTTCCAGATCTCCTGGGCTTTTGGAAGTCTTTATTCTCCTTGGATGAACATGCTGCCCATGCCATGATTAGCACAAAGCAGAAGGGAGAATAATGACAATGACGGAGGGCTTATGAGAGGGAAAAATGTAAAGAAAAATGAAAACATGAATCTTCTAACCCCTAAAACACAAATTCAACAGGGTTATTAAAGAAATGGGGAGACTGGACAAGACCCAGTGAGAGAGCTCAGAAAAGTCTTCCTGCAACTCAACCACTGGTCAGATCTTGCACAACTGGAATCTAAGGACAGTACCTAAGAAAAAAAGGAGTTAAAATGAATAAGAAATGCATTTGGATGTTGAAAAAAGCAGGTGAGTGAATTTTGGAGGCACTGTTCATTTTCACACTCTAACCCACCTTTAAGCTGCTGAATTGCAGAAAGAAGTTATCCCATAATTGCTATGCATTTTACCTGGGATTTTGCATTTCGTATCTGGGACTCCTCGTATTTTTGTTCATTAACAACAGAATGAATTCTAACGTTTCTCTACAATACAGAATTCATTTCTTTTCCAGCTGCTTAGCAGATGGCATGTGAGAAGCCTGTTTTTTTTCCTGCGGTACTGGTTAACACACTTCATTCATGTCATGTATACCACAAAGCGTAAGCTCTGGTGGAAGGTCTTCCCACTGCAAGGTCATTCACAGTATCACTCTCCTCTGAAGATTTCTATACATTTATTATCACACAGTCTTTCACTCAGAGGCAGCACTAACCAGGTCACGTATCTCCACCAAACCTGTAAAAATGTCCAAAGTTAATTTTTTATCTGTCAGTCAAATGTAACTTATCAAGGGGTTCAAGGTATTAAGAAAAGGAATTTCGGACAACAAAAAAGCAAATCTCTCACATCGGGCTAAAAAATGACACCACATCTTAATTACTACTTTTTCTATTCTCAGTTCTCAATGGAATTTATTGCATTTTTGTTTTCTTTAAAATTTGGTCTTTGTTTTCTCTACATGGTCCAGGTTTACTCTGACAATTTCTCCAACACTTAATCCAGTACCTTATAAAATCACAGAATCAGAGAATTGAGTTGGATGAGACCCTTAAAAGTCTTCAAGTCCAACTCCCCTGCAATGCACAGCAACATCTACAGCTTCATCAGGTTGCTCAGAACAACCTGATTATAAAGAGGACAATATTCTCTTTGCCCCCATCAATCCATCTTCATTCATTCTGGGAAGTCAAGTAGCGCTTAAAGTATACACAAAATAAATATTAAAAACGTTTTGTCACTAAATTACATGGGTCTTCTACCACTGGATTTCACAGTATTTTCTTCTGATTTGTCCTGTTCTTCAATCCACTACTGATTTTGTCAGACTGATTAATGGAAATAAGAAAGAAAGACAATAGGCCAACACAGACCCTGCTGAAATCCTCCGCAAATGATACCCAGGAAATGGAATCCATGGAGAAACACACCTAGAAACACAGATTTCATTTCTCCATTTAAATTTCATCTTTGTCAAGTAGAGCAGACAAGGAGTTTCTTTATATTTCCTTCATGTGCAAATCTGCACATAACACGTTTATGGGGAACACAGACCATTGCAGTATAGTTTATGGCCAAAGACCTATCCAAGTACCACATTTCTTAGGTCTTTTCTCTTTTTTAAACCCAAACTCCTAAAGAGATAGTGAACCAAAGTGATCATAATGTTAGCAAAGCAAGTTTCAGATCAACTGTAAGCACATGACAAACCTATTACTTTGCATTTATTCTGAATTGCTGAGCTGAAGACCATTCTTATATGTTTCTAGAGCAGGAATAAAACAAGAACTGCCATCCACGCTTCCTACCTCATTCATCATTTTATCACATTCCTTGAAGACAAGTCCAACTTTTTCTACCTTTCATCAGACCTTTCATCAGTTTCCATGGACACTATGACTTCCCCAGCCCATCCCCTAATCCCTTCTAGTTCCACAAAACATTTCAAGATGAGCAAAGACTATTCAAGGCAGAGACAAAGCCCAAGCCTTTCAATACTCCTTCCTATACAGGCAGTATCAAATGTAGTCTGAGTCCAATTCTTTATACACCAAGCATCATCTTAGCTTGAGCCACAGTTTGCACACACATAGGTGCCACTGAGCTTTCTAAATATGACACCCACTTTTCTGTCTTTTGTTAATTTAGTCATTAGAATGAAATAATTTTATTTTCCTCTTCAAACACTCATTTGCCAACTTGCTTAAACATCCATTAGTCCCAGCCTGTACCACATAACCCTGAAGATTTTAAAGCAGGTGTCAAAGTCTGCTGTCCTCCTGCACAGTCCATTCAGAAGATCACTGATAGGGCTCATAACCATCATGTGTGTTCTCGGAAAAAGAGTTAGCATTTCTTTAAATTGTTTACTATGAGAGTGGTGAGGTGCTGGAACAGGCTGCCCAGAGAGGTTGTGGATGCCCTATCCACCCCTGGAGGTGTTCAAGGCCAGACTGGATGGGGCCCTAGGCAGCCTGGTCTGGTATTAAATGGGGAGATTGGTGGCCCTGCCTGTAGTAGAGGGGTTGGAGCTTCATGATCCTTGAGGTCCTTTCCAACCCAACTATTCTTTATTCTATGATTCTTCTTTTCCTTCTGATCATTTTTCACCAACTCTCGTTTTATGCGTCCAGCTCAGGCTTTTTAATCAACTATAAGAAAAACAAAACACACAGAAAAATAAAAAACACCAAATCCAAAGCCTACTTCGAGATCTTGGAAAGTTCTTTGTCCCTTACAAGTACACTACGTAAACTCTTGAAAACTCATAAGAGCCTTTTTTTTTTTCCCCAAAAGAAATAATTTCTAGAGCATTTTGTACATGTAAATAAGACTGTGACACTTTTCCCCCTGTCCTCAACTGCAGACTTTGAGGGAAAGTTACTTATCTTAAGACATCTCAGTGACTTCATACTTTTTCTCCCTAAAAAGTCCCTTCTGACACACTGCTTTTGAGTTTAATTTAATTTCAATCTCAGAGACCTGAGCTCTGCCTGTGCATGTTTATCATCAGAAGAACTTCAGGACAGCTTCTTCATCTACCATTTCAAAACCAAGACTGGTTTCAGATAAGTCATTTAGATCCCCTGTTTGATGTTAATACAATCATGGACAATTAAACAAAATCACATCTTCCGCAGACAGCTTGCCTTTAATGGCCTAAAGATATATCAAATATATTTAATCCCCCAGACCCACAGTGGTCACCTTCCTTCCCACTGCCTAATCTAAACATATGTTTCAGAGTATTAGCTCTCCTAAGCCTTGATTCCTAAACTTACAGTAACAAACAGGTACATCTCCAATCTTGGCTGCCATACTGTTCATCTATCTACTGCTTTTCTTACTGTTTGAAGAGACAATTCCACAACTGGACAACTAAAAAGCAGCAAACTAAGAATTCTGCTTCCTTTCCTTCTATAGGACTTAGCAATTTAACCATTATTCACCTCCTTCGTCGTCAATTTTATTCTTCATTTTATTCTATTCACAGCTTGCTTCTCTGGATGCTTCACATAATGACACTCTAGGAACAACTACCAGGTGGCTCAATTTACTCATTCTGAACCATTCAGCAACCCAAGATTCAGCCTTAAAACCACTTCTCACCTATGGTGGGCTCTTGAAGCAGCCATTATGAGAACCATTGAAGAACTGCATCAGTTAGGTCCAACTCTTCCACTTACTCAACTACAACATCAATAACGGAGCTAGCAGCCACCATTATTTTGTGCTGGTCTCAGAACGCTCTCAAAAAACACACCCCGCTCCCATTTCTCAATCCAGATTAAAAAAAAACCTGCTAATACACTTCAATTTTTACAGCATAATATTTTCATCCCTATATGTGATCACCCCTGTACTCTGAATTTTTATGTCACTAGACAGAGGAATTCTTTAAATAAAGCCATGTTCCTCCACCTCCTACAAAAAGTCTGTCTTCCATGCACAGTCTGCAAACAGCCTTACAGATTTCCACTGACATTTGTCATTTCACCACCTTTGCATAAGACACTCCATGTCTTGGTTTTCTCGATCACTAGGGAATCCAACCACCTGATTTTTATTTAACTTGGTTTTTAATTCTATCTGGTATCTGCTTTTCATTCAGTTGCCTCATCTTTAATTTTTATGTAATTTCATGCATTCTCCTTCTTGCAATATGTCGCTGTTTGTAAGTGATTTGTTCACTGATGGGGATGCTTAGACAGCAAATATTTACCTTACTACAGCAGACAAATTTTTTTGACATCTATCATCACCCAATTTTCATACAGATAAGAAAACAGTCCCTACTGAATTATCATGACAGCTAGATGCATCCAACATAGTATTCATTCATCCACCTCTGACTGAAGAGCCATCATGTATTTTAGACACTTGTAAAGATTTAATAAAAAAAACGATGTTTGAGTTCAATGTTTTCTTTGTCATTATTTTTAAGATCATATACTTAAATTTGCTGAAAGGGATTACTATTCATTTTTCCCTTTAAAAAAAAAAACAAAACACTGGCTCTCTCTAAAAAACAAGCAAAAATACTTTTTATTTTGTGCCCTTATGTCTGATCACTGAGTCATTTTGTCTCAGATATTACTAGACAGATTTCGTACATTTTCTTTAATTGCTACTTGCATTCCATCAGAAGCTTTCTGCAAAGTGTTCCATTTCAATCTAATTGTTTCAACCCATAGTACGCTCCAAGTCAGCTTTCACAGACAAGTACTTCTGAAGTGCGTTCGAAATGACTGTCATCAACCAAATAACCTCTGGGCTGAGAAAGTCTCCTCTTGTTTGGGGAAGAGCCCACTAGTTTGGAGAATCAGAATTAAAAAAAACTAAAAACCCACTTTTCTATTTTTTTCCTGACAATATTCTTTATCTTGAGTTCTTGCCAAATATCAACTTACATGTTTATCTTCCTAGTCTTCTTCCTGGTCTTTGTTACAGGCATAGATAGTGACCAGGGAAACAATTTTAATTTAAAAGAGGAGATCTAGATTGGTATCAGGGGAAATTTTTCACTGAGAATGCGGTGAGGTGCTGGAACAGGCTATCCTGAAAAGCTGTAGATGCTCCATCCCTGGAGGTGATCAAGGCCATGTTGGTTGGGCCCCGGACAGCCTGATCTAGACTTGGTGTAGTGGTTGGCAACCTTGCCCATGGCAGTGGTTTGGAACTGGATGATCTTTGAAGGCCCTTCCAACCCAAGCCATTCTACTACATTGTGATATCAGGTAGATCTGTGGTCTCTTGGAAACCTGTCCAGCAGGATAGGAACTTGGTGCATCCATGCAGTCTGCTTTTGATGAGGACATGAACACTCAAATTCTTGAAGCAATTATATGCTCGTGTCTTACCAACCAGTTTCCCCCTATTTACTACTACTAATAATGCTACAGCTGAAAGTGCAGGAAAAAGTGTTTTTATCCATTCATATATGGAAACGATATCACACTGACACAGGTGTTATGTTTATAATTGTTAGTATATCAAAGCCTTCACTTTTTGAGAAATACTGTTTTTAATCCCCAGCACGACAGATTTTGTTAAGTGGATAATGAACTGGCAGCCACAGATCACTCACACATTGACAAAATGAGTGAAAACGGCCACTTTGTTCTCATAACCTGCAAGTCCCACAAGTGACATTCAGGAAACACACAGAACTCCCCACAGCTGCTCTGTGCCTTGGAGATTCAAGCTGAGTTACTTCCTAGTAACAATGTGGAAATAAGCTTCCATCACCTTCTGACAAGAGGTTCTACCTTAACTCATTACAGAAATATCTTCACCCTGCCAGGTGCTGGGCAGCCTGGCCGTTAGCCAGCAAAGCACTTAAGCATGCACACAACTTACAACATGTGAACGGTCCCAATCAAACCATACACCTAATTGCTTTTCTGGATGAGGGCCAACGCACTCAACACATTGTAGATCAAGACCTCACTGACAACACCGATATCCCCATACATGCAAAGCTCAGGCAAAAAAAAAAATGAAAAGATCCAGTAGCATCCTTAAAGCCTGCTCTGAACTGCTCCTCTATCCATCTGAACACCAGATAATAACAGATAATTTCCATCCTGTTAGTTCTAGTGTATGAATGAATCGTTTAACAAGAATGCATTCAAACTTTGACAGATTATGTGACAGATTAATCACTTATCTCTGCAATTCAGAACCTGCAGATCAATATTCGCTAATAAATATCCTTCCACCTCAAAGAGCTCAATTCTCCTTAAATTCTGCACAAGAAGGGTTTCACTGACAATGATGAAATTATAAACAATTTGTTCTCTGAAAGTGAATCTCCTGCTGTTCTGCTTTCAGCATATGGCTTGGAGAGGAACCCCAAAAAGGAATATTACACTTATTTCATATTTAAGAACTTTTCTAAGCAAAAAAATACAAAAAAAAATAAATAAATAAAATAAACACCAGCTTTTCACGCTGTGCTGAAAACAAAACTTTCCAAAGAGAAAGGAATGCACAAAGTGACCTCAATGAAATAACAATTCAATTAATAAGAATATAAACCTCTTCAAATTGGGTTACAGAAAAGGTTTTAAATGGTCCTCTAGATCTTAGGATGCACAAAACCTTTTCGGACCAAATTACTTTCAATTCTTCACAACTGTTTTCAGAGAGGAAATAGTCACCAACACAGAAAATCAATGGGAAATGTTCCAGACAATAAGGCAACAGTAAGATGGACCAGTAAATTCAGGGCACATAGGAGGTTGGAGAATGAAGAAATCAAGTGAGCTAAACAGCGCAACAGTTACTGAACAGCCTCTGCATCCACATCCGACTCAAAAACAACATGGCCATTTGTTTAATCAATCAGATCACAGGAAAATAAAGATATGAAAGGTTATTAGAAGAATAATTCCCCAAAACAAAGCAAAGGGTCTCTGTGAATCATGCACTGGAGAGTTCAAACACCAAACCACACAAGCCAATACATTGGTGTGGCATATTACCCTTTACAGCCTTTGGTTCAGCACAAAATGTCATCAGGCAAAGTTTACTTTGAATAAGCAACAGTCCAAGGTTGCACAGAAAACCAAATGCAGAAGCTGGACTGACTCATGCCCACTGTTCTCCAAGCTGATACTCAATCTGCTGCAGTAAATCCCACTTCAAACAAAAGGGCTCTAAAAATATCAATTATTGCCATGGAAAATGAGGTCTTTTTACAGGCTTTACACATATGTGCACCTTGCATATACATACAAGATCTTCTCCTTTTATGTAAGAAGGCAACGACAAAATTGCTTACTGTGCAACTGTGTATAGAGCACGCTTGAACTTTTAGAGTATAACCATACCCTCTGGTAATATACAATCAATATTGAATAGTTTTGCTTAAGAGAAATCAGAATTTTGGGCATAACTACTTTTATGCAAGTGGATGGTCAGTCTTTCATCAACTAATGGGCTGATCTCA
>JAOWBP010000001.1:1697098-1709467 GCA_028571105.1 Tragopan temminckii
GTGGCAGGGGGGTTGGAGATTTATGATCCTTGTGGTCCCTTCCAACCCTGGGCATTCTGTGATTCTGTGATTCTGTATGTAGGTAAAGGTTGAATCTTCCCACCAACATTTCTATTACATTCTGTTGCTGTGTTTCAGATGGCAGCAGAGAGGCAGTCTGACAAAATCATGTCTGACATGGAGAACAAAGAGCGGATGCTGCTCAGGGAGGCAGTAGGTGGTGAATTTCAGCAGTGGTGACTGTGGGTCACCTCCACTGGTGCAGATTTCTACAAGCGTGGCGTGCAGGTTCTTGTTCGTCACTATTGAAAATATACAACTAATAGTGGTGACTTTGTTGTAAGATAGTGTTTTGCAGCTGAAAATTTGCTCTTTCAAACAGTATTACAGAGCTATTTGCATCTGTTTTACTTTCTGTGAAAACAAATAAGAGGCATTACTTCCAGAGCGACCTAGGTGTATCACTGTGCCTTTAACGCAACACAACACTTCATAATTGGGGATGGGAGGATACCACATACACACACTGAACAGTGGCAGAACACTCAGAATTCCTTCACTGTGCAGTCTTGGAGGAGCTATTCACACCAGTACAGCTGTGAGGACTGTTCTAACAGCTCACAGCTCTCTCACCAACCAAGTACTCGGTCCTACTCCTCAGGAGGATATTTTTCAGAGGAAGTTTTTCCACACAGAGGGTGGTGACACACTGGAACAGGTTGCCCAGGGAGGTTGTGGATGCCCCATCCCTGGAGGCATTCAAGGCCAGGCTGGATGTGGCTCTGGGCAGCCTGGTCTGGTGGTTGGTGAGCCTGCACACAGCAGGGGAGTTGAAACTTGATGATCATTGTGGTCCTTTTCAACCCAAGCCATTCTATAATCCCACTCATTTCCACACTGAAGAGATAAACTAACTCCATACATAAAATAGCACATTGAAACTGGAACAACTTCCACACCTCTCTCTTGTTGGTATGGCAATACAACTACAGGCAAGGCTGGCTCTGGTCCAAATAACTTCAAGCTGTGTTTTACCAAACAAGGCTGCTCTAATATTTTGACAAACTGATTTTTTTTGTTTGTTTTCTGGCAGCCAGCTCTAAAAGGTCATTCTGTCTTTCTCCCGATGACTTCAGTATTATTCTTCTGTTATTCGCAGAGAAGGTCAAAAATATATCCACATGCTCAGTATCTGAACACTGCATGACTTTGAACCACCTCGCTAATATTATACCACAGCAATTTGTGCTGTTATTAGGCAGCACTCAGAAATCCAGCTAAACAAAACAAAACAAGAAAAAAAAAAAAAGAAAAAAAAGGACAATTTCCAGCCCACTGTGAGTGCACATTATGACTCTGGTACCGAGCTATAAAGAGATAACCTTGCTGTAACATATTTCACATGCAGAGATGCACAATGTGCGTGTGGAAGAGATTATCTGTGTGAATTACAGAGCCACGTAGTACTGTTCCAGCACTATGAATAAGTTTCATTCATTATGATCTGCAGGAATTGCATCGTTTCCCCGATGAACCCCACTACTAACCTACTTCCTCCATGTTTTCACCTTCCCCCAATAGCATTTAAAATTAGTACTTTTACAAGAGTTTTCTGCTCCCCCTTGCCACAAATATAAGTTCTGCCATCACAAAATTACCCCTAATTGGAAACATGGCAAGGAAATAACTTTGTCTTGGGCTCAGAAATTGTAAGGTAAAAAAAAAAAAATCCACTCCTATGAACATACACACAAAAAAAACAACCCACGAGGTTTTGAACAGAGAAATAGAAGATTTCCCCCTTTCCAAGTCAGTCAATGCTCATCTCTTACCCTAAAACTGCAAGAGATTATGGAATTTTAAGTGCAGCTTTTCTGCATTAGCAAAGCTATCTATGGCTCCTGTAGAAGCTTTTCAGGCACCTTCTGACATTTGTGCTGTCACACCAATAGCAATGAGATCTTTACAGTTGGGCTGCTGCATTTTCCTTGGCATCTTTTTCTTTGTAGAAAGCTCTGTTACATATTTTCTCCCTAATAAAGAAAGCTCACTCACTCTCTGTATGCACACACCTACATATGCTTGCTTCTTCATAAAATTTTTATCAATGTTATTTCGTAATAGCCGGCGTAACTCAGTCCTGACTGAACGACTCATGAGGAATGAAACCATCACAAGCCCTCACTGATAAGAGGGTATTACCAGCCTTGTCATTTTGCTTCACTGAAGATAAAATCTTGGTGGTTTTTAGTCCCACGTCTTGTCCTGCTACAGCAAAGTTTGCAGAATTCAAAGCTCTTAAAGGATTTCTCGACCTTGTGTATGACAATAAGATGGCCAGACATACTCACTGCCAAACCTCTTCCTTATGTCCTGAAGCCTAATTCTTTGCTCTGATGGGACCAGACAGCTTCAACTTTGTGACACTCTTTTGTTTAGAAAATCTATCATTAACCTCTGTCTGGATATTCCCAATCAAATTTTTCCAAGAATACTGAAGGAAGGTGAAAATCCTTTACAAAGACATGTAAATGGATAAGAAGACGGCGTGATCAAAAAGTCCAAGTAGTGCCTAAATTCACAGCATGCACACAATTGGACATATCTGTGTCAGTAAAAATCCCACGTGCATCATTCCATAGTGCAGCAATTAGATCAATACAGTGGGAAAGGCATTACAACAAAGGTGCGATGACAGAAGGACTGGTACAACAGAGAGGTGCTATAAAGGAAGGGAAGAAGATTGCTCACCCGTACCAGAAGATTCTAGGTTTGCAGGGGAAAGCTTTACCAAGGAGGGATCTCCACAAAGAGAACCTTGCCAGTGGCAGCCAGCCCTTAAACGGGGTCTAGGAGAGGTGCAGCCAGGCTCCACCCCTTCCAGCTGCACTGGTGAATTGCCTTCACCTGTGCTCCCAGGGCTGACAGGGTCCTTCCCCCAGGTGCTCAATCAGTGGTTCAGGCCATTACTCAGCAGTTCCCACACACATAGTAAAATAAGTCTTTAGAGAAACAGGAATAGACCTGTGCCCTACAATGAAAATGTGAGTTAACTGTTGGAGACAGTATTTTTTAGGAACAGGACAGAAGTGAAATGACCAACATAAATCTCACAAACAATGCCAGGTTAATTTCTTTGACCTCCTCTAGCAAACAATGGGTGAATTGTACACTGCTATACATGAAGACAATTCAAAATTTAAAAAGTGAAGAAAAAAAAGAAAAATCTACTATATGTTAACCTCACATCAAGAATGAGAGAAAAGATGTGTGACAGACAGCTCTGCTGCTCAGATGCTATGGTGATAGGCGTGGTACCAAAATAAACTCTAAGCAAGGTTCAACTTTAGCACGCTATAGTTTAGAATATGAATCAAATAAGGCTTCCCTGAAAACATGCTGGCAGCTACTGTCTCAGCTGACTACAACCAAGGCATAATGACAAGGGAAGACAAGCTATTAAAGCAGTGATATTTCATAAGGAAGGCATGGCATGGGAACATGGAACAAAAGTGTCACTATTTGAAAGCTTCTGCTAAATCACTCAGACAAAAGGAATCAACTTCTCCCACACACTGTAAGGGTGAATCCATAGTTTTTGTTTCTCTAGTATTTAAGCTCCTCGGAATCTAGATGTCTGCTAGAAACGTGTCCACTCACCAAAAATCAAGACAACTTTCAGTGAGGCTATCCTTTGAGCACAATAAAACTGTTTTCTGTGGTATTCTGGTTTAAAGAGCTGCTACAAGCTGAAACTGTACCAATCTGTAGGACTCTTACCTGCAAAACATCTTGGATCTTCACCCACACATCAACCATGTCATAGAGCTTGATTTCACCATCATACTGGCTGCAAGGAGAGGCCACCGTTTGCTGAAGATGTCCAAGGACTATGGAGTGTGCAGCAGCCACAGCGTTGAATTTGTCAAAGAGAAGCTCCAGCAGCTCCAACAGCAACCTGCAAAGGACCAAGGCAACCTCCATTCAGTTTTCAGAATACACTGTAACCACATTGTAAGGCAGCACACCAGGGCAATGGGCAGGAATGAGAAGATTTTGACTTCAGACCCAGTTTTGTGACAACCAGGCAATCCACAACAGAGCATCAATCTCCATGTCCTCGAGGGGACCAGATCAAGTTTCATACCTCCTTGCTTCCTACCAACTTCCTTTTTGCACTCTCCCCTGTATCCAAGCTGCTCATCTTTAATGTGCTCTGCCTGGGGTGCAGGAAAGACAAATGTATTCCTAACTTCAGAACACTTCAATGCTGTGACATTATAGATCATTTTAAGGTTCCAGATAGACTAACTTCCTCTCCAGAAGAGAGGAAGAGTGCCAATTCAAGAAGCGTTTACTTACCCATACAAGCAGAATGTAAGATATTCATTTTAAATTATGAAATGAGCAGCATGGAATGTTTTAAACGTGAAAGATCAAGAACAGATTAAACAACATGAAACGTGAAACATGACAGCTCATCAGTTGCTTAAGTTATAAAGATTTTATTACTAAGTGTAAGGAGCTACAGCTACAACCTCAACACATGACCTACTCCTATAGCTTCTTTACAGCCCAATTACTGTAATTAATGCACATCTGCAAAGTCCTAAATACTCTGTGACAAAGCATCACCTTTGATCACATTATCTGGAAAAAGGAAAATGTGGATAATTTCACTGCTTTTTAATGAGCAATCCAAGTCCACACATAACCCCAACAAAATGTGAGGTTAACACTTCCCAAATCCTTATGTTAGGTGCTAGTGATCTCTGACAGACAGGCTCCATCCCATTTAACTAAAGCAGTTAGGAATTAACGCACACTTGCTGTGTCTCCCCACCAGAAGGACAGAAGGGCTGCAGGAGAAGCGGAGCTGCCTCTGCTCATTAAACATCACATTGCAGCATTCTGTTAACAGCCACTTACAAGGTGTGCATTCATGCCTTGGCCTCTTCAGTTCAAGGGTACATACCTCCTGTTACATCACCTGTTTTAAGCCAGAAGCTAGATAGTTAACTGAAGAAATAGAAAAGCTGCTGTACATTTGCAAGAACAGCCCAGCATGATGTTGTGGCTATAACCACTCATCTCAGCTTATACTTCGATTTTGCCAAGGACTGAGGTTAGCTATTATTTAAAATAACAATAATTAAAATAAATAAATAGACATAGAAAGCGCATAAACTCATTATGTGTCATGCATCCATGATCATTTGAGATAAATGTGTATAGTATTATACAGCAGTCTATCAAGGGTCTCACATGGACCATCCCCATCTGCCCACACAGCCCAATGGTTAAGCAGAAAACACCTTGATTCAATTGCAAGAGCTGTTGGATAAGTCAAGGAGGGTGCAGCAAGGAACAGCAGAACATTTCAAGTGGTCCAGAATGTGTTCACCATGTTAATCGTTAGTTATCATTGTACATAAAAGATACACAGGGAGGTTAATTAACAGTGCCATACCCTAAGTGACTGTAGAACTAAGACACATGTCGAAGCAATCCAAAAGAAACTGGTATGGATATCTATTTCCTTCTTTTAAGAAAAGTAAGAAATCCCTGAAGAGAAAGCACTGAGAGACAACACGCTACTAGTTTTATTATTTTTAATAACCCCTTACATATTTATATAAGACACCGTCAGGGAATAAAAAGAAGCATAAAAGTTGTACACAAATGATAAAGGAAAATCTAGCGTGGAAGTCATTCTCTTCCATTTAGGTTTTGTTTAAATCTTAATAACTATCTTGTCGAAGCTAAACAGAGAAGTTGCTTCTGTGGAATGACCAACACAGCTCCAGCCTTCTCTGACCGCTCTTGTCTATCACCAATCTTATCAGTGAAGACGACAGGGGAATGTGCAGCCAAGGCTGCCTGAAAACCACCCCGCGTTGTTTAAGCAAGTACCTGGTCCAGCGTCTTACAGGACACAGGAGAGGTGACTATTGCTACAGAAGCTCCCACAAGATGTAGGCAACTTCTCACAGCAAGTAACAGAGACAGCTAAAGGGGCAGCTAGGGCAGGTGACTGTTCAGCTAGAAGAACTGCAGGAGAGTTTGGAAAGAAAAGGAATTTCTTTCTCAAGGAACCAACGTGTCATTGACTGACATGCCAACAAGATGGCCTTATGGGATCACATTAATTCTTTGCCACTAAGAAAATTTAGCAATGCAAGCCCAAGCTCTGCTAACATCCCACTGCTAATGAAAATTTAATTATCCACATACCTCATTGTTGCCCCAGGAAAGCACGATTTTGCAGAATGAAACTAGCTGGATATTTTGACAAATTCATTTCTCTTGATTCTAAGTGAGCTTGATCTCACATTATCAACTTGTTTACGAAGCCACTACTAAAACAGGATTATACTGAACAGTTGTTTGGTCTTCCTATCTTCCAGTTCTCCTGGTACAGACCGGCAGAAATGAAAGCTTCCCCACCCATGTTATTCAGTGTCTAACACAATGTTACATTCTCCATTCCCAACCAAAATACATTTTTCCCACTTCTCCCTGTTTTCAAATTAGCCAGCACCTCTTATCTTAATTTTCCTTTCTCTGAAAGTCTTCTAAAACTGTCAGGTCATTTTTGAAACAAGGTGACCTAAAGGAGACAGACACAAGCCGTGTCAGACAGCCAATAAGACAAAACAGCATAAAATGATATGGCCTAGATTTTATGCACATGGGGTTGCAGCAGCGAGTGACCTAAGCAGAACACATACAGACAATGACAGAAGAGTGGCTTAGGCAATTTGTCAAAGCAATCTCATAACCCCTTCACCGAGAAATATGGTAAGTATGTTGAGAGACAGTGACACAGACCCGGAAGCAACTCCTATTGTCTGGGCAATAACGGAGAACAAATTGATGCAAAGTGACTGCTGGCACCTGAGCGAGGTCGCTAATGACAATTCAGGCATTTTAGCAGCAACAATGATCTCTGCCAGGTCAGAGTGTTGGCATGTATATAATTTCTATACTCATTTGAGAGTCTGAAGATTAAGTAAAAGGCCAGATATATATTAGAAACATGTAGGGAAAAATGCACTGAGTCCAGTCGATGGGATTTAAGAACAAAATTGGCAATACACTCCTTCCTTCTGGGCTGGATCTTCAAGTGTAAGTAAAGCTAAAGGAATGTGTCCCTACCAAAATCCTGATCCAGAAATCTGGCCATGTGCGTCCAGATTATTTCTCTTCTCAAGTCAGCAGCCAGTAGCTGAGACCCACACGTTCATGAAGACGTACCAGTACTAACATGGACTCCACTGAGTCTCATCTTCCACAATCAATACATGTTTCTAAGCATGGAGGTATTGCGCTCTAATGAGCAATTAGATCAATCAATGGCAAATTTAAGCATTTTTTCATAAACTCATTCAAACTGCAGATGTCTATAAACTCTATAGAACTTACCTAGTCAAGAATATAAATTTATAACTTTCAAAATGATCTTCTAGCAGAGACAAGAAACTGCAAGGAATCTGCTAATGCCCTTTACCACATTTTAATGTATTCACATCATTCACATTTTGTGGGACAAATACACATGAGCAAAGAGTTAATGTTCATAGAAAAATAGAGCCAAACGTGTTGTCTAGTTAGGTCCATACTAAATCAGGTATATACCATCACTGCATCCAGAAAATCTAAACATCAGCTGTGTCACAGAGCCATGCAAGCCTTTCTTTCATGAGAACACTGGTAAAAAAATAAAAATAAAAATAAAAAAATCCTGCTGCCACTGTACAAAGGTCCTTCCAATTTCACACCATCTCTCCATGCAGCTAGACTGCTTACCAAGGAGAGAAGTGCTCAATGCAAGAGACAATGACAGGATATCCATGACAGAATGGGTCGCACAGTATAAATACTACAACTGCTGCTTACACTTGTGTGTATATTCATTAACAAGCCCAGTGCCAATACCTTTTATAGCACGGCCAAGGCTTGCTCCTAGGAGGCAGACAGGGTCTGCCCTGTCTGAAACAGAATTCAAAATGAAGATCTGAACCAAGAGCCCAATGCATGCTGGCTCCACGAAGAGCACACTGGGAGACGTGTAAGAGATGGTACAGTTTGGGCTCTAGTTGCTTTAACAAAAATAATAGTCTTGATCTTAAAAAAATTGGGTGCAATTCGTAATGGTTTTCATATACAAATGCAAAAGTTGGCCACACAAAAGGTAGTCAAAAAAAAAGAAAAAGGAAAAGAAAGAATGCAAGAACATCATCTGATGTCTTTGGACTCTCGTAGCCTTTTCCAGAGATTATTTCTCTCTTGTACAATGAGAGGCCTTTATATTATTTTTCTGGTGATTCCCTAAAAGAATTACACCAGAATTTCCACAGGCACATTCATCAAGTGGCATCCAATGTCATCTTTTTCATAAGGAAAAGAAATGAGCCAACCTCCGAGAGTCAACACAATGATGAAGAGATGCATATAGTTTGGTCTGTACGTACCTAACAAGCAGAAGGGAACTGTCCAGCAGAAAGCTCAACATAAAGCCTCAGCCCCTGCTCTGCCCTTATCTCCTCTCTGCCATCTCATTAGTCATTTTATTTGCCAGAAATGAGAGTTTTGTATGGATATCATACACTGTACAGTACCTGAATACAGGCACTGAGCTCTGAAAGGCATTCACATGTGACCTGTGCTAAGGTGAATTGAAAAATATTTTATTCACCAAATCTTAAGGTCAAATAATCATTGGGGCTGACTGGCTAATGAACAGTTAAGCAGTTTCAGGCTCTACATCATGCTCAAATTTGGAGTCTTACAGAGCTCTCTTGAAATAGGAGGACCTTGTTGTTCTCGCTTTGTTTTTTTCTTGACACCAGGAAAAAGTGACTTCATTTTGATTTGAAATTGTAGCTAATTTACGGGATGGTATACCTTTCCGTACTATAATTTATTCTTTTCACTATAAATGAACTTATCTGCTTGCTGTAAACTTCCGATGTAATTCTGGTTTAGAATCAGTTCTAATTATCTCCTTACTCAACAGGAATTCAAGACACTTTCCAAAGCTTTACAATATAGGCATCCTAAGGGATCACAAACTGCTATTAATCAAATGCCAAAATCCACTGAAGTTCTTGATACCTCACTCAGGCCTCTGGGCTCATTAACATCACTGAAGTATGATCCAACCCAACTTTATCAATTTCAAAGGGCATCCAAGAGCCATGTAGCCTCTCAAGACCAATTCATAAAACAAGAATTGAGAATATGTTAAGCTCCATCTTGGCATCAACGACAAAAGCACTGCCTTTCAACCCACCCAAAAAACTTGCTATAATTTAATCGAGATATCAATACCACAACTCTAATTCTTCACAGCGTAATTGTTTCCACAGCAACAGATTTGGAACAGGCTGGCTAGGGAAGTGGTGGAGTCACCATCCACCATTAAAAAAGGGTTAGATGTGGCACTGAGGAACATGGTCAGTGGGCACGGTGGTGATGGCTCAGTGATTGGTAGATGATCTTAATGGTCTTTTCCAACTGTAGTGATTCTGTGATTCTACTCTAAAACAATGAGAGGAACTGGAAAAGAATTCTTTACCAAATTTTTCCTCAAGAGTGATTTCCACTATAAATATTACATACAATGAAGACAAATTTTTGTTTTCATATTTCTTCTCCAATATTAATTTCTTCTGGTGGTGATCATTGCAATGAGCAGTATCACAAATTAAGAATTCAGCTAGAAGCAATAGCTAGCCCTTAAGATGTTCTGTTTCAGCAAATCATGAAGAACAGCAGAAATGTATTTCTCAGTGGGCTTTCACACTTTGCAACTAATGGAGCTGCAAAACAGATTTTTGGCCATATATTTATCGATATAATTAGTTACATATATGATTACAAAGTTTTGCACCTGCATCACCTTAATTAGAATCTACTGCACTTGAAATGAGTAACTGAGTCAAATCTTCTCTTTCCAAGTGAACACAAGAACACAGTATTTGTTTCAGCACCAAGTGTTCTTTACATCATACATACCAGCAATCTGAGACAGCATTACAATTCAATCTATTGTAAAGCTGCTTAAAATGAAAGGTTTAGGTTAAAAAAAATTAATAACCAAGTGTTTAACATTACGTACCTTTTACTAGTTAAGCAATTCTGGCTTTTACAGAGCTTCTATCTTCAAATCTGGATTTTAAACATGTTTATAGAATCACAGAATGGCTTAGGTTGGAGAGGACCTGAAAGACAATTGAGTTCCAGTCCTCTGTCATGGGCAGGATTGTCTACTGCCACATCAGGTTGCCCAGGGCCCCATCCAACCTGGCCTTGAATGCCTTCAGGGATATGGCATCCACAACTTTTCTGAACAGTCTGTTCCAGTGCCTCGTCACCCTCTGAGCAAGGAATTTCTTCCTAACATCCATTCTAAATTTACACTCTTTAAGTTTAAAGCCATTCCTCTTTGTCCTATCAGTATTAGGCAGTGTAAAAACTTACCCCTTCCTGCTTATAAGCTCCCTGTAAATACTAGAAGTTTAGCCAGAAGACTCTTCTATGACCAAGTGTAGAAGGAAGCATCTCCCCTTCCCACAACCTTAGCTGAAAAGCAACAGAATTTCCCCCTTTCTGAATACATTTCCTAAATTCCCAAGCCTTTTAGGTGCTCAAGGTACATCAGTCCTTCAGAGAGACATAGACATTTCTAAAAAAAAATTACCATTTAATATTTCTGCTGCTGCAAGAAAAAAAACAACAACAACAAACACTGGCATTCCTTCTCCAGACATCTTTTTTGCAGCAATCACATTTCAGTGCTTGAAATATCCTTACCTAGGCTGATTTTCCTGGGAAATATTTTCCCCTCTCTGGTAATCACTGTCTGCCACCTGAGTCGTGGACCGCTTAACAATCTGCTTGAGTTCTTGTTCTAGGCGATCCTGGATGGCTTTCACTGTTTCAGGGATTTTTTTCAGCTTGGCCAGCCCTTTGATGAGTATGCCCATGAAGACAGTGCTGTTCTCCTCTGGATCCAGTTCCATATCTTCTTTAATTTCCAGGAGGTTTGTTTCTCGCACTGGAATGTATTTAAAAATGCATAATCCAAGATTTAAACTATTGGAAACAACACTTGGCAAAGAAGTTTAAATGTTTTTTCTGCATGGTGCCTTCAGAGAACTCTTAAGGAATAAACAAGGAAACATCAGCACTCAGATTTTGGTTGGGTGGGAGAGGGCAATGGAAGTTTTAGTTCGCTTGGAGGAAACATTATGTATCTATACATAAACACACCATTGCACATTTGACTGATTTAGAAATAAAGCTTACGGTGTTATGTATTAGTTATGAAGCAGAAGAAGCCTGGTGCAATTAACATTCGCATAAACGAGGAGGTGTTCTATCACTATGAATCCCTTGAATGAGTTTCAAGGAGCTAAAAACTACATTTCTAACCCAGCTGTTTTTCTTCATGATATTTTTCACAAGAGAGGAATTTTCACTATAAACACTATCAAGCTTAACAGACTCCTGATAAATTCGGCAAAGTTTACACTGTCGAAGTGAATTATTGTTTGATGTTATCTCATTCTGCTTTATTACGTCTGTCAAGGGGCTGACGAAGTTACCCAAATCTTTTAGCAAGGCTTCCTGAAAGAAAAAACTAAAATAATTAGAGAGGATATTGTAGATATGGTCCTCCTGAAGTGACAGGGACAGCACTGGGAGAAATTCTGTTGCTAAGCGACAAAAGGAGAAAAGCAAGAGGTACTGTGCTTGTTTTAAGTATGTTCATTAATCAACATTTCTTAATTTACAGATAATGCCCAGGAACAACAAAAGGATGTCTCTGCTGAAGACTGAGTGAAGCACTTAATAAACATATTGAGACAATCCGTGGCAAGTAAGTGCCTGGAAGGCAAACTGAACTAACTCCTTGTTAACAGGGATAGTGCATGGACAAATGCCACCCGAGCAGTGTCATCCACCATACTGGCTCCTCATGTAGAAATAAAGCCAGAATGGCAGTTTCATCTTGCTGTTGCTGAACTCCGATCAGAGAGCTGTTGGGTGACAGATGACTCCCATGGCATCTACTGCTCAACTGCTGATCCAAGGACCTGAATAAATATCAAAAGATCCACCAGTACGATTGAAATGACATGGAAGAAATGCAAAGTGGCATGTCACAAGCAGTATGCAGCCTTGTCACTGGCCAAAGCTACAACACTCAGCCTTTCAGGACTTAAAGGGAGCATATAAACAGGAGGGGGAACGGCTGTTTACAAGGGTAGATGGTCATAGAACAAGGGGGAATGGTTTTAAACTGAGACAGGGCAGGTTTAGGTTAGATATTAGGAGGAAGTTTTTCACACAGAGGGTGGT
>JAOWBP010000001.1:1723518-1750288 GCA_028571105.1 Tragopan temminckii
ACAATAATTCTACACAAGCACCAGACTGGGACCATAGCATCCTATGTAACAGTAGCAAGGAGTTTACAATTGGCTTGGGATGAGGTAGTTCAGGTTGGAAAGGACTCCTCCCACTAGATCACGTTGATCAAAGCTCCATCCAAGCCAGCCTTGAACACTTTCAGGGATGAAAATGCAGACATGCAATGATGTGTACAAGCCATAAGCAATGTTGCCCGGCTCATGCACTTCAAAAGACTAGCATCCAGTGGGCACTACAATGAGAAACTTAATTAATCTTTGTGTCCTAAAAAAAAAAGCCATGAACAACATGTACCAGGAAGGACAAATTAAGGTATTAAAACAACACTATCAGTTTGGATCTCTCCCAGTTTACTATTTCTAAAAATTTCACAAATCTTCTACAATTGCTTAGAAAGATCCAGCACTCCTCAGCAGCATCCCTAACTTTAAGGTTGATGCTGAAATGAATTAGAAATAACAGCAAGCATAGCTTATTTTACTGTGCATCACCTTTTACAGAGAAAAGCGGGTATTTAAAGTTTTAAAAGAAAATCAAATATATAATAATTTAAGATACTACTGGTGAAATATGACATTTGCTTGCTTTTCAGGATTTAAGTTTGTAGCAAACCTGTCAGCTAAACATTAAAAATGAGAAGCAAGGAAATACAGTAAGCAGACATCCAAGCAAAGGTCTGGTTCCTTAATACCAGTAAATATTAACCATACTGAAAGAACATACATCAACAGTGTATTACTGTGCTTGCCTCCAAGTCAAGAATGACTCCGAAATAGCTTTGGGGCACTCCAACTTCTTAAATTAAGAGCAGTTTCTAAGAGAAAACTGCACTCCTTCCTTCCTTGCCCCTGAAAAGTGTTGCTAAACATGAACTTATCTTTTTTGCATGGAAGGAGAGCATCCATTTGCTGCTCTGCCATATGCACCTGCATCTAGATTACACAACATCACTTAATATAAGTCACAGAACAATCAAACAATGATATATTGGCAGTCCACAGGGGAAAACTTCATCACGATTTCCTTAAAGACCTCTTGAAAGCCTAAATTTTGTCAACGCTGAAAAAGAATTTCTGTCAATCAGAGGACTGAACAGGATTCCTCCTAATCCCAGCTATACTGAAGTCAAACAGCACTTACGTGGCTCCTATCATTTCTCACAATGAACTGCCCATCCTCTTCTTCCCAAAATTTATTTCTGAACAGTTATTTAAATATGATCATAAAACCATGCTGCAGATGAAACAAAAAACCAAATTCACATCTCCCCAAAGAGCTAACATGTCAGAGTGCATACAAATAGAGAAGGGTCAACAAGCAGTGCAGACACAGCTTAGAAACTCTGGATAGAAGTAAACGTAAGTGCTAATTTTATCTCTTTCCTTTGGCAGGTGGGAATGTATCCCAAATTTCCCAATCACAAAGGTGTTTTAACCCCCAGTCACTCTGGGGGGTGTGCAGGCATTCATCACTGCCCTGCGAGCTGTCAGCGATTTCAACAAAGCAAGAACAAAATCAGGAACAACATTTGTCAAACTGAGAAGCTGAGAGATGAAAATGCAGCAAGGAAAGCAAAGAGGAAAATGTCATTAGAAAAAGCTACGACATCCAGTGAAAGTATCATCTAAAACACAAGCAACAAAATCTAAAGCATTGCACTCAAATCCTTCAGCTCTATTTTTATCTTTCCAGTTACTAAAAAGCTATTCTCAAAGCTAATCATTAAAACCAAACATCCAGCTCTCAAATGTGTTAAGAAACAAATGGAACAATCAATCATTTACTGTACTTAACAACCAAAAACCTCACAGTCATGCACTGAAATTCCTTTTTCTGGAAAAAAAACAGCTTTTTGTTTTTTTGCAGGGTCTGCTACTGGACTTTAAGTTGTCTTTTCTGACAGTCCATATTTGCAGTCAGACAAGCTTGAAGTTATGTCCTTGATAAATGCCACTTTCCCAGTGATTGAACTGCACAGACAAGTTTCAATGTTATGCACACCTGGAGCCTTTTAACTTGATGCAGCCCCATTCCAGTGAAGCCTCAAATAAATGCTCTTTTCTTTTCAGACATTTCATTTCCTATTACCACCAATTATCAAGACAGAGCTCAAGACAAAAAGACTTTATGTTCAGAACAGTTCAACTCTGGAAAGTAACCACAAGCTCAGTCCAAGTTCATGGAGGTCAACGAAAGATCTCCAGTCAGTTTAAGAGTGTAGACACTATGTACAAAAAGAAATCCTCCTCAATAGTTTCACCTAGGTAGAACTTCTTTAAATTCTGGCAACAAGCAAGCTGTAGAGCAGCACCCTAGATAATATTTCAGAATACAAAATATAAGATTAAAACATTTTGTTAATTTGTATGGTGGATATGGAGGTTGATGGCCCTGCATGTGGCAGGGGGATTGGAGCTTGATGATCCTTGAGGTCCTTTCCAACCCAAGCCATTCTATGATTCTATGATAACATAAAGTAGTACCATAAGCGACTAAAACCATGCAGAGTTGGCTACAAAGAATGCTCAAAATTAAAAGCACAATACAGATAGATCAGCAAATCCAACTGTTCTAGAAAAATATAAGAAACATTGGTAAGCTAGTGCTTCACCCTACTGCCCTGTGAAAGACCAGTTCTAACAGCTGATTTTCAGCAAATAACTGTAACTTATAGGCTCCAAATCAAAAAGGATTCATTCTCCAGATGTCTAGGAGTTCTAAGAGTTACAGAGGTGGATGGAAATGAAGGGGAAGCAGCAAGCAAATAGCAAGAGCAACAACAACAGCAGCTCTGGTGACTACCTACAAGCAGGAACAGTTTACAAGTGGTTTTATTTAAAACCAAAGTGCACATTATGACCATGTTTATGACCATGTTAACAAGATGGTCAGCTGCTTTGAGGAACAGAAAGGTTACAACAAGGCTCAGAAACCCAACGTTGTGTGTCAACCAAGAGCACGGCCAATGCAACGTGAATCCAAGAAGAGTCAGGACATCAATGACAGCAAGACTAGAAATACAGTATTTTTAACTAAGCTCATAACAGGGACCAGACTAATACATGTATCATTGCCAAAGTTTAAATAAAAACCTGAGTTTTATGTCCCTACTCAGCCAGTATCACACAATCTTCAGTACTACACAAGAGACACAAGTGTATGATAAAATACTTTCACTTTCAAAGATCAGAAGAGTTTTATTTCCAGCTGCATCATCAACTCATATTCAACTTGGACATGTTACTTCAATTAGGACGAGAGGTAATGGCCCCAAATTGCACCAGGGGAGGTTCAGATTGGATATTAGGAAAAATCTACTCTCAGAAAAAGCAGTGAGGGTGAATTCTGGGAAGTGGTGGAATCACTTATTGTCTCTGGAGACATTCAAGATGACAGTAGATGTGCCACTGAGAGACATGGTTCAATGTTACAGTGGTGATGGGCTGACGGTCAGACTAGATATCTTTGTGGTCTTTTCCAACCTCAATGAGTCTGTGATTCTATGATTCATAACCTCTTCTCATTTCAGATTATAATATGGAAAAGGAGACGTGGGTTGCACAAAGTATAACTGGTCAGAGTACAACACAAAAACTACTCCATATAATATTGCTCCTGCTCAATTTAATAGCTATTTCTCCTATTAAAGAGAACATTAACCTCAACAAAATACTCTTATAAGGGATTTTTTTCTATTTTAGTTTGGATGTCGCTCCTCTGCTCTTTGAATAAAGAAATCAATAAGATGTACTGCAGAAAGAAGCCTAAATATTGGGTAGAACGCATTGAATATATTGCTAGGACCACTCCTAAACATAAAAGTAGCTTTTAAGATTTTAAAAAACAACTGCCTCCCTCCTTCTTAAGTAAGAAACTTAAAATAAATATTACATAGTTAAATTGTACAGTTTTTTTTTCTACTCATTTATCACAAAGTTATCCAGAGTACTCAGACAGATAGGAGTCATCCAACTATTTGTAACTCTTCAGAATTTCAATTGTATTATTTCAAACAATTAAGAACAGAAAAAAATCTCAGCAAGTTACAACACTTTGAATTTTAGCATTTACAGCACGTTATAAAAGTATGCTTTTTTTTTTTTTTTTAGTTCATGGTGTTTTGTACACTCACTTTAAAAAGAACTGGAGAGGAACAATTCTACATTTAGAGTAGTAGTATAAACCATTCTCATATCCATTTTCAAAACAGCCTAGCTTTTCTGATTCCTACTCTCTACCATATTTAACTCTGCTTTACAGAACTTGTTACAAATCAGAATTAGAAAGCAACTCAGCTATTTCACGTGGCACCTGTTATTAAATATAGCAGTGAAGCCAAAGGCTATCCATACCTACCAAGGAGGGATCTCAGCTGCAGGACTGCATCATCTCCATACTCCTAGAGAAGTTGTAGCTCAGTATTGTGGTAGCTCAGGAACACTCAGTGGTCCCTAGGTAACTGCTGATGTGTAACAGCAGCAAGTACAGACTTCAAGATTTTCCATTAGAACAAGCAAAATAATTTTCTGGAAGTCAGGAATTAGCATTCATATCATTAATAGAATAGAATCACAGAATCACAGAATAACATACTAACTTTGCTTGGAAGGCACCTCTGGAGTTTTCCAGTCCAAATCAGAGCACAAAGCAGGGCTAACTTCAAATGTTAGGTCATGTTCACCAAGATCTCCACTCAAGGTTTAAA
Organism: Tragopan temminckii; assembly: GCA_028571105.1. NCBI lineage: Eukaryota > Metazoa > Chordata > Aves > Galliformes > Phasianidae > Tragopan > Tragopan temminckii. The sequence continues at coordinate 1,728,246 of JAOWBP010000001.1, forward strand.
AATCTGCACAGATAGAGATTTGGAGCCTCTCTGATCTCTCATTTCTAGTGTTTAATTGCTTTTCTTCTTGCACTCAGTTTCCCCCATCAAGATTTGTGATGGTTGCTTCTTGTTGTTTCACTGTGCATTCTGCAGAGAAGCCTGGCTACATACAGCCTCTGTTTCTCCAGATGGTCACAGATGGCAAAACCCACTCTTCTTCTCTGCAGGCTGAACAAATTCAGTTTTCACAGACTCTTCTTACACCCCATGTGCTTCTAACCTGGGTGTTCTCCATTGGAATTCTCCTGTAGACCCTTTCTGTCACAATGCCAACATCTTTCTTGTAGCAAAGACCTCCAAACTGGACTCAGATACAGCCTTACAAGCGTACAGTCACTTCCCTTGATATGAAAATGTATCACATATATATCCTGAAGGTGACACACGAGTGAGATTTGAAAAAAGAAATGCATTACTCAGCAAGTTGGTGAGGGACCTGAACCTTGTCTTTCCCATGTCGCTGCCACCTCGGACACATTCTGAACTGAGGGCACAATTAATATACAGCCCTTTCTTTTTTCTTCTTATCCTTGGTTGGACAAAGAAGATTGAAGATGTTATAAAACAAAGAACAGTACGATATGCAATTGGATTTCCTCCTCTTTAATTTATCCTTTCAATTTAGACTAGATTTTCAAAGTAGTTGCCTGTTCTTTTTAATATTCCTATTACATACTGCACTCACTAATAAAAGGGCTAATAGAAGTAGAATAGCATACAGAGGGGAGGAGTTCTTTAAATAGAAATTCTACCACAAGTAAATGTTACCAAAAGAAAAGGGAGGTGACCTTTATCACCACTTTTCTCATATTTATACATATTTTTTTAAATCTCTGAAAGTAGTCTGGCTCTCTCAATGAAAGACATACTTATATACAAAATTACTCTATTTGTTGAAAGAATAATAAAAACCTTGGCTCATCCAACAACAGAATTTGTGTTACATAAACTCATAGTCACCTCTGACGTTAAAGTCTACTTATGTATAAAGTACAATAATATGCAGTGACCCTTTATAAAATAAGGATCAATGAAATAAAGCTGAAAAAAGAGCTCTGTTCGGTATGAACTAGAAATCCTACGTTCATAATAAAATAACTGTGGCACCAGAGACATTATGCAGCTGGTTTAAAGGTCACCATCAGTTTATAGTAGAGCTTTATCGTCTGAAAAAGAAGATATAGTTAAACATTTGCCTATCATAACAACCAATTTGGGAGGTTTTAATTTAGTATTTACACTGTAACCTAAGTATGAGAAAGATATGTCTTAAAAGAAAAAGTCTTCTCAACTTTGTCCAAAGTTTTCCAATCTGCTTTCAGTTAGATCCCTTTAGGGGGTTTTCAGCAGTATTTAAATTTTCCAAAACGTATTGTAAAATAAGGAAATTCTTTTAATTCTAGACCTCCAATATTGTGGAAGTCTATAAGCAGAGATAAAAATGAAAGCCTTCAAGTTCTCCTTCAGGGTGGAAAAACAGAATAATGGTTGTTCAGACCAGAAAACAAAATGCTTCCCATCTGGGATACCAGTCTATTCTCAATTCAGATGATGAGATACAAAAAGACGAAGAGCAAACAACTGAGAAAGGTTAAAAGAAAACAATGTGGTAGGTCACAATTTGAAGGGAAAAAAAGTCAAGTCATACACAAACACAGTATGACAAATGGAGAAAAGCTGAACCCTTTGAATAAAACAGCAAATAAACAGCAGCAGCCTAGAAGGTTTCAGCTGCCTTGCTGGATGAATAAAGACAATGCTGACATTTAAAAGGGAGAGAATTGATCTATTACTTTTACAAGTAACTTGCTTTCAAAAGATACAGGAAAGGAGAATGACTTTAAAAAAAAAATGGCCTAAATGCATATAGCCTGATCTAAACAAGCAGTTTGCTAAATTCTGTCTACATCTGGCTTGTGTGAGAATCACAGAATCACCAAGGTTGGAAAAGACCTCCAAAATCATCCAGTCCAACCGTCCACCTACCACCAGTATTTCCCCACTAAACCACGTCCCTCAGTACAACATCTAAACAGTACTTTGAATCTTCAGTGTTAGGGTAACACAATGAACAACAGATTAAGCCTGCTTTTAAACTGCATTTATATTTTTCTAATTAGAAGCTTGATGTAAGTCTTATCAAGTAAACAAGTTTTTCAACTGCAAAATTTGTTCAGTATTTTGGTAGCAAGGTCATTTAGGATGAAGCTACTGTGTTTCTGTCCTTAAGAATGTCACAAGGAATGAAGGAATGGAAGGAAAACTTGCATCCAAGCTACATTAACAAACCCAAGGACAGGGAATCATTCGCTACCAAATCACCCTAGGCCAGTGTACAGCATGGTGTGAAATGGTATCAGGACAAGGCAAGCTAAGACGACCCTGGACTTGAAGGAACACCCACACAGTCTCAAAGCAAGGAGTCTTTGGCAAAAAAGCATGGAGAACATGAAAAGCACACAGATCAGAGAGCTATTACTGACTGCCACTGCCTCTTTTCCCTTAAAAAAAAAGAAAAAAGAAAGAAAGAAGGAAAAGGAGAAAAGGCACACAGGATGTGAGGATTAATGAATGCCTATAAAGCACTCGTAATGAACAGTACTGAGTGTTGATTAGCACACTGGATATTAAGATGATGGAAAAAATTACAAGTAATTTTGTTCGCCTTTAAACCATCTTGGAAGAATTAACAAGCTAAAAGAGTGTTCCAAAACTGTTCCAAAAGACAGAGAAGAAGGCAAGCCCTGCAGCAGTGTTTTGGAAATAGCTGAGGTCTCTTCTCTTTTAGAAATAAAGGGATCTGCTGATCGTTGAGGAAGAAAGTGGGGAGAAAACTAGGAGATCCTGACCTACACGCCAAAAGCAATGCTCAGGTTGCAAGAGAACAGCCCACCCTGGGAAGCCAACAGGGTAAGCTTATTTAGTAGTGTAAGGACAGGGAAAATTGTAGACATAAAGAGCAAAATGGGTTACTTTTTGTTTGTGGGGTTTGCTTTCTGTTAAATATAGTGCCTTATATTAGATTGCCCACTTGTGCATTCATCTAACACAACTGAAATGCAGCCACTTCCACAAAAATAAGCAGCAAGTAGCCATCATGCAGTACAACACCAAACAGTAAGAAGGTGTATGTGAAGGCAAAAGAATAACACACTTCTTTAATGCTTCAACAGAGCAGAAGAGTGTCATCCACAGAAGTTCCAACAAGCTGAATTCCACAATCCGACATTCCAAATCAACCATCCCAGCTAGTCTTATTTTCTTTAAGGAAAAAATAATAATCAGTGGTATCAGATGCAAGCACAGAGGCCAATTAGATGACAAAGCCATTTCCCCATGACTATTTTACCACCTTAATTCTATCTCAATATTGGTTTTACATCTTTTGCTGATAAGAATACTGCTACTACGAAAATATCAAAGCAAATCTGTTATAAACATAGTAATACAAAGTGCAGCCATCCTTCATTGTTCTTAAATCTTTATGCAAATGGTGGTGGCCCAACCTAACTTACTTCTTTCCTCTACAAACTTTGAAATATTTACAGAATTATGCCCCTCACCTGCTGTCCTTTACTCCACCTACATAAATTTAATTCTTGCCACTTTCTCTTAGCCCTGCCACCCATCAATCACTTTCCTTCCTCCTCCACTCGCTCTAATTCAATGCCCTTCTAATAATGAAGTGCTGAAACCACAAGCAGTGCTCAAGGAACAGACTAGCTAAAAGCCATGAGAAGACCAGCCAACTGCTCAGTTGAACTTCAACACAAAATATGAGCTATCTCAGCAACGCTATGGCTAAATGACTTCCTCAAAGCAAGGAATTCTGTGTATCTATCTGCATCTGGACTATTAAATGACAACGCAATGGAAAAAAGACACACATGGACTTGGTACCTGTAAAAGCTGCATGCCTTGAATCCTTGGCAGCTTCTTGGGAATCGGATGAAATTAGCAAATTAAAGGTTGGGTATCACGTCTGAGGCTCCCACAGCTCAGCCACACACCTCAACTCCCGCAGGACACTGCTGAGGCCAGAAGTTTAAACTGGTTCCAGAAATAAAGGGGACAGATTCAAGGAAGAAATCTACCGAGCACTATTCAACACAAAAGACAGCAGCTTCTCAGTGAAAGATTGCCTGCTGCTGGAAGCTCACAGTGCTTTGGGAAAGGCCTGCTATTGCTTGCTCCATCTTCATCTTCTTTCTGAGCATCCCCTCCATCAGACATCAGTGGCCTCAGCACACCTTTGGTCTGACCTTGTGCTGCCATCCACATTAAATCTCACTGGAGCACTGTCATGGAAAAGAGATACCATTGTAGGTATTGTGAAATCAGTAAAAAAAAAAAATTCAAGGCTCTTTCTTCTATTTTTCCCTTCCACACTAGATCTCTGATTTCATGCATCCTCATTCATCCTTAACTGCCATTAACAAAAGCATGGTTTTTCAGGACCATTCATCCCAAACATCCTCTACCAACATAAATGATGAGTACAACAATGGGGGCCTAATGCGCTACAGGAAAACACTGAGACTTTTTTTTTTTTAATGCAAACCTGCAGTTTCCAAAATTGATCTCCTTCTGTCTTCGAGACAGCATCTCAAATCTTCCACACTTCCCAGCCCATCTCTCTGTTGTTAAAGGAATCCAACTCTTTCCAATTAGCTCTTTACCTACTAATTTTCACCCAGAGGGTGGTGACACACTGGAACAGGTTGCCCAAGGAGGTTGTGGATGCCCCATCCCTGGAGGCATTCAAGGCCAAGCTGGATGTGGCTCTGGGAAGCCTGGTCTGGTGGTTGGCGACCCTGCACATAGCAGGGGGGTTGAAGCTAGATGATCATTGTGGTCCTTTTCAACCCAGGCCATTTTGTGGTTCTATAATTACTAACTTGGTTATTACAGAATTCATAAAGATGTCACAAGAGGTAACACTGAACTGTATTCTTAGACAACCAATGCCTCCTCAAACAGGCATGCTGCCTACAGATCTTCATTTATGAGCTGATCAGTGCAAGCCTTCCTCTGGGTCTACATGACAACATCTCATCTTTCATGCTATTCTGAAGGTTACTTGGTAGCATTACACCAACTTCACCAGTCAGAAATCAGTTGACTCCATTTGAAAATTTCGGGGATACCTCACCCCTGTGTTTCAAACACCCTAGTGAAAATTAAATGACTTCATCACCCATCATTCCCTGCCTTTTGAGCTGCATTAAAAAATACAATCAATTTTATCTAGATTATATTTTACATTGTCCCATAACCCACTACAACTCCCAACAAATTCTGCTGGTGTTTGTTGCCATGTTTCACTAAGGGCAGGATTACACCTCTACAAAGTTTAAAAAAAAGAGTTTAAAAAAGAAATCATGGAAAGACCAATGATTACTGGAAGCATTAAAAAGTCTCACAGAATTAAGTCCATAAAATACCTCAATAATAAAAGTTACCAACAATATTAATGGCAAAAGAAATTCTAACCTCAAGGTACATAATACTCCTAGCCTCATGAGTTTAAAAGTCAACCAATATAAATTAAAACACAGAGCTCTCAAGCTGCCACTCCAAAGAAAAGATACATCATTAAATGGCAGAGACAGCTGCCTTCAGCAAAGAACTTCTCATCACTGCATCTACGCTATGATCAGGAAAGATTAAGCTTAACGTTGAGAAATGTCAATTCCCAAAAGCATAGATCAGAACTTCATCTCCCCTTTCATCATGGCCAGTGCCTGTTGCACAGCTGAATCTCGCCATAGTAAGATACAAGACACATCCATTCCACCTTCATTATATCATGTTTTCTTATTTAATAAACTTTCATCAGCTTAAATGAATGGCTGTTATTAGTTGAGCTAACAGCCACATGATAATACTCCAGAGAGATATCAATGCTTGTTGGTGCATTAACCAAGAGCAGAGGGGCTGAGGTCAAGCGCATGCCAATGCAAATGAAGCAGTATTAGGCAGTAACAGCTTAATGTACTAGACTGTCTCAGATAATGAAAATTACAGGATAAAAAGAATGAGATGAAGTTATCTGTAAGTGTAGTAACAACAAAAAAAATAAGATGTTTCAAAGGGAAAGAAGCCTTCCATTTTCTAATGTCTTCAACTGTACCTGAGCAAGGTGAGGGTTTTTTTCTAAATTTGAAAAGAACAGAAAAAGAAGGAATAGAAGTAAAATATATTCTACTGATACACAGCAACAATGCTTCTCACAAAAAGAACTTATAAGTACTCTTCCAAACTTAATTATTTCAGCTTTACAATGTTCCTTTGGGGCAAACAAATAATGTTAATAAGCTCTGTCATCTGAGTAAAGGTACAGCATTCAAAATGAATCTTCAGGAAAGACTCAAGAAAGCTCATAATTTCCTTGTTTACGTCTGAATCACTAGCACATATCACATCCATGCAGCAGCTTAATAAAAACAAAGCTGCCTTCTTTGTCTTCAATAATACAACTATCAGAAATAATACAATCTGCCAATCATTAAAAACTAGGACAAAATTGTTCTTTTAAGTATAAATGCTTTGCACACATCAAACCTAAAATGAGACCCAACCCTGGAGATGTCATCTTCTCAATTCTGCTTTCTAAAGGGCTTCTTCGAAAGCCACTGAGTCTACAATGAGAAGACACTGTACTAACTGAGGAAAGATTTCAAGGCAAGAAGTAATTAAGTAATTAAGTAAGTATTACAATTTTTGTAATTCAAAAGAAAGAATCTGAAGCAGGGCCAAAACTTAAATTCTGTAATAAAAAAAATTCTGTAGAAATCCAAATGAACAAAAGTGTCTTATTTTCTCTGAAGGCATTAATTACAAAATTACAACACTCTTACACTGCAGTGTTTGAATTCCAGAACTGAAGAAACAAAAGGAAAGACTTCCTTTATTAACATTCTTTGTTTCGGCTGAAAGGGATGTAGGCAGTAAATAAAATGCATACCAAGAATTCTGTTGCTTTTTTATTTATTTCATACATTTAGTATGAGAAGAGATGTCACCACACCTTACTTTTAACTGAAAGTCTCTCCTCATCCTACACTAAGGAAAGCAGCCACATTCAGACAGTGCCATCAAACCCTGTGCCCAGCGTTACAAACATCCAGCATCTTCTGGGAAGATGTAACGACTCCAAATGCCACGCAAACTCTAGAGGAAACTGCTTTCAAAAAGGACACTTCCCGTGGAAGCGGTGGAGTCATTGACCCTGGAAGTGTTTGAGAAAAGGGCAGATGTGGCACTGAGCAATCACAGAATCATAGAATGGCCTGGGTTGAAAAGGACCACAGTGATCATCTAGTTTCAACTCTGCTGGTCATCAACCAGCAGACCAGGCTGCCCAGAGCCACATCCAGCCTGGCCTTGAATGCCTCCAAGGATGGGGCATCCACAACCTCCTTGGGCAACCTGTTCCAGTGCGTCACCACCCTCTGGGTAAAAAATTTCCTCCTAATATCTAACCTAAACCTCCCCTGTCTCAGTTTCAAACCATTCCTCCTTGTTCTATCACTATCCACCCTTGTCAACAGTCATAAAGATGTGGGAGTGGGCATGGTGATGATGGGCTGACTGCTGGACTAGATGATCTAAGAAATCTTTTCCAACCTTAATGATTCTATGATTCTTTGATTATGAGATGGGAAAGAAAAGGCCAAATAGGTGAGCAGCATTCCTTTCTTGGTCCTGAGAAAATATCAGAATCACAGCATCAACAAGGTTGGAGAAGACCTCCAAGATCATCCAGTCCACTGCACTGGAAAATATTTTCATATTTAATCTTCTTGTTTGACTGCCCCTTTCCAGAGGAAGCTAAATCCTTTGTCATCATGCACTATTCTCCAAATATCTTACTCGTGGTTTGTCTGTCCTCTTTCCTTTCTTTATGCCACCTCTCCATTTTCACTGCCTCAGTAGCTTTACAGTCATTTCTGCATAGCATATCTTCATATTAGAATGTCTTCTGACTATTCCCACCTACCAGAGCCCACCTGAAAAAAAACAAGGAACTTTCATAAAATGCTTTAGTATGCAGACATTGGGGCTGACCAGTGTTTCTAATTTAGACAAGAAAGATTCTAACAGAAGGATTAGATTTCATAACAAACTATTCAAAAAAAATGGATTCATTAACCCTACAGATCTTAACAAAGGACTCTAAAGCTGTGCAGAAATTCATTTAACACATCATAAGGACCCAATGGTGAACTCTATGATCTGAGTGGGCAGTATCAACACAAATGGAGATGACCACACTTACCTGCAAACAGATAACCCTCATCTGTGTAACTGGATGTTATGTTAAGTACATTTAATTGAATGCAACAACAAAACAGTTACTTGGGTCTAGAAACTGACCCAACTGGCAACAATACAAATTGGCACAAAGACAGCAGTCAGCTCTGAGAAAAGCCCAATGCTATTATTCACTTCAGAAAGGAACAGGAGACATTATTCTTCCCTTGACAGAAGGAAACTAAAATTGTCCTTAACATTGAAAAAGGAAGAAAAGTCAGTGTTGGAGTGCTCCCTGGCCTATTTCTTGAGAAACAAATTACTCCCTCTCTTCAACTTTCTACTAATTTAGACAATTACAGACAGACTCAAGGAAAAGGATGCGCTCCTGAGTAAAACACAGACACACATCAGTTCCGAGCTCTGTAACATAACCAGGTGTGATATCAAACCAAAGTGAACAACAGTCAGAGGGCTCCTTACTTCCTCCTTCTGATCTACTCTTTGCTTTCTGTCATCCTCTTAATAAAAAAAAGAATTCAGCTGGTATGGCAGTAATCCTTACTCTTATCCTATGGATCTATTTGTGCAGTTTCACACTGTTTTGCTACGTGCTACAATCCTGCACTCAAAGGAATTGTACTCTTACAATAACAAATCAAGTTCAGAGTAAGCATACCATGGTCTACTGGATTTAAAAGTTGTTTTTAAAAGTTTATACACTTTGACAAAGTGATATTAGCTCATTAAAATTGCAAAGCTGGACAGTTAAAAGCCAGGCAATGCACAGAAAGTAGCCTAAGCAATTTTCATTTAATTGTGTTATGATATGACCTTTAATTACTTGATTCAACAACATTTCTTCCTTCAACTGTTTTCAGCATTTCATCTCTTAGACTATTTAAAAAAAATGGAAAATATAAATTCCTCCCTATGGGTACCTCATGGGTCAACAGTAAAGCCAGGACAATTAGGTCAACACCACAGACCTCTATGCCATTTGAGTTAATTAAGAAACTATAGTCACAGCATATTGCCCTTCAAAACATCACCCACTGCTGAAGGAAACTAGCCACAAACCTCTAAGCAAGAGCCCTTCTGTCCTCACCCAGTGACCATCCTGCTGTGCCCTCTTCTTCAAGATTTGACTTAACTATAGTGATCTGTAGCCCATGCAGATCTTCTCTTCCAGTCTCAGATGAGAGTAATTCAGATTCCTGCCTTCCAGCAATTACAGTAATGCCTCCAGGCCAAGTGCTATATAAGTCAGCCCCTTCCTGCCTCCATCACCAGCTCTTCTGCTCTTCCATTGAGAGAGGACACTGCCTTCTTATGAAGCTCCTTCCATGTCAGAATTCCTCTCTCAGCACCAATTTTGCTTTACAGTAAGGACAAAATACACATACATGTGTGCACCTGCACTCAATTGCCAAACTGAATTTCACTTTTAGCAGTGATGTGAGTCACAAAATAGATCCTTCACAGATAGACGTACAAACTCATACTTCAAAAAAGCAAATACAAAAGTTGAAGATAACTGAAATGCTCTGTCTCAATCAGGAGTTTTGGGTACTCTGGACCCTCTTAATTTCTCCAGAGCTTTACAGTTCAACAGAAGTTGGAACTGGAATTCAAGACAAAGTGTGCAACCTGCAGTTACAGAACAGCAAACCCTGGCCCTGCTCACAGGAGTGCGTATTATAAAGACACCAGAACACACGTGAACAAATGATAATCAAAGTTCACCTGCACTACGTTAGACAAATATAGAATGAGAAACACAACACCAGCCTCTTAAAATTGTTAACTTCATATCGTCAAAAGATATTCTTTGCATCTTGTTCATGCTGCTGGGAAAAGCTGCCACTCTTATATTAATAATTCTTCCCAGCATTACTCAGTCATTGCACATTAGAACCAGCAGCTGGAGAGTTCTGACTGATAATGAAACCTGTAACAAGCCATCTTCAGCCGTCTTTTCCAAACAATAAGGGAATTAAAATTTCAATTTAAATGCAGAGGTTTGAAACACGCTTCAGTGGCAAAATTACTTCAATTAATGTGAGTGGAATACAAAGAACAGACTGCAGAAATGCGTTGCAGCAACCAGAAATTATGCTATTAGCGTGCTTGCGTCTACCTAACACAGCAACTGCAAAGGTCTAATTTAGACTGTACATATCACAAAGCTGCAGGCAACAATATTAATCGGTGCTCCAATTTCAATGTGAGGGATACAAGCTCCTTGTCAGATCACTCTGGGCTTTTCATAAGCCAGGAGCATCTGTTTACCTTGAGGAACAATACAGAAGACAAAGAGATCCATAAACATTCTGCATTTCTGACAGGTTAGTCATTATTTTACATAATATTCTTATCATAAAAAAAAGGAGAAAGGAATTATCCTGCAGCCAGAGAGCAATTACAACATCACAGTCTTGCAGAGGCATCGTTAAGAGAAGATGGCAAAAGCCAATGAGCCCACAGCAATTTTTGTATATAAAAAGGCTCCGAATGCAGGTTGATTACTATTTCTCTGTTTCAGGTGAAATTTGTCTTCAAATGAAAATTTAAAGAGTAAATGAGCAGCTGAAAGCATTTAATTTTCACTCAAGTTTCCACTGCATTCCTTGATTTAATAAAAACCTAAACAATAGCTTCTTCTATCATTATCATTTGACTTCTTTTGAACAGATACTCCATCATGGGGCAAAAGTAATGCGATATACTACAGAAGTTTGTACTTCTACTATTGTTTGTATTGTATGGGCTTGGGCAAGCTTACCTACACACGCACACCACATTTACACACATGCAGGTATGTATACAAAGATATACCAAAGAAACTGCACACAATGAATTGCAAACTGTTAATGGTTTTTCACACAGAGGATGGTGACACACTGAAACATGTTGCCCAAGGAGGTTGTGGATGCCCCATCCCTGGAGGCATTCAAGGCCAGGCTGGATGTGGCTCTGGGCAGCCTGGTCTGCTGGATGGCGACCCTGCACATAACAGGGGGTTGGAACTAGATGATCATTGTGGTCCTTTTCAACCCAGGCCATTCTGATTCTATGAATACAACAGAAGTATGTATTCCAAAACATTTCTAAAACATACGAGCATTACAAGTCATGTCATTTCTCTTTTACATTTCTTATCTTTTATTTCTGATAGAAAATGAATTTTTTTTCCTGCAATTTTCCACTGAAAAGAATTTTTCAACAAAAAGAAACCCACAAGCAAACTAGCTCAAGTCTATCAATGAAAGAAATTATCAACACTGGTTGACATTTCAACCAATAATTATATTAACACTGAATAGAAATGGATACATTACCCAACCCAGATGACTTACAGACTGGTAGAAAAGATATAAGACAATAGTTCATATTAGAAGGAAAGTGAGAATCTAAGGAGAATAAGTTTGAGAGTGTCCCTGGAAGATGGCTTTGAAAAAGAGAAAAGGGAAAATTGTGACCAGGTTACAGAAAGATGGTTACACCAGATGTGGCATGAAAACAGAACACGTGCAACAGAAAAGACCAGGAAGGTGACAACAGGATGAAATCAGGCAAGAAAGCATGACAGTATCAACAAAAATCAAGATACACTTACACAAGCCATCAGAGTAAATGAGGAGACTGCCTAATACAGTTTAGAGGTACAAAAAAAGTCATTTAAGCTAAAGTAAGAGAAAACAGAAAATAAAGTAACAGTTATGCTCTAGGAGTACAGGATGACAACGCTGAAATTTTCAGCTCTTCATCCCATTGATGAATTAATGGCTTATTAAAAAAAGTGAAGTGAGGCCCTGGGCAGCCTGGTCTAGTATTAAATGTGGAGATTAGTGGCCATGCATGTAGCAGGGAGGTTGGAGATTCATGATCCTTGAGGTCCCTTCCAACCCTGGCCATTCTGTGATTCTGTGATACTGTGATTCTCAGAAGAGGCACAGCTAAGATTGAAGTTGCGAGAAATGCAAATGACAGTGAAGTTAATAAAGGAAACAAAAAGCAGTGAAAAGACTTGTTTAAAGCATTATTGGCTAAAAAAATGTGAATATTTTTGCCTTCATTTTTGAATTACAGAACAGTTGAGGTTGCAAGGACCTCTAGAGATCTTCTAATCCAACTCCCCTGCTGATGCAAGGCCAGCTACAGCAGGCTGCCCAGGACCATGCCCAGTCTGGTTTTGAAAATTATCAACAGAGACTCCATAATCTCTCTGGGCAACCCATCACACTGTTCAGCCATCCTTGCAGTGAAGTGTTCTCTTACATTCAGATAGAATTTCCTGTATTTCAGCCTGTGCCCAGTGCCTCCTGTCCTGGCATTGGATACTGCTGAGAAAAAGTTGGCTGTGTTTTCTCTACAGCCTCCTATCAGATCAGATCTCCTCCAGATTTCTTTTCCCAAAGCTAAGCAGTCCCAATGCTCTCAGCTTCTCCTAATAGGAGAGATGCTCCTGCTCCTAAACCATCCTTCTGGCCTTTCACCAGCCTTGCTCCAGAAAGTTCTTCCCTCCTGTACTGAGGATCTCAGAACTGGACGTGTGTCAGGAATGCATATAATCTCTCACAAACTTTTTGGTTACTGTAGAAGATAGTTTCAAGAAATAAAGGACTGGAGTCTGGTTAGGAAATCTGCTTGTTAAGTTTAGAAACGAAAGAGAGACATTTAAACAAGTTCAGGAAAACTGTCTCCACCACAGGACTGGAAATGGAAGGTATGATTGTAAAAGAGGTGGAAACAGATAAAAATACTTGAAGGGAGGGAGAAAAGAAGAAAAATGAACTGCAGATAAGGAATGAGGATCACGAGTTCTGGTAAAAGACATACAGGAAGACAAAAGAATAGTGAAAGATGGTTTCCTGAGTAATGATTGATGTTGTGAGTGCATTCTGGGAGATAAACTTGGAAAGAAATCGCATAATTCTTCCACAACAAAAATAGTGTTGAAATAACTTATAAAGAACTTATATAAAGAATGACAACAACACAGGCACCTGGGAATTTCATTTAAACAATATTTAAAATATAGAAAGGAGGAAGAGATCATGTTAGTATACAGAACAGTTCAGGAGAAGACCTAAGAACATTTGGAGAGCTACATGAGAACGCTGAATGAAAAAAAAAATTGCATAGAGAAATATAAAGTTCCAAAAGCAGCAGGAAATTCTACGTGCAGATCAAATGGGTAAAGAAATAACTGGTTATAAAAAGGATCAGGACAAGTAAGCAGGTAAAGACAGCTCTGAAAGTACAAAATAAAAACAAGAGATAACCAAACAAAATCAGAGACTGTGACCCAAGGACCAGTCAGAGAAGATCAAAACAAAAACAAACAGAAACTTCAGTTAAAGAAAGCAGCAACTGACAAAACAAGTAGGAAAATAAAAAGCAAATAACATAAAAACACAAATGGCAGATCTGCCTGCAGATGATCAGACAGTTGACCAGGATATTAACACTGATTATCTGCCCAGAACAAGGTATGACATCTTACCAGCATGTCTGTTGCATTGAGGTAGTGCTTGCTGGCCATGCACTGCTCCAGCTTCTGGGGCACTTGTTTGATGTTCTCTATCTCATCCAGCAAATTCAGGACATGTTTGTGTTCAATTCCTTCAATCCACAACTTGCGCAACTCATCCCTCTTGCAATGCAGCAGCATCTTGCATGACAACAGGTTCTCCTTCACCTACAAGCAATGTGTCAAAAGACTAATTAAATCTGTCCCTGTAACTTGCACTTCTAACACAAATCAGCCCTTTCCCACACCTACTTCATTAGGAATTCCAAAAATATCATGAGACAATAATAAAATTCAAGTTCTTTAAAATTGCTCGTTATTCCTCCTGCTAAAAGAAACTGGAATTGTTTTCAAAGTGAAATGCTTTTAGTATAAGTTCTGTACTATCAGTGAGAAGTTAACTGAAGTATGATAACAAAAAAATGCAGGATCCTATTAACCGTGACCAAGGACTTATTTGCAGTTCTGGAAAAATCACTTCAGTATTCTGGCATACAACAACAATCTAATTTGCAGTGAAAGCAAATAAACCACTACTAATTTTTCTGCTGTAAACATTTTCCATCTGTCTATTGAATCTTCTGGCACATCCCCTCCCTTCCTTCAAGTTGCGTGTCAATTTCTTGAAGCCTAATTGTCTGATGGTACAATCACTTTCCCAGTACAGCAATATCAGGTTTGTTTTTACAAGATCTGGTTTCAATGAAACAAATAGCTGTTGGGATACAATGCAACTCAGCATTTCTATTACTTATCAAGGCTATTTTATGACCTAGAGAACCATGTTAGCATTTGCCATTCTCAGTTTGAGCCTCATACCATCGTATGTCAGACGCTTGTCCAACTGGCAAAGTCTCTTCTTACTCTATCCCACTCTTAACAAGAAGCAAGAAGAGCTTTTCTTATCCATACTCCTTGGTCATATCCATAACCTGTATTCCCTGCTTTAAGGTTCTCCTAGTATCCTCTAATAAGGTCAGTACAACCTACCGTTTCTTACATAATATAAATCAATCACATATTAAAACATGGAAGCAATTAACAACACAGCTTCACACATTGCTTTCACACTACTCTCGTTTTCTAGATAAGTTTTGAATACTCAGGCTTCAGTCTTCTCTCAGGAACTCTCACTGAATTACACATGAAGAGAGACTCTGAGAAGTAGGCCCTTCCACTTATTTTTTTAAATAACAAGACTTCAAAGTACTCCAGAAATCCCACTTCGATGCACCTTGTCCACAGACAGGCAGTTAGCCTTTAGAAGACGCCAAATGCATGGACAGAGCAAAATACAGACATTTGATAATTAGATATGTAGGGCAGCCTCTAGGCAGCCAGAAGAGACTGACTTCAACACAATAACACCATTCTTTTCAGAAAGACATTACAAAGTTTAATGCTGAAAAACCCACAGACCAACAGAAAAGCTAATGTAAGAGTGTTATAACTTGCCACAAAAGCAAAGGGAAACTAAAACGCAGAGATTTCATTTTGGACATAATCCCTGTTCAATACCTTAATTAAAAATGTTTCACTGACCTAGCATACCATCAGCAGTGGATCGCTGTTACACAAAGCAAAACTGGGTCAAGTACAACAATTTTGGGGTTAGAAGGAATCTCACAAGACATTCCTACATCTGTCCTTGCACGAAAGATGATGAACTATATCTACATTTGGGAGCACAGACAGGAATGAACAGCAAGTCTTTAAGAATCAACCTCCTTGTAGCAGGTCTAAGTGCTTCTCCTTTGTAACTCAGTTTTACAGGTAACACCTGTAAAGCTGCATCCCAAACCAAGCCAAAAGCAAGCTGTTCCCAACAGGTATTGATGCAAGAACTAACTACAGAAGGCAGATACACAGAGGGATCTGGACTACCCATCATTTCCACAGTTCCTAACATAAGTAAATGCCTGTGCAATCAAAATCAAAAGCAAGTCTGATAGTGTAAAATACAGATTGATGACAAATCAGATCTGGGGCCTCCCATGACATTAGGACAAAGCTACTGTAATACGTGTTGACCAAAACTAATAAGAAAACTTAAATATCAAAAGGTCCTCCACCTTTACAGTCTTTCTTCCAGGCAGGACCAAAAGGTCTCCCCCCTGTATGTTTGTTTTGACCTCTGCAAAGCTTAGTATACTGTGTGAAAACAAGCCACCTATACAGTTTACTTCAAACTTAGTGCAATTGATCTCTCCTTTCAAAGCGCTGAGCCTTGTACATAAATCCTGGAATGAACTCTTACCCTTGGAAAGCATCAAGATGTCTCATTCTCTTTGAAAATGCTAAATGAAGTTTAAAAGGCAGAAGGGTCAGTACGTAGCCCCAGAAGGGTCACAGCCTACTGTTCCTAAGGCAATACTGTGAAAGGTTCTGAGACCTCCTCAGAGCCACGAAAAAAAAAAAAAAAAATGAAACAATTCTGGTGCCTAGTTTGCAAAGTTTAGGTGAGGCAAACCACACAACAAGTAGAAGACAGGACAAGAGACCAAAGAATTTATCTATTGCTACAGTAATCAGAGCTGGAAGGAGAGAGCAGATGGAACAAGTCCACAACAAAAAGCGCCAGAGTTATTTATTGGCACACTACTGAAGTGTGAGCACTCAAAACACAGAAATACACAGGGGCACAGAGTTCATGTACATTCACACAACAGAACTGAGTTTGGAAATAGCACCAAAATTCATACACTGAGGAAAAAAAAACAAGCTGATGATTCACCCAGACTACTCAGGAGGTTGTTGGAGGCCAACATATAAAGACATGAACAGATCAGATTGAAAGGTGTTAGCTTAGCAGCCCTTAAACTTCAAAAACCTGATAGCAACTTGCCCAGACAGTAAATGAATAGAGGGCACCGCAAAGCTTTGCTCTTCTTATCCTCCTCCTATTTTTCTCTTTAATTACTTGTGTTCTCAAAAGACAACAGGAGATCCTATGGAAAACACACTGGCAGTAAGACAGCCTGGGACTGCCGCATTAAGACTGGATGCTCCGGTCTCAGCCACACCACAGTACCATCGACAGCAAGCACTGCTTTCTCAATTCAATTTTTAGTTCACTTAAAGATGATGACAAGTAGCTGGGAAAAAAGGTGAGAAATGAGAGGTTAAAACACGAGCTTGCGTTCCACCACCAATAAGGGAACAGAACTCAGGAAAAGAAGTCGCATACATTTGTACCAAGACTAGAGGCTACCAAGGGGATGCAAGCAGAACAACACACGTAAAGTCAGCCTTCACCTGTTTGATTTTGTTCCGGGAGTTGGTGATGCGCTCTGTGATGCTCTGGTAGGTGCGAATCGCAGTGGTGAGCTCAGTGTAGTGTTGGACAATGAGCTCATCCAAATCCCGGTCACATTTCTCATAAGCTTCTTCCAGGCGGCCCTTCTCATTCTCCCGGTCCTCAACATCATCACTGGTAGACAGAGTCCTAAGGATAAAAATTCGGATGTTTTTAAATTACCGATCAGGACAAGAATCTTCTTTTTAAAATATTCACTACATACCAGAAACCAGTCACTGCTTTCAGTCTAACATCACCAAGTCGTTTTTTCTCCTGCTAAACGTTTGTTTGATGATCTGCAAAGAGCAACGTACTTGAAGAAAATAAAAAACAAAACGATTGTTTTATTCATTCCTTGACTTTCAGATGCTTGGGAACTTTTTTTTTTTAATTAACAATATTTCTGGATTTATGAAAAGGGAAATTGATGTATTCCCCAATTGCCATGACCATGGGCACAGTATAACATCTGAAATATATCTCCATTTATAGCATACAAAGAGTTATGAAGAATTCTATTTTATTAGAGAGAGAAATCCAGCGGAAGCCTTCCCATGCCTTCCAACAGTCAATGTGTTTTCAAACATGATATCACTACAGTGAAAAAGGGTAACATACCCTCATTTCTGCCACACACACCTCTTTAACCTTTGAGTAGCATCATCCAACACTAGTATTTTTATTTACTTAAATCAACGATATCTGAGATTCCAACAAAGATGATGAAAATGTAATCAAACCAGCAAGGGAAGGACAAAATTTCATAGAATAGCCTGGGTTGAAAAGGATCACAATGATCATCTAGTTTCAACCCCCCTTGCTACGTGCAGGGTCGCCAATCACCAGACCAGGCTGCCCAGAGCCACATCCAGTTTGGCCTTGAATGCCTCCAGGGATGGGGCATCCACAACCTCCTTGGGCAACCTGTTCCAGTGTGTCACCACCCTCTGTGTGAAAAACTTCCTCCTAATATCTAACGTACAGATGTACAGAAGGATTAAGTCCTGAGCGTCTACTTGCTGAAAGTGAGATGCCTTCAAAAATAGACCCAGCAGAGCATGAACAAAGAGGTCATTATTTCATAAAAATTACCCAAGTTCAGACTTCTACTGAGCACTGGCACCATTTTAAGATGGTATAGTATATGATCGAAGAGTAGACAGAAAAACAGTAGAACAGCCATATTTTGCAATCCCTTAGGCATAGGAAGAAATACACAGGAGTGAGATAATTTTTTTTTTTTTCCTAGATTTTTAAAGCTATTTCAGTGGAGAAGGTGAAATAGGTTGAAGGAAAAAGAAAAAAAACCAACATTACTGAGCACTGTTGCTCTCTCTACTAGAATGCTTTTATTTTGGATTTGCTGAAGCAATGAGGTACAGGCAAACTCAAACTGCCATCTCCTGCTGCCAGTAAGAAAATACCAACTTGCCTTCCAGTAATTGCCACTTACTGTCTGCAGTTAAGTCAGAAGGTACAAGGAAAGTACTGAACACTGACGAAAAATAAAACACTGAATGAGAGAAACCTATTTTCTTAAGACGCATCTAAGAGTATCTTTAGTGACAAACCAAGGAGTTACTACTTGATAGATTTTTCTGCACTCTTGACTAACATTAATAGCCAGAACTCAAGTGCAAAATCTTGTTTCTTTGTTTGCTTTATCTGGGACAAAACACCACAAATAAGCGCTCTCTTTCTCTCAAAGTCAAGGGAAACACACCCAGAACTTCCAGTTCACTACTCGTGCTTCCCTACAAAGAAAAACAACAGGCTGTGCCACCCACTCAAGGGCTTCATCTTTAAAAGAAGAGGGAAAAATACAGAAAAAAAAAAGCCATTTCACAAGAGATCACGATCCCAGAAAGAGCAGCTAAGAAAACTCAAATGAACAAGCAAATCTGTACTACCAGATGGAACGTGGCACCACAGGAGGATGAGTACACTTGTCCAACTCAACTATCAAGGAGGAAAGAAGAATTAAAGCCACAATGCCTCCTACAACGCCCTGAATAACAATGCACCCAAATGGTGTATTTTATTTGACACAATTCTAATACCTTTACCCTCTCAGATGGCAGTGGCAGAAGGCCTGAATAGATACCATATGGAAATGAGGAACCAAGTCTCTCTCCTTTGTCATGGCTCAAAACTATCAGTGTAGGTTCTTCACACCTTCCTTCTCCTCCCAAATATGGAGAGCTGCCATAGTTACAGGTGATGAGGGTGCACCTCTGCTTTTGTACAAGCAACACCTAGAAATGAGTCATCCCCCCCCCCCCCCCCATTCACCCTCCTCATTCCAGAGGACCTAACTTCTTCCAATGCGTAAGATTTACTTGTAGTATTTAGAGAACCATGTTTCATAGTAGCTACAGAAATGGAAATGCTTTCTCGTGTTACTACACCAAGATTCCATTCTTAGTTATGCCTTACTGTTTTCTCAAAGAAACTATTTCAATTAGCTTCTACTGCATGCAAAGCATTTTAATATCATGCAAAAAGGACCTGGAAAGAAAAAAAGAACAGTGATAGAGTGGTTAGAAAACAAAGCAGGAATTAAGAAAATTGGATTACAGCCTCTGCTCCACTGCTGACATCTGGCTTAGCACGCAGAGCACCCCCCACTGCAGCTTTACCCAGCTCTCTACTGCTACAGAATCCACATGGAAATGGGAAACCCCTGCCTTGCAATGAGCTAAGCAGGCAGATCCGTCTCCCCACGGCCATTTTTCTTCCCTACCTGGTGAATACACAGCTCTGGTTCATCAAGCAATGGAGCTGCAACTGCATGCACTGAGTAATACTGAAACACTGCAACACTGTTAGCAGAGGTCATGTAATCACTTCCAACAAACTAATGTAGGAAGATGTGCTAGAAAACAAAGCTAAGCATACAGCTAAAGCAACAGAACACACAGTACCTGTGAGTTTGGGTTCACACTGTAATAAATGAAAAGAAAGCAAGCAAAAGAACATGTTCAGCTTTCAAAAACCTCATCATTTAAACCACAACACAGCCAGCAGTAGTATGTAATATTAGTACTATGAAAAACATTAGTAATCCATGCTAAAAAAAAAAAGGTAATGTGAACACTGTGATCTCAATGCCTCAGCCCATTCATTCTGAGTTCAGGAACCTCAGCAGCACATATTGGGAAAGTAGTTACCAAGGTCTTTTTCTACACCTTAATTCTCTGGAAGCACAAGCTTAATATACAGAAGTCACCCAGAATTCAGCAAGATGAGAGCAAGGTAAAGGACTTGCTCTGCTGCTGTGCAAAACCTTGCTCTGTCAACAGCTTGAGCAGTGGGTGCAGTTCTGGTCTGTTTTCAGTTGGCCTTGAAAACACAGCTAAAACAGTGGAAGAGATGAAGCAGTTGTTCTCCCTGCTAAGGCAAAGACTTTTCAGTTTGGAAAAGACTGAAAGGAGATATGTGTTTGATGGGTGAAGAATTCAGAAATCATGGATTAGATTGGAAGGGACCTTAAAGATCATCAAAATGAGGCATATAATGAAAGCACATCACTAAGTTGTACACTGCTAGCACTATGGCAGTACTCAATGAAACTCACAGGTGCCTGTTTCAGCCTCACCTTGAGCACTGGGTGCAGGTTTGGATACCACAATTTAAGGACATAAAACCATCAGAGTGTCCAAAGGAGGACTATGAAGATGGAGAAAGGTCTGGAGGGGGAAGGCACGTGGGGAGAAGTTGAGGCCCCTTGGTTTGCTCAGTCCAGAAAAGGCTGAGGGTGGACCTCACGGTGTCTTACAACCTCCCTAACCCTACAGCCACAGACACTAGAGATGTATGAGGCACCAGGCACCTCTAAGTGGCCAGATCTGAGTCTCCTAACATTGTGTATTGCCACTGTTTGAGACCAACTACTGAGCTACATTAACCACTAATCTGTCTCAGTAGAGCATTTATTTCTTCTTATCCCTGGAAGATTGTCACAATTTAGATCACCTAAAGCTGGGTGACATTTTGGAGAAGCTGGAGGTGAAGTTACCCCACTCCTGTGCACGTACACGCAAACATGAATGCACCATGGGCCAAAACAGGGGCTGCTCTCCTTACCAGGATATTTCAGCTCCCAGACGTGAAGAAAAGACAGCAGTGACCCATTCCGACCAAGTTTCAGGTTAAACCAAGTTGCTATTTTACGACAGGACAGGGATTCCATCCACACGAATTTGCCTTAAATACCTGCAAATGATTTCCTTACAGATAAGCCAGAAGTTAAAATCAAAACCCAAGATCCAAGTGGAAAAAAGCAACAGCAGACACTCCTTTTTCATTTACTTTACCAAAAGACCATGAAGTTTCAGAAGTTTAACGTTTTGATTTCAGAAACTGTCACTACAGATATCTGGATGGACAGTTGGGGAAACAGAGCATTTGTGATCCACCCCACAATCACATACTGAAGAACCACCAAAGAGCACTTACAGAAAAGCAAATTCAACTTCAGAATACAAATCGCAATATATAAAGAAGCTGAAATGAAGCTGTTTTGAGCCACGTCAGAAATTACTGTGCTATAAAACTGAGAATGCCTCTTCTCGAGTTTTCAAAAATCCATATTAAATTTTTTCCCCACAAAACAACTTACATTTTTGTGCACTCTGGTTCTAAGGTACAAATTTCTGCAACGTATTTGAAAGAGCATTTTCAATTGCTCATAGCCAGCAGCAAGACCTTTCTTCTCTTCTTCTTCAGTTACAGTGCCAATATGCTGAGCCTTAATTTTACCTACTTCAACCAAAACGAACCACTTTCTCTCTACTCAAGCAATTTGTTACCATTTATTCTTCTCCTTTTAAAAAAAAATAAATCCACAACATTAAATCCTTGAAGTCTAGTGGCACCTGTAACTACAAAAAGGAGCCCTGTCACTCTGAA
>JAOWBP010000001.1:1794104-1809478 GCA_028571105.1 Tragopan temminckii
AATGGTGGCTGTCAAGAGGATGAGGCCAGACTCAGTGGAGGGCATCTAGTGGTTGGGGTCTGCAACGGGCCACCTGAACAGGGGGAGCCTGTCGACGAGGCCTTCTTGCTTCAGCTGCAGCAAGTGTCACGCTTGCAGGCTCCTGTCCTGATGGGGGATTTCAACCAGCCGGATGGATATCCATCCGCTGGGATAGCGGCACGGCGGGTTCAAGAAAAGTGTAGATGTGGCTCTGATAGACATGGTTTGATGGGCATGTTTGGGATGGGTTGGCAGTTGGACTACTTGGTCTTAGTGGTGCTTTCCAACCTTAATTATGTTGTTTCTGTGATCCCATGATCAACAATTTTTTGGAAATTTGGTAATCCAGTGGGGAGTGTCATATCGCAGGATCTGGTGGACAATAAACTTTACCTATCTCAAAAGCTGGCCCTGACCATTTCCTGTTACTTAAGCTGATGATTCCACTGCTATTTAGAATAGTACAGGAACATCCTTGCATAACTTTGCAGCTAAATTAATCCTTGGTTCAATTGTGTGTGTGTGTATGAACAATAGATTTTCTGTGCTAAAACTTTCAAAGCCTCTGACAGGCAGCTGCTCCTCTCCCTTGGGCAAATATCTTATAAGGAGCTGTAGCAACAGCCCTGTTTTGCACGTGTGATGCGTTGCTGTGTCTCAGTTTAAAAGGAGGCAATCTGCTGGGTCTTAGTTCATTGCATGCCTGTTGAAGCCTTGGCACTGGACTTGGCAGCACAGTAGCAAGGGTGGAGTTTTTTTTGCGACAGAGAGATAATTTTCTCTCCCAGGAGTGTAATTTATATCTTGATTAATCTAAAAATTTGGGGGTTGTATGCTAGGCGATGCATGGGTAAGTTTTTAGTAGCACAAAAAAGGAAAGGAAAGCATCTGCTGAAATTGCTTTCATATTGGAAAATCAGCTATGCTGTAGGCAAATGCTGTGCCTCAGCTGAGCAGAGACAATTTCAGGTAATTAGTGTTCTTCCTTTACCAGCACTGGGAAAATCGTGGACTTTAGCAGGAGATTTGTACAACTTCATGTCAAAACTTGAAGCTCTGGAAAGAGGGTGATTCATAAGAGAAAGTTCAGAATCTGTATGCAGGAGCTAAGTCCTGAGTCAAGGATGCTGAGTTGTAGCTGTTGAAGTTTAAGCCATTCTCTTCCATAGGTAGTGAGTTGTTTAAGCCATTTTTCTTATTCTGAGTCAGACATCCTCCTAACAAACCCATGTTTGGGAAATAGATGCAGTAAATCCCTTGTTTACCCAAACAGCAGGGAACTGAACCCTGTTTTACAGCTCCAAGAACACATGCCTGCCCTGGCTGACAGCAGTGGAAGCAGTAGATTTTTTTTGTCATCTCAATAGATACCTTTATCAGCCAAGAAAGTTTCATCTTGGAGGTTAGAAATTAAGAACTGCAAAAGCCAATCTGGGATAAATCCATTCATGAAATGAAACTAAATGAGAAAAAGTCCCTATGAATTGCACTTGCAGTGACATAAGGTTGAGGATTCAGATGTTGGAGATTCCCACACCTGCAGTAACCACTAACAGACATTTCTCTTTTCACCATACTCCTAGGGTATAGGCAGACCAACAGTTATTTATTTCTTAGTCTTGAACACGCAAAAGCAGAGCAATGTAGTATGAATATAACTAAAAATGGATATGGCCAGGTTTAATGGAAGTAAGTCTAATTCTATTTCTTTTTCTTTTTTAGCCATCCTTTCCCAAGTGTACAGTATTTATTCCATCTCACTTGCTACCACAGTCTGTCCTGGCACACAGTTGCTAAACTATTGTGATGAGCTGGCTTCTTGCAAGTAGGTGGTAGGCTTGCACCTTTGTTGTTTGTACTTTGTCCAGTGTAAAGTCCTTGCTCTTACATAGTCACTGGTTGTGCAAAGGATGCTTGAGAGGTGTCCTGCTAGAAGTGTGGAAAAAGCAGCAAAAGTTAACGTTGTGGTTTCTACAGCCTTTCAAATTCTAATAGCAAGTACTTTATTTGTATCCTCTACCTTTTAATATGTTGTTTGTCCTACATTTGATCACATGGGATTAGAAGAGCTTTTAGGCCCTTTGAAGACATAAAATGCATAGATGTGTTAAATACATGTATTATCATTTGTCTACAAATTATTCCATTTGGTTATTTCTTGATGAAATAACTGAAGAGGCTTTGGCAACGCCATACCATATGGCTGTTGTTGTCTTCTTTTCTATAACAGGTTCTAGCTATTTCCATACTCAGCAAGTATTGTGGTTTTGGACATGAAGAAACTTCAGCCTCAGACACATAGAGAGGACATGACCTGTACTAAATCTACTAATAAATTGCTCAAATCTAAAATATGGTACATTTAAGGAAAGATTACCCCTTTTCTCTCTCTTCCTGTTCCTAGCTCGTTTTGTAAATCAGTGTCATTCTAAATCACATCTCTCAGTTTTCTTGTCCTCAAGACAAACCACGTTTTCTCTAGTGACAGCTCCATACAGCTGCTTCTGGAAATTATCTTGGGGCTTGTGGTGGCATTTTGCTGTGCACTTAGCTGACACAGCTCAGTATTGCAGAGGATTTCTAGGTGCTAAGTGCTCCCAGAACCTCCTTCAGTATAGTACGGTTTTTTGGCATTGCCTCAAGCAAGAAAGGACAATTTGACTGCCAGAAAGATAGGATGGTACAAGGATAAGAGCAATGGAGATGAGGTTGATATAGAGGGCAAGGCCTGGATTTATTTTAAGGACTCTAGACTTTTGCTTGGTAGAAACATCCACAAAAGTTGCATGAGCAAATACAGGAGAAAGGTGAGCATGCGTAGAATCATAGAATCATTAAGGTTGGAAAGACCAATAAGATCATCTAGTCCAACCATCAGCCCATGCCTGTGACCACTCTAGACCATGTCCCTCAGTGCAACATCTTCACTTCTACTGGAAACCTCCAGGTTTGGTGAATCCACCGCTGAGCATGAGTAGAGATGGAAAACTGAATTTTGTTTTCATGTCTATTTTTGTGAATCTGTTGCTCTTGACAAGGAGAAATGCTGGATCAGAGCTCCTGGAAATTGATTCAAAAACAGAAATAATCCATTTACAATTTTTTTCTACTGGAACAAGAGACCTGGCCAAGGAAGATGTAAATAGGCCCTACACCTGTCCTAGGACTAACGTGACAGTGCCCTCGATTACAGCTGATGCTCTCTTCATGTTTACAAACAAAAAGTTTACAACAAACTTTTCAGAAATACATCTGTACTTATCCTTAACAGGAGGAGAACAGGAAAATAGTTCTGTAGCTCTTAGGACTTCATTAGCTGAAAGATCTGTGTAGGTGCCTATTGATATTCACAGGTCACCTACTGTTAAAAACATCACAGCTCTGTTGGTGAGAAACCTCTTCCTCTAGACTGAAGTTCCGCTTCCAAATTGTCTGACCTTTATCTCTGCAGCTTGATGAGTTAAATCAGTGTCACAGCCCATGGAGCTGTGAGGTTCCTTTGACAGAAGTGCAGAGCCACTGTCAGGTCTGTTTTTCATGCTTGAGGATCTCACCGTTCCTGTAAGATGCAATTTGCACTCCCTTCGCATGCAACACCTCAGTCTGGAGGGGAGAGCACAACGGGAGGATTTGGCTCTCTGAGGTGCACAGAGGATTGATTTGAGTGAGGTGCGATCCTATGGGAGCAGAGGGGTGAACCAGAAGACCAGGGTTTATTGCCACCTCCACCACCTGTGATGTACAGAACCGTTGTTGGGGTCAGCCATCAAACCCCAAGCAAATCCCAAGTGCCCTCTGAGCAATAGTCTAATTCAATTTAAAATGGATTTGTGTTCTTGCTCTGAGAAACTTGATTTTGCAGCAATGATTAGCAGCATAAAAATAAAAAGTGCATCTAACACTGATTAACATCTGAGTCATGGATTTCTGGGCTGTGTTACACCAGATGAATTTAGCTATTCAACTGGCACGATGACTCCTCTGTAATATTAAACTTTTCTGGCAACATTTACCATCCCTCATTCACTTGTGCATATGCTCAGTGCACGGTCCCAAAGCTTGCACAATGATTTTCCCATACATAAAAGACACACTGACCTTTCATCAATAAGATCTGTATCGTTATTTGACAAGAACAATGTGCTCAGAGAACAGGTTCACAATAGCTTCTATCAATCAAGCACTCTGTGGAAAATAAAAAATGACAATGGAAACTACAGCATTAAATAACCCACAGTGCTGGAAATTAATCAGGAATCTGGTGTGCTTGAAAAACTAATGTGTTTTTAATAAATTGGATTTGAGTATCACTTATAAGCTGTAGATTACCAGCCGAGTGGAGGCTGTTTTGATTTGCACTGATAAATTCCGGGGGAGCTTGCCCTTGTATGTATTCAAACCTTTGAGGCTACTATAAACCTGCTGGGCTTGGTGACATTTAAGCTATGTGGACACTATTCTTTTAATACAAGCAGAACACACGCTTACAAATAAACCCAAGTCTCGGATCCTGCTCCCAACTATGCCTGAACAACCTAATGGTTAATAAAAACCTCTGAAAACCAAATTCTTCCCAACATATAACAGCTCACCCTTGGAGGACAAGATGAAAGAGAATGAAAAGCGTATGACATAAATTAGCAGTGTCACTGGTTGTCTGAGCGGAAGGAACTTGGATGTGACATGAAAAGGGAGGGAGAAGACCTCACTAGAAATAGCACAGACGGTAGAGGACTCCCATATTTTCAAGCGCTTGCTACAGTGCTAATATTAACTCATTCTTTTGAGCAAGCTGGGAATGAGTAGCCACTCTTCTAGTAGCTGTTCCTTCTTGATTCAAAATTTCTAGTGCTCAAAATGAGGATAAGTTGGAATCATAGAATCGTTAAGGTTGGAGGAGGCCACTAAAGTCATGCAGTCCAACCATCAGCCCATCAAAGTTGTTCTCTTTCCATTTATTTTCAGTATTTGCTATCTACCTCCAGCAGACCCTCTTCCCCTTTTCCTCCATCCTTTTGTTTCGATAAAAATAGAATATTTCCAAGAGTCTCCTCATTATCAGAATAAGGATTTTACCCCCTCTCACCAATCTGCTGCTTTAGTGAGACACTCATTGAGGACAGGAAGAAAACTGAATACTGTTCCTGGGATTTGGCTTTTAAGGTTAGCACATGTAATGATAATTTCAGTTAGTGAGGACTGCAGTTTTAACAGCATGAACATAAACAGTTAGCTTGGCATTTGGGGGAGTCCTGAGATTGTATCTGTTCTACTGCATGGAATAAATAGTCTTAAGTGACTGAAAATGAAAAAGACTGTACCTCAGAATTACATAGTAAATCTCCTTAATGGTGAGAAAAATTTGCAGAAAACCAAATAGTCTGTGGAACGCAGAGTAAGATTTCTAGTCTTTTCCCACCACACGAGAACAAAGCAGACAAAACGGAGAAGCAACAAATTCAAAGTGGAGGAAAATACTTTTGTTTGCCAAACTTCTTTGCCCTTTTCATGCAACAGTGCCCCATCCCTGGGGCCGTTTGAGTCCAGGTTGGATGGGGGCCCTTGGCAGCCTGACCCAGTAGGGGGCAACCAGCCCATGGCAGGTCTTTGAACTGAATGAATTTTAAGGACTTTTTCAATCCAAGCCATTCTATGATTTTGTGATTCTACTTTATCAAGGATTTATTAGTTAATCTGCACTCAAACATAATAGTGGATACACACAGAAGTTAACATACACGTTTGAAATAAACACAGATTTCCAGAAGAACTCGGAGAAGAATATATATATTTAAGCTCCAGTGTATAGGCCATGTCCTCACTCTGAGAGGCTGGGAACAAACTCTTCCCAAGATGTAGAGTAGGTCACAGCTGAGCCTCCTGGGAGCCAACCACCACTGGCTGCCCTCAAAGACAACAGTAAGAGTTACACGGCCTGATGGTCTGGTCATCTATGAGTGTCCCTGTGTGCCTATCACAGACTTCTCATTTGAAGGAAGCTCATTCTTTTTCAGGACAATTGCCTCCAGCATCGTTAGATGCAGAACTGGGTACACTGCATATGTCATTCTCATCTGAACAGAATTCTCATTGACTTCAGTGGGAAACATCACTCTAGCTCACAGAAGATTAGCAAACTTCTGAACAAAACTCCAAACCTGAGTGTTTAATTCCTGCTGATCTCAGTCAAAGCTGTGAGAATATCAGAAAGGAATGAGCCCCAGCTTCTGTGGTTTCTTGTCCAGCCCAGCTAGTCTTATGGATCCTGGGCTCTCCTCTACAATTATACCAATAATTAAGAAATAACAGCATAATATAAATGAATAGTTGATGGCTAGCACTGTTAATATCAGGGATAAATTGAGCAGTAATCTGCAAAGGATGTTATTGCTATTATAAAAATAAAGATCTGTCTCCCCAGCCAATCAATTCAGCAGATATATACCAACAATCAAATTGTTAAAAATGACTTCTATAAATTACCCAGTCTTCCATCTAATGGAGCTAGAAACAGCTGTGAGACAATTTAGAGCTGATATAACCATACGTCGGGAGTGCTTTTTCATCCTGATGCCTTTCCATTCTCTTCAAAGCTGTTGTACTGTAGCAGGCATCTTTGTTTAATGCACCCATGTGAAAACAGACTGTATTTCACACCATGGGTTAGCAGAGTAATTTTGGCAGAAACACTCAAGAATATATGCATTTAATATGGGTGGAATAATTCAATTTCCTCCTTATTATTTCAGCTATGCAGTTACAATCTCCTTAATTCTTCATTAAACCCTCTGGGCTTGGGGGATGTTGCTGTGTTTTATATTCTGCCATACTTCTTTCAAATGAACATGGAAAGACACACAAAGGAGCAGTTATAATCATGTATTTTTTAGTCAGATATATCAGTGATTTCAGCTAAATCATAGCAATTTAGCACCTTGCTTTGGCCATGGCAGCACCAGTAGTGTGGCACATTCATGCTGCTGACTGTTGGCACTTGGGGCTAACCACAGACCATATAATGGGATTTATGGGTGGCACATTTTTCCTTTTGCATCCTCACCCTGGCTGTGCCCCAGCACAGAGTCCTCCAGCTGGAGGCCACCAAGTGGCATTTCTCTGCCTCCAAGTTACTATCTGTGCATTGGTGTTTGGAAGGAGTAAGGTCAAATGGATATTTTCCATGCTGGCTGCTGCATGGAGTCCTTAGTAGAATAAATCAGGGAAATCCTGGCTGGGGAGGGTAGGGAATAGGCTTCCATTGGAAGCTGTTGTAACATCTCTGGCAATCTAGTCCTGTGAGTTGCAGCTGATGGCCACTCCAATGGCTTTCCCAGTCCCTAAGAAGCACTTTGTTGGTTCCAGAAAGCCGTCCATGAGTTCTGCTCTCTGTCATGCAATGAGTTCTTACCTCTCTGCTCAAGGCCCTGGGCACATTGCTTCTCCTTGACTACCACACTACCAAACCACTGTCCAGATTTTAGATGCAAGAAGATGCTGCCATGGTCAGCTTAATGCAGAATGGATATCAGATGGGAATTCACCTGAAAACATTCTGGTTGAAGAACTCATCTACGTGCAAAAGTAGATCTTCCTATTTTTTTCAGCTCTCTCTGAATCTGTGCAACTCTTACGTTGGCTTGAATTAACTTATCATGCTTCTCATTTCAGGCCTTAAAACCAGCTCCAACTTCTTTAGCTCTCTCTAGCCTGATCCATAAACATTTTCTTCTTCCTCACCTACCTTAATTCCAGTTTCAGTAACAATCTTGTCTTCATGAAATACACTCTCAGAGGTTCATCTGCCTTTCCTGTTATAGCTCCATCTCTTTTCTCTCCCTCCTGTTTATGCACCTCTCTCACATTAATATTCCCCTCCCCACTTACTTCCATCCGATATCCTTTGTCTCCGTGGAAACTGCTTTCGAATTATTTCCACCTGCATGAGTGTACAAAACTTTACTTCTTTTTCATCTCCCATCATATTTCCCTTTGAGTTCCCATTTTCTTTCTGCAACTTGTTGTCACCTCTCTGGGTGCTCTCCTGAGTGTTTCCCTCTCTGAAGGTACCCTCTTCTTCTCAATTGTTCTAATATTTTGGAATCCTTCTCCAGGTTTTATTTTTCCTATCAACTGATGATTTTTGTCTAAGGCAGGATTGAAACTACCCTGCACATCTCGCTAGTATCTGTCTTCTTGCACCTTCACCACCTTTCTGAGGTCCTAGTTTGATCATTATTTCTTTCGGAGAGCACGAACTATGTGCATTATTTATCCACGTTGGCAGACCTCAGTTCGTATCAGGGGCACGTTTATTCTATCATTCATTTACACCTTTCATCTATTTGCTGTTGTTTAAAATGTTATTTGAATTTCCACTCGAGCAGTTCAGAAACTATACTTTTCAGATTGAGCTTCCCAGAGCAGTCACTTTCCTCTAAACTCTTGCTATTACCTCCGTTAACTAATACACCCAACAACACCATTTTTTCTCTTTCCTTCTGGCTGATTAAACTGAAGATCATGTTTGACTTCCCTTTTCTCTCCTTTTCCACTTAATGCTATAAACCGCCCCCCACCTTATTTGTCCTGACAGCTAAATTACCTTCCCACTTTTCCTAAAGCAATATGCTGCTGTCTATCTTTGCTACATCAGTCCCTAAAAATTTGCTATTGCAGCACTGATGACAAGGCACTTGCTTCTCTTGGAACAAAGTATTTTGGGATATGCAACTGGTGCTGCGAGACTGATAGCCGTGAGATTCCCAATCTGTCCTGCACTACGTGGACCCTCTAGACATGCTGAAATGCTTCACTTGCTTTTAATGACATCTGAGGAGGTCAGATGCTCTAGAGCAGGTAATGATGCACTTAATTTTACAGCACTGGTTCAGGTTGGTATTCTCAGCCAGGGAAAGGCAATCACATAATGGATTGTGGACTTCATTGTAAGCGTCCCAAGTGCATCTGTTTGGGGCAAGGTACATCTCTTTCCTGCAAAATGTTCAGCAACTTGTTTTATGACTGAAAGAGTGACAAATAGTAGTCATAATTTCACATGTCAACTGGCAGTAAGCAGTATCTCCCACATGCACTCCATTCAGCCAGAGGCAGGTATCTCGCAGTGTAGGAGGTGTTTCACACTTAATTCCACCTGGACCACGTTGTTCCCAGAACTGTGTTTACTGCTTCCACAAGTGGGTAATTTAAGTAATAACACTATAACCTAAGCAATTCTGAGGTGTCAGCTGGAACGAGCACATCACATTTTGATAAGAAGGTGCCAGTGCCTTTCCTTTTGTTCAGTTTCTCTAACATGCCTCCCCATTAGAGATGTCTTTTTTGGAGTAATGCCAAGAGCAGCTGGAGTGGATCAGAAGTGTCAGTGGTATCCTACTGCCATTAGGCCAGCACAGTAGGGGTAGTCTTCATGGACATGCTTGACATATTCATCAAAGCAGCAGGTGCACCATACGTGGATATTGCCTAAACTTTCAGTGGTAACCAAGCAGTCATGATACCCAGGATGTCAGTTGTACAAATGAAATGAGGAGGAGGAGGGGGAAGAACAGCATTCCTGTTTGCTGCACTGATACTGAGTTAGAGCAGTATTGTTTAGATGTTATTTTGTATAATACTGTTCTTATACGTGTATCTAAATACCAAAGAGCCCAGTGAGGTGGGTATTTACCTTGGCCAACTTGTCTGCCTATCTCTACGGGCAACAGAGACAGACTGGTTCCCCAAGGGCAGTGCTGAGGAGTTAAGTGCTTTGAGCAGCGTGCTGGAGAAACTTCTCCCCCTTCACAGAAATAAATAAAGAAAGATAGAAAAAAAAAAAAAAAAGAAAAAAAAAGAAAGATTAGTTTCCCAGCTTGTCTGATTTAATGTGAAAATACAGATAAGGAGTACCTGTTGAAAGTACAACCATTGTAATAGTGCCCTGGTCTAAATAGAGATGTGTTTGTGTGCAAAGTTAAACACACCAGGGCATAATGAAGTGCTCCTTGTCATAACATGCCATGTTCGATATCATTAGGACCCAAGCTGATGCAATCCAACCTACCAGACTGTACTACCCTAATGATACATGCAGGGAACACACAGCAGTATGTCAGCGCACTTAGTCAGACAAGGCAATAAAATAAATAAAACAAAAGGGACCTCTTCTCTTGGCATCTTAGCAACAGAATGTTTTTCGTTATGATTTGGTTTGGTTTTAGTTTTGTTGTTTTTTTATTTCTACTTTCTTATTTGCAGTTACAAGTGAGGAATAATTAATTTAGTCAGAGAAAAGTGGACAACTCCAGAATGGATGCACTGCTGCTAGACTTCATGTCATGCCACCACCATCTGATTTCAAAACCCAGAATGAAAACACAACCTAAAATCACCTTTGGGAGGAAAAGACAAAGGGAGCATTTTCTACAAGAAACAATGCTTTACCTCAAGAAACTGAGGTCTGCATCAAATGTGCTATGATGATCCCCATTCAGAAGGCATCACAGTGGTCTTGTTACTCCAAATTATGTTGTGAACTGGGACTCTGCCTTTGATACAAAATGCATCTCTATTGTCAGGTGTCTGTTGTAAAGAGACTCAGAGAAACAGGGAAAATTGGGTTGTTTCACTGAAAAAAAAAAAATATATATATATATATATATGGAAATATATAAAATAAATATACATGTAAGTATATATGTATTTTATAGATATGGATATAGATAAATGCATGTATATAAAGGCACGGTTTCTTCCTACTTATGCAAAGACCTGAATTTTGCAAGTGCATAGAAAGGATCTTAAGAACAAATATCCCAACTCAATCTAAAGGTGCTTCTAAAGGGCTTCGAGTCCCCTTTTTAGCAGGGACTGTTGTGACAGGACAAGGAGAAATGGTTTCAATCTAAAAAAGGGGAGATTTAGACTGGATATAAGGAAAAAAATTATGATGATAAGGGTAGTGAAGCACTGGCACAAGTTGTCCAGAGATGTGGCAGATGCCCTGTCCCTGGAGACACTCAAGGTCAGGCTGGATGGGGCTCCAAGCACCTGATGGAGCTGTAGGTGTCCCTGTTCATTGCAGGGGGACTTGACTAGATGACCTTTGAAGATCTCTTCCAACTTAAACCACTCTATGATTCCATTAAACAACCAGTGAACAAGAGACCTCTCTTCATGGGCTCCACATCCTTTCATCTTTTTACAGATCTCTATTACATCCCTCCCTCCCCTTTATCTTTTCCTCATATCCCCATATAGAAAAGCCGTGTAGCCTTTATAAACATTCCAACCACGAAAACCATTCCACTGCTTGTCACCTTTCGCTCAACCCTTTCTAGCTCCACATTATCCTTTCCAATAGTGGAAATCCAGTGCTATGCCACGTTCATGGCACACTGGGGATATTTTCAGCAACACTGTGATGCTCTGCTGTATTTTCACACGTCTAAGGGAGAGTGTACACTGGCAATGTGCAAGTGGAAAAGCAGAACAGAGCAAGAGCAAGGAGCTACACAAAATCCTGCACGCTGAATTGTACCAGGTCTTGTTTACACTGGGAATTTGGGCAGTAGTATAATTGAAGAAGTTGAGTTTATGGCTGATAGCACATATTAACAGCCAGGAAATATTGGCAACTGGTAAGAAAATTTCAGGATATCAATAGCAAATCAATGGCTGGGGGGAAGTACGGACAACAAGATGTCCTAATAACAAAGCTAGTGTAAAAATATAACAAATGAAACCTTTAGGATATGCATAATACCAAATAAGGCTAATAAAATTGGTGATTGTGGTTTAGGAAAATATGAAAAGTTTCATAAATATTCATTTTTAATAGAAAGAAGACAGATTTTATATTCGTGTCTTAGTGTAATGAGGAAATGCTTTTGATTTTAAGAGTGATTAGGAGGCATATTAAACAGCAACTATTAAAGTTAAACATACTTATATTAGCAGGCCATATAACTAGCTCCTAAGAGTATTAAAGAAATAACTGAAAGGCTCTCTGAACTGTTAAATGTGGATTTTTCATAAATCTAATACCACTGGGAAAGCTCTAGAGGACTGGTAAAAGTTCATGCAGCACCACAATCCTACAGGATAAGTGTGGAGGCCTCAAAAGCTTCTTCTCTACAATTCCTTGAAAGGAGGTTGTGGCAAGGTGTGTATTGGCCTCTTATCCTGGGTGTCAGAGATAGGGTGAGAGGTGATGGCCACACTTTGTGCCAGGGGACGTTCAGGTTGGATATTAGGAAACATTTCTTCTCAGAAAGAGTGGTGAGGCATTTGAACAGGCTGCCCAGGGAGGTAGTAGAGTCACCATCCCTGGAGGTGTTCAAGAAATGTGGAGATGTAGCACTGAAAGACATGTTTCAGTGGGCAATATTGGTGGTAGGTGGACAGTTGGACTTGATGAACATAGAGGTCTTTTCTAGCCTTTTCCACAGTAAGTCTGTGATTCTATGCTCAGCCTGGGATAAAATTATGGAAAGGTTGACATGGATTGCAATCAGTACAAGCTTTTAAGGAGGTGGGATAATTGTGGCAATAGGTTGGCCTGTGTGGACTCCCAAAAAGCAAGCTTAATTTTTTTCTGGTCTGCAAGCTTGGTTGTGAAAGACGACTGTGATGGCATAATAGATACAGTACAAGGCTCTGAGAGACAGACACTGGAGAACCTTGCTGTATCAGGGCTTTGCTGGGGCGGGGCTTGGGGTAAAGCATTCTCATGGGGAATACCACTCTGTCCTCTGGTAGAAGGCGCTTCTGGTGGTTGTGCTGCCTTGCATTTCCATAGAAAGATTTGCCACTCTTCATCCAAAGTTGTGATCGGACAAAAGGGAATGGCTTTAAACTAAAAGAGGAAGAATTTAGGTTACAAATTAGAAAGAAATTCTTTACTCAGAGGGTGGCGAGGCCCTGAACAGGCTGCCCGGAGAGGCATCCCTAGAGATGTTCGAAGTCAGGTTGGATGGGGCCCTGGTCAGTCTGATCATGGCCATTAAGGTCACTCCCAACCTAAGACATTCAGTGATTCTATGATCTAGTGATTTCCCTTGGCACCAAATAACTATGCCTGTAACTGCTAGGACTTCACTGTGAAGTGACTCTGCAAGTCACATTTGCAGATGACACAGAAATTGGAGACTGTAAGTACTTTCTGAGCTAGAGTGACCTGGCCAGGTGGGCTCATTTGAGCTTGATTGTTAATGGAGTCACTGCGAGGTTATGGATCCAGCT
Source organism: Tragopan temminckii (assembly GCA_028571105.1). NCBI lineage: Eukaryota > Metazoa > Chordata > Aves > Galliformes > Phasianidae > Tragopan > Tragopan temminckii. Next base: position 1,807,368 of record JAOWBP010000001.1, read on the forward strand.
CTGATGAATGCAGGTCATGCTGACAAGACAGGAGACAGAATCTGAAATGGCCGTGTAGCAATGACAGAGCCTCACCTGGAGGTGAGCTCACAGCATGATGCTATTGCTCAAAGGGAGGATGTGATCCTTGAGCACAGGAGTGAAAGAAAGAGAGATGAAAACACAGCAATCTCCATCCTTCTTATTTCTTTGTTCCATTTTGAAAACTGGCTTCAACTTAGTTGGAAGCCTTGAAATGCTTTTAGGAGCTTGATGTGTTAGAATTTGGAGCATATCTCCATGGCTCAGTGAAGAGTTCACAATGGACAGCCTCAGATACTTGTGAAGTGCAGCTCTGAAAAGCCCGATTGCTGCTGGTGCTAGATCTGCAAAACCTGTAGCTAACCTGCACAAATCTCCAAGATGCTGTATTTTACTCTATAGGCAATAATCTATGTCTGGACGTTGGTGACAGCAAAATTATTCTCCTGCTTGGCTCTATTCAAGTACAGTACGTGGATTTCTGCCAAAAAGGCTATTGATTCTGAATGGCTTTTCGTTCAGGGGCTAGAGATGTGTTAGAAGCCATTTTAAAATGGGAACACTTCAAGCCAAGAAGTTGCCTCTGTACAGCTTTTGTGTTTTGTAGAACAGCTGCGTACATCTGAGCACGCATGTTTGAGTAGGTTTGAATTACGGCTGAGTAAGAAACTCCATTGCTTTGGCTGGTTTTTGTTTCTTTATTCACCTGTTGCTCATGATGAGTGAAATCAGAAAAACAGCTGTTCCAGGCAAGTTCAGAGAATGAGGTGAGAATGTGACTAAACATCCAGGCAGCAAAGCACAAGAAGGGTACCAGACAGAAGTTCAACACCAGAGCTGTTTGCAAACCCAATGGAGAACAGCGTCAAGTCTTGACTGAGAGACAGAAGACCGTAGAATCACAGAATGGAAAAGGTAGGACAGGAGCTTAAAGGCCATCTAGTTCCAACCCCCTGCCATGGGCTGGTTGCTCCCTACCAGATCAGGCTGCCCAGGGCCCCATGCAATCCGACCTTGGGCACCCTCAGGGATGGGGCATCCGCAGTTTCTCTAGGAAAAAGATATCAAACATACCAGATTCAATAGCTATATTCAAAATTGAGGCGAGACAGATCATAAGGTAAAGAAGACTTGATCACAATTTACAGCTGGCTGTAAACAACACTTTATGTGTGTAGAGCTGCTGTGACTAAGGGCATGAGGAAGGTCAGGGGGGAGAAAATGGTGATGGATTTATTCAGCAATCTGACAGGATTGGAAGAAATAAGCAAGATCTGAGGGTCTCAACAGTTCTGGAGGTCATGACAAGGCATAAAAAGAATCTATGTGCCCAAAAGTTAGTCTCCTCCAGCTGGATCACTCATTTTGGTTGAGGCTACCAGTTTACATCCACGCACCTTGGCTCATCCACTGGTGTAAATTAGGTAGATGCAGCGATATCTGTAAATGACTGAAAACTTTTGGCAGCAGAGCATCTGGCTCATTCATTTGCAAAATGTTCAGGGATTAGTAGAGGTTAAACATACTACATAAATGTCAGGGGTTGACAGCATTACATTTGGTGATAATAAACTTTAAGCAGAAGAAATTTCCCTTAAAATACCAACCTTTCACCCAGCAGTGCTCATGTAAGAGTCTAAAAGATGCTGAACATTACAGGTCCATAAATATTAGTAATGAAAAGGTAGAGCAACGTGTTAGAAAGATACTGTTCAGTGAATGAGCCTACTGAATCACAGCCTGTGTGGAAACCCAGAATTAGAGCCTTGGGTTTCATTTGTGTCTGATCTGCCTGAATTTAATGTGGAAGAGCTGGCAAAACTTGTAAACCATTTATATTGATAAGGTTAGCAATTTCTTCAACAAGAATGCTTTGGTCTTTAAAAAAGCATCACCTTTTCCTCCTACAGAGAACTTCAAAAGCTTTGGAAACAAGTGTTTTATTGGGGGAAAAGAAAGCAAAGAACGGAAAAAAAGGCTATGGTAGAGGTAAAAATATAGAACTGACCCTCAAAATAGAATGAAAGCCTTTGGGAAAATGTTGACTTAAAATTTAAAGAGAAAAGATTAGATTTTGTTTAGGGGGGGGG
>JAOWBP010000001.1:1809496-1840333 GCA_028571105.1 Tragopan temminckii
AGTGAAAACAGAACTATAGGATCGTAGAACTGTAGAATCATTAAGGTTGGAAAAGACCACTAGGATCGTCCAGTGCAACCATCAATCCATCAACACCATGCACACTAAGCCATGCCCCTCAGTGCCACATCTGCCTTTTAGGAGCATCCTTCCACGGATGGTGACTCCCCCACCTCCCTGGCCAGCCCATTCCAACATCTCACCACTTCTTCAGAGAAGAAATTTTTCCTAATATCCAACCTAAACCACCTTCCCTGACACAACTTAAGGTCATTACTTCTTGTCCCATCTCTGTTACCTGGGAGAAGAGGCCAACCCTCACCTCACCACAGTGTTCTTCGTAGAACATCTTTTTCAGGTATTTCAGGAGTTTATTAAAAACAAACAAACAAACAAACAAAAAAACACCATTGGAGTTGGTTTAATAAACTTTGAAAGAGACGGAATCAGGAGCAAAACTTGTAGGAGATTCTCAAAGGTAGGAGATTTCTCCATGAGATTGTCTCACTTCGACCCCACACAAACCCTGGCAGTGCTGCTCATTGAAACTGTTCAAAATCTCCTCTCACAATCATTTATCTCCTCATTTGCACCTTGTATCACATCTCACACGTTGCTGTACTTCTTTTGGCAATTATACTCCCAAGTCTTTTTCAGCAATGCCGTTCACTGTTGGAATGGGCTTTATTGGATCTTTTATTAGATCTTGCAGAAGTCCTTCATGTGCTTTGGCTTTGACATAAGAAGCAGAATGCCAGCCCTTGGAAATCTTCCACTGTGTGTTTAAAAGCAAAACTAAAAGATCCACAAAGTTTCTACCATGCAAGCTGCATTCATTGGTGTGATCTCACCAAAACATTTGTTTTTTAATTATTTGATTTCATTTATTTCATTTTTTTTCTATTTCCAGTGAAAACATAGTTCTGGGGGAAAGAAAGCAAGTTTTATGAAATTTCCTGTCAGAACCAGGCTGCTCTAAACATTTCTGAATGCTCAGCAGTATTATAATTTTGGCTGTTTCATTGGAATTGTATGATCTGAGTCAGATCCACAAACCATTGAGGCGCTTGGCCTGAGTGAGACCACAAAGATGCAATTTCATTGGTTTTGAGGGCATGATGTAGAAATTGAACAAGGGACAGAGAAGTAGCACGCAGCCCACCTTCCTCTGCTTCCTCCACTGGATTGCTGGGAAGGCAAGACAGGACTGATATCTCCCAACCCTCTTTTAACCATCAGACCACTTTAATAAAAATATCTTAGTTCATACTGATGATTCAGTATATTTTTCTTCCAAAAGCACCAAAAAGCAGTGTCAATTTTTTTTCCCTGTTGTTTCCAAAAGCTGAATATCTATGGGAAATAAAAAGTGTGTATGAATTTACAGCAGGGTTTTTATTTCCCTTATTAGATTGCAATACAGATTAGGCAGGTCAGCGCTGTGCTGCTCAAAAGTTTATTTACCTCACACTGTGATTTCTCCTTGAAAGAGTAAGGGCAGAGTAACCTTTGCATCTTCGAAAGCTCTGGTACTGCTGTGATTTCTCCAAGAGAAATTTGTATATTGTTAGGTTGGCAGCGAGCTGCTCAGTGCCGCAAGAGATTCAACTAATAGCTCAGGTGAGCTGAGAAGAGCTATGGTTACTCAGATGTTTCTATACTGCATATCATTAATTAATCTACTACAGCTTGCTCTTTTTGAACTATTGTAGATTCCCTGCTTATACAGTCTTATTGACCTGATCCTAGGGAAAATCAATTCTTGTAATGTATCTTATTACATTTAAATATATGTATAGAACCTGATACAGTACAAAAGCAGTGGGGATGGAAAGAGACAAGGAAAAACAGACAGAAAGAAGGAGAAAAAGAAAGGGGAAAACATAATACTTCTATACATGAAGATAAGCCCTTCAGATCTGTCCTACTTCAGTTTTTCCAAGTTCGCACCATTATAACCCAAGAACTTGGTCTGATGCTCCAAAGGAAGACATTGAAAGCACTTCCTGTGTGCTGTAGTGCAAGTACAACCTGGGGACATGTGTGCAAGTGCGAAATCCATGGCACATCTGTTACAGCCTCATCTAAGGATTCTTAAGGCTTACAGAAGTCCTTGCAGTTCATACTTCAATTACTTAATCCCTGCTGTGTTGGCTGGAATACAGTATCTTAAAAGCAAACCCCAATTTCCTCATCAATCCTGTAAAAACTGCATCATTATGCTTTTGTGGTTATAAAGACCAGTTCTTAAATAGCAATGTAACGTGATAGATAATCTGATTTGATTTTCCTAGAATCATAGAATCGTTGAAGTTGAAAAAGACCACTGAGATCGAGTCCAACCCCAACTCATCCCCATCATACCCTCTGACCATGTCCCTCAGTGCCACACCTACACGTTTCTTGAAAACCTGCAGGGACAGTGACAATAGGAACAATTTCTTTAGAGATTAGGCTGACAAAAAAGCATGAGGCCAAAAGGATGATCAGTGAGAGCAGAGGCTGGTCAGACTCCTTTAGTCTCTGGGAAAATCATGGAGTGTTTCTTCTTGAGCATATTTCTGGGCATAGAAAGGAGTATAAAGAAATTGGGAAAGGTTAGCATGGATTACCCCAGCACAGATCATGGCTGACCAACTTGACCAGACTCTTCTTGGTGCTACCTTGTAGGAGCACAATAGACAGTGAATATGAAAATAAGAGCGAGTCAGACTAGAAATAACTACAGTTTTGTCACAGATAGCAGTCAAGCACTGGTAGAGGTTTCCCAGTGAGGCCATGCAGTTTCCATCCTCAGAAGTTCTGAAGATGCAAATGTTAACCCCTTTGCAGCCTGGTCTGATATGAAGGGTGACCTTGCCTTGTGCAGGTTGGCGTAGAGATCTAAGTTTCCCTCCAGCCTGAATGATTCTGTGATTCAGAGAAGAAGCTAAGACACAGTTGTTGTCATTACGAGAAGGGCAAATCCTCCATTTCCACTTGGTGAACCCAACATTCAGAGTCACTCTTGAGAAAGGGGGATGGGGATTCACATAATGAGGAACCAAAATTTACTGGTGTGGGAGAGGGCATTACATGGGGTAATACTATACTGTAAAAAAAACTTAATCTGTCCGTCGTTGATAAATCTGCCTCCCTACAAAAGAATCATGTGTAGATTGCAGAAAATAGAAATTGCATTAAATTCTAAGGGAAAAAATTGATTCTCTTGTTGTCATTTTTACTTTCATTTAGTATGATGAGTACTGAAACAGACCCATCAAGAGATTAGGAGTGCAGGCACCATAAAAAATTTGTTAAGACAAAGGGCAGATATGATGAGGGTGATTTTGTAGAACAGATGGAATTGCTGGTATGAGCTGTTGAGCTGTTGGGTTTATTTGTTTAAAATCGGTGAATTATTTAAAAGTGGGCAATAAAACCCCTGGAGCTTTGAACAGTTGGAGTTACCGTCAGCTAAGTAAAGTTATCACAGAGCACTTGTGTCTCCTGTTGTCCCTTTTTCAGCTATGCCTTTGTATGAAATGGGAAATGTTACCATAGCCAGCTGAATCCACGAAAGCTTTCCTGTGGTCTAGAACCATACTGGAGTAGATTAGCATGGGTGCAATTGCTAGAGATTGGGGTAATTATGTGAAAACACAAGTTTATAATGAGAATTTGAGCATGTGATGAAGACGTATCACACAGCTGCCTTTCAGCCCTCTCTCACTTTTGCTTTGCCCCTCTGTTTTGTTTTCATAAGCCAACTCTAGAGAAAAGAGATAGGGAAATCTAAAAGCTTTGCTTTGGCTCCCTTCCCTCCAACAGCAGAGGCAATGACAAACCTGAGGTGCTCCCAGCCCTCCTTGAAGGGCTGGATTGATGTCCCTGCCTCATGGTTAGACCCAGCTGGGAGAAGGGGAATTAGGCCTTGTCTTTCAATTACTGCTGTTTTGCTCAGGGCCGCACACTGAAGCCTCCCAGCGGACAAGTCCTTCTTACTGCTTATAATCTCTGAATTGTATTTGAAAATAAAGCTTTTAATTAAAACTGGCATTTCTCAGCTTCCCACTGGCAGCCGACATCTGCCTGCAAAGAGATATCCTTTGTGACACTTGCAGTACAGAAGCCCAGTGTTAAAAAGAGTAAACTAATTCCCCGCTCTCCTGCCATCAGACGAGATGTGAAAGACAAGCTCCTCAACACTGGCAGCCATTAAAAATCCCACGGCATTGCGCAGCAGCAAGGGGCTTAACCCCAATGACCCAGCTGGATTCCAGCTCCACTATTCTCTATCTCAAATCCTCTCCTGCAGTTTCTTATGTGACTCGATCCCCTTCCCACCCTGTGCTCTATCGTTATGGGGAGCGGTTGGTGCAAAGAGTTCAACAGCTGCTTGGGTGGCTCTGAGGCAATGGTGCTTTGTAGGTGGGCCATTCCCCATGTACCCAGAAATAATACAGTGCCATCTTTTTGCAACACTTCGACCAGAAAACAAACGTCACAAAAAATTTTGTGCCCAAGGCAAGATTTGGCAGAGTCTTCTGCAGCTGTCATGGACTGTTTCAAGCCAAAGTCCTGGTATAACCTAAGCATTTCCGTAATGCTGCCTGAATTATCTTTCTTAATTAACATTCATGGATGTAGAGAGTCTTAACAATACTGGCAAGGTTCTTTAAGGATATCAAATTCACAGTGATACAACCAAATCCTTTTATAACATCTTTTGAGTCAGACAGGAGTCTTTTTGTGTTTTAAGTGAGGATCTTGATATGTAAATTAATTTTATTACGTCTCTTTCTCCAGGGGTCCTGAGGGCAAGGTTTTTCCTCTGTCTGCTCACAGTCGTGTAGTCTGATGAGGGCTCTTGTCTTCCTCCTTACAGCAGGCAGCACTTCAGGCATTTTTTGCACCAAATCTGTTATGTGCAGCGTAATCCTGGTGAGGAAAAGCTTGAAGATGGCAGATTGGAACTCCTTATTGGTAATATCTCTAATAGGCACGTTGGAGGTCTGTGTTGTGAGTTTTACAGCAAGTTTCACGAGTTCCTGGAATTCCATCCACCAACAAAACCTGATGTGAAATACTGTGGATTCAACACCAGAAGATCAAAATCAAAATCCCTCCTCCTCCAGCACTGATAATCCCAAAGTGCCATGAAAGTCAAGGAAAAAACAACAGACAGAAAACAAATGTGGCCTCAGGAGTTTGCTCATAAATTTATACAGCAATAACACTGCTTGGAATAGCCTCAGATAAGATATTAATATCCAGAATCATCTCTGCTATTGTATTATTTTCATCTGATACAACAGAGATTACCCTGATGTTATTTTATGTTTTTAGCATATTTTTTTCTCCCATCTTTACATATTTAATAGCTCTAATTTATCACTTTAATATTGAGTTGTTTTGGCTTAGATGCTTGGACTATGAACTGAATTGCACCTACAAAATAGGAACCTCAGTGCATGTTCATTCGAGATTCATACCGAAGGCAGACACCCCACATTTACATCTACAATGCCTTGTGCTGCAGTAATTAACTTATATCAAGAGAAGATTCAGTACCCCTTCTATGAACTAGTGCTACGTGACACCAGCTCAGCCTAAAATTGTTATTTTCAATCCCTAAGCTTTAAAAGCTACTATAAGAGATCAAGGATTCAGCACACCAGGTACCCTACAGACATAAGGAAGGGACAGAGCACCTCAAAATACAAATGGGCAGACAGTGAAAAGATGCCCCAGCATCTCATATCCTGTTCAATGCTCTGTGCATTGCTGTGCTTTTCTTGATGCTAACACACAAGGTAGCCAAGAGATGAGTGCCCTGGAGTGGAATTTATCTGCTCTGACTTGGGTACCCAAGTGTCAGATGGCTACGTTTAAGTTAGTCATGCTGGGTTCCCCTTATAAACAGTGGAAAGCAAGGGGCCCATCCAGAGGACAATGTATTGCATCTTAAAAACAGATGTCTAAGACAGCTTACATGAGCTTCTGAGTGCAGACACCTATTTCCACTGCTGTCTCTGTGTTGGAGTATGGAGATACAGTGCACAATCCATTTCTGTGCCTTTTCCATTAGCAGAACAAAGATAACTCATCTGTCTTCAGTATCAGCACATGGCCTGTGCCAACAGCCAAGCTTTGTCTTTGATGTCCAGCTTTCTAAGCCAGGCAAAATCATTAGGAGTCTTTCCAGCCTTGGTTTTATTGGCTACATTTATGTAGGAAGCCCAATAACCTTGTTTAGGCTTTTCCTTTAAAACTGCTTTTAGAACACTGCATTCAAATTTTGCCATGGTGATGACATCTGCTTTAAGCCAGCCAACCTCAATATCTGGAGATAGTGAGGGTATGTGGAGAACATGAGAAGCAACACCAGACCAAGAGAATTTGTGTACACCAGAAGTTGGGGATGCTAACTCATAGCCTGAATAGTGTTGTGTTAACAGAGCCAAGGAGAAATTGAAAGAATAGCATCAGCATTTCAGGACTACCTGAACCTCTGAAATCATGACAGGGAAATTGTGAAGCATGAAAATGAACCACTTTATGGTGCTGCTTAGCAAACTGAGACCAGTCTGCTTTCACCTTCATCCTCAGAGCCAGGTTGTTATGAGAAGGTAGGGACATCAGCTGGCTGTGAGCACAGCGCAAAAAATTGTCATAGCTTCAGTCCCACTGGCAGTAGGCGATTCAGACATGAATTCACACCTGGATCACTGTGAGGGACCTTGGGGAGTCCAGCTACAGGTCTAATGTGCCAAACCAGTACTTCAGTGTAGACAACAGCATCAGAGTAAGAAAGAACATTTCAAGGGCAAAGCAATTTTGGGCCCCTCACTGCAAGAAAGACATCAAGGCCCTGGAGCTTGTCCAGAGAACAGCAACAAACTGTGAAGGCTCTGGAGCACAAGAGTTATGGGGAATGGCTGAGGGAACTGGGATTGCTCAGTCTGGAGAAGAGGAGGCTCAGAAGAGACCTTGTTGCTCTCTACAGCTGCCTGAAAGGAGGTTGTGACAAGATGGGAGTAATAGGAATAGGATGGGAGGGAATGGGTTCAAGTTGCACCAGGGAGGTTCAGGTTGGATATTAGGAAAACTTTCTTCTCAGAAAGACTGGTTGGGCACTGGAACAGGCTGCCCAGGGAGGTGGGGAACTCACTGTCCGTATAAGTACTCAAGAAACATGGAGATGTGGCACTGAGGGACACGGCTAGTGGGCATGGTGGGGCTGGATTGATGATTGGACTGGATGATCTTAGTGGTTTTTTCCAACCTTAATGATTCTACGATAAGCAGTGCCATGTCTTCCTGGTCTTCCTGCCTTGGGTCTCTTCACGTTGAAAAGCAGCACACTGGAAGAAGAGATGAGAATTGATACTATCCCAGTAGAAAATCCAATATGGAAACCACATGAAATCTTGATAGAAGGGACTTGGCCATCTCTCATAACTGTCTACCAAGTGGACATATCTGCAAAAACAGTCTGTTCCTCCATATTCAACAAACTGTGGCCTGTTCTGTAATAATCTTGGCAAAAAGTTCTACTATTTTTCTGACTTGTGCATTTCCCAAAAGGACTTGAGTGAGAGAAGGAAGAATTATATTCTCTGGAGGCTATTCTGAAAAATCATACTCTTAAAATGTTTTGAGGTCCCTGAACAGCAAATGTGATAGAAGTGGACATTTCCCCACGGGATGTGATGCTTCAGGCTTGAGCTGTCTTTCAGTGAGGGTCATTTCATTAATTCAGCCTCACTCTGCTACACTCAAGATTTTCTGCATTCAGAACAGGACTCTGTGCTTATTCTAGACAGCCATTAGGAGATAAGAAGAGTAATCCAAATTTGTATGAAGATCTGAACAGACAGAACATGAGTTGCATTTAAAAAATAAACGTACAATCAGCATTTCTACTAGAAATCAAAATATAACTCATGAAGTCTAAATCTTTCCCCACACTCAGCTGTCTGGAAGTAGTACCGTTCACTTCTGCAAGTTCCCAGTGATTGACTGGCAGTGAAAATCAGACAGAAGAACTGGCCTTAGGCTGATATGTGAGATAGAACATGAATGATTGAGTGAAAGTTGTCAAATACCTTGCTTGCAAGTGAGTACGAACAAACAAGTCTCATATTTCTTCCCATCTTAAATGCAGAAAGCCACATCACAGCAGAGAAAAGGGATGATGTCCAGGAAAGCTTTTTTTTTTAATAATAATTTAAATTGCCTTATTGATGAGTCAATAATTAACATTAATTAGGAATTCTGGAATATTAGACTTTCAAAATATTAATTGGACTAACGGATTCCTGGTTTTCACGATATTAATCTGCTAACAAATTATTGGCTCCATCCTTATTGTATATATATTTCTATATATATATATCCTTCTCCCTTTTTTTTTTTTTTCTCTTTTTCCATAACAATATTTTGGAAGGAGAGTAGTCTGTTCTGGGTTCCATTCCCTTAGGGCTGAGATCTCATGAAACTAATTCTGTTTTGCCCTGCAGCATAATTTCCAGCCCTGAGCTGGCTTTGAGCTCAGCCAAGTACAGCTCTGAGGGTATCTTAAAGTATCCGTCTTTGACTTGGCTTCACCAGTAATATTGACCCTTCATCTTGCAGAGCAAAATTTTCTTCTACAGACAACAATGTTATTAAGAAAATATTCACCACCTGATTTTCCAAAGGGAATCAAACACTCCTCTCTCCTCTCTTCCATCTCAGCAACACCCAGGGCTGAAGAGATGCAGGAATTTCTCTGCTCTGTCCCTGAGAACAAAACGAAGTGTAAGATAGTTGCCATCTCCAAGATAATCAACTATTGACTTAATTAAAAAAATCCTTTTCAGTGATGCAGAGGGATAATTTTTTTTTAAGTGTTCCTCATTTGTAATTATTATTTCACTCGTGAGTCTTCCACACTCCATTGAAAATGCCATATGGAAAACAAATGAGTTTGCTACTGTGACTAATGTTTACTGCCATTTCTGACCCAAAGTTTTGGGCCAAGTTTTGAAATCATCAGACCTTTCTCTGGCAAAACTGCTGCTGAGATTGGTCTATACAATTAAAGTCAGAATTTAAGTAGAAGCAGCGCTATAGGAAATGGCAGCATGCCTAACCTGGTCACCAAGAGCAATCGAGGTATGTAATAGCAGGCAGGTCTTTATTTAAGCAGTTGCCTAGAAGTATTTTATATGCTAAATATGATAGAATTTAAATTGCATTGCTTTCCGTGGGAGAGGGATGATATAGCCTGGTTGCATCACGTTGCTGATTACGGAGAGCTTCACACTCTCTTAGGACCTTCACAACCTTGCAAGTCATTTGTACTTTTCCTTAGCTCAGTCTCTCAATTTGGAATAATATCATACTCTAGTCCTGAAATATGATTTCCTTAATTATACTCTCGTATTGCACCTGTCACTCCTGTCTCATATATTTCCCCTTCCCTTTGCTGTTCCCTGATCCTCCAGGGTAACACTGAGCACATTTTTTTCCTTGCAGTATTGCCCTTAATTTCACTGAGTGTAGGAGTTATTCTTACAGAATAGTGACTCTCAGGATTATACTCTTCTCTTTTTTGAAATCTGGCCTTAAATTGGATTTTCTTTCACCTTCTGCTGTTTTCTCAGTGTACTCTGTACTGTTTCCCAACAGTCAGTAGTACAAGAAATTCATTTATTGTCAAGAATTGGCCTTATACTGCACATATTTGCTCAGATAGAAGTCATTGGCTCGCCTTCCGGCCATGTACAGAAGGTTATCGCAATAACTGTAAGGAATGGGATTTTACTTTTCCTTTCAAATGAACACTTGAGTTCTGTGGAATTGGAAGGGGCCAACTAGATATGAATGCGTGAAGCAGGCCAGAGTTTTTGGCTCCTCAGCTCAGGGTATTTAATGAAAGTTTTGATTAAAGTTTCTATGGCTGAGTCCTGCATGAGCAAATTCTGTTCTAACCACCATATGGAATTCCCATTGGTGAGAGCTCATGCGGAGGATGCCATGAGAATCTGTATTAAAAAAATAGTGATTTCTAACAGAGATCAGAAAGGAGGACTTGGCTCTGTTCAGCAAAACACTTAGTCATCCAAAGATATGAGTACAAAGTACTGAAGGCTGTAGGAGTTGCTTGGGACTGAGGTCTTCAGGGTTTGGACTGTTTCTATCATTATTGTGTATTATTTATTAATAATAGTAAATCTAATCACTACTTGGAGGACAGGATAGTTGGCAACAGTAACTCTATTAGCCAAAATCATGAGTGTTTCAAAACACCATCTGTTGATGGTTACCTCTAAGCAATGAAAATAGAAACCAAACTTACATAGTGGTTGACGATGGAGCAATCCAGGACTCCAGGACTCTGGCTGAGGACACATGGCTGGGCATAGACTTCATTATTTAAAGGAGAACTGCTTTTTAGTGTTCCCATTTATTTCTGCGTGGATGTCTTGGCTTCTTATCCCCAGCAGTCTTGTAAATTAACACATTTTTTGTCATATACAGCCATTTATTACTAATCCTAAACAGAAGTATGGGACAGAAATGTTCCTTTTGCATCACCAAAGGTGTCTCCCAATTATCACAGGCAGTCACATCATACGGAGTGGAAAGTATTCTGCTACAACTACCTGAACAATCTTTGAAATCAAAGAAGACATCTACATTTAAGGTTTCCATCCCGGACTAAAGCCTAGTATTAAAAATATAGGGCGCAACACATATCAATTTAACAGAAAACCCTGTTAATGTTGCAAAGTGAAGCACTTGAAAATTAGGGAATGACAGATTGATAGTTGCCATGGAGAAGTCCTTGAGAGCATTAATCACTGACTTGAGTGCTGGGATTGAATAGTGTGTAGAAAAGAAAGCACGTGGCCACACACGGAACCACAATGTGAAAGCAAAATATCACATAGCTGCTCATTAGAGGAGTACCATTATCCTGCACACTGAAGGTAGGTGTCCTGTGGAAAGGAACAGTATGGGATCACGTAATTAACATTCTACATCATGCATATGCACAGTGAATGTTCTGAGAGCTTGCTGGCATCTCTGAACATTTGAGCACTTGACTATGAAAGTTTGTTCTTTTATGCAGTTTTGATTGAATGAAAAATCTGCATTCATTTCTCCTAGAAAAGATGTGCATTGACAGAAGATTTGTTATAGTTCGTACTGCTTCATTCCAGCCCAAGGGTTCTCATTTACAGTGGAAGGAGGGCAATATTCAGGCTACAGAAAGCACGCTTAAGAGCCTGAAGATTTGGGTCATGGCTTCACTGTAAGGCAGGTGAGCAACTTGTGGGGCTCTGGTTCTGCTCCCTTGGGATTTTGGGCAGGAAACCTTGTGGAGCACGCCATGGAGCTGGAGGCAAAAGTGGAGCAGGGCTGAGATGAAGATGTGCACCAGCCTGGATGTACAGGATGCTCCACAGAGCATCTTCCCACGGTGAAAACAACGAGGTCCTCTCTGCTCTGACACAAGCATGATGTGTGTGATCTTGAGCAAGACACTCTTCCGCTCTGCACCTCAGCTTTTCTATCTGAAAAACAGGGGTAACAGTGCTTAACCTTCCAAATATCTTTGTGAGCAATGGGTAAAAATATATTTAAGCTCAATATGTTATACGGATGCATTTATAAAGTAATTCAGGATTTTTCAAAATAGCAATCTACATTTTAGATGGCCATTTTTGTTTCTCTCTCCCTGCTTTGTTCCTTACTTACCATTTTAATTGATTAAAAAAAAATCTTACTCTTTTACTGCTTGTTTATGTGAGCATTGGCTGCCCTTTACTCACCAGTCGTGTTTAATATTCCCAATTTTTATTTACCTGTTATCTACAAACTGCCTAATCAAACAGATTAACAAGCAAGACTCAAAACAAGACAAAAGATCCTGTGTTAGTCTCTTACTGAGTAAATAATCTGCTTGGGTCATGTATAATTAATCAATCTGCAGTTTCACAATCAACCATCCTGTCCATCCTGGCAAACAATACACTGCTCTACATTTTGTTGTGGTTGTCTCTGCTGCAAAAAAAAAAAAATTAACAGAATGACTCTCTGAAGAAGGTAGAGAACTGTCAACACAAACTGGAGACTACTGGGTTTTATGAGTGGAAGGGCCAGTGTGTGACCACTGTTCCCTCTGCTAGATTGAGTCAAACTCAGTGATGGACTAGACTTACTGTACTGGTAACTGCCCACAGTGGATGCTCTGGCCTCTGTCAGAAGGAATAAAGCTTGACAGAAATTGGTGTGACAGGTTGCTTTGAGGCATAAGAGCCTCAGCCAGCTTGCATTTCTGAAAGTCACACTTTCAGCACAGGCTGAGGGGCTTAACACTGGCAAGATTATAATATGGTTTCCTGAGTTACACTCTCATGTTTGCATAGGATGACCCCATATAGGTCTGAGTAGATACCTCACTTTCCAAAGCAGTGTGAGAGTTTGTTCCCTATCTTTGTCTTCCATGTGCCTACGATAGGCAGGTAAGTTGATAGAGAAGTCCTAGCAGTCACAGGCATAGTTTTTTAATTTCAAGTCATTAGATCACCTACTTTGACTGATGCCATTCGCAGATGCCATTCATTCAGTATCAACCACTTAAAAATAACTTCTGACTTTCTGATCAAGAACTTGTGGTGGACACTCAAGTAGGGGCCAGAAGGTTTACCCCTCCTATGGGTTTGTCTCCGTTCCTTGCAGATCTGTTCTGCAAATTGCATGACTTAGCATCCATTTGCTATTATATTTTATTCTCTTAGGTTGAGAAGCTTCAATATTTTCTCTTTGTGAAAGTGCTTAAGCACTACAATCAAATTACTTATCAATCTTCTTCGTGTCAAGACAGAAACATCAAACTCTCTGATTCATTTTCAAGCTTTGTTTTAACCTTTTAATTGTTTCCTGGACTCTCACCTGTCCCACCTCTACTTCTAGAATACTTCAAAATTTTGGGGGCAGAATGCCATTACTTGTGTTACTCATGCTACATGCAGAGGTAAATTCACTTCCTTACATTAGTTACACTACTCATGGATTGTTTAATCTCCTGTTTAATTATTATGGCACTTCACTAACTTAGCTGACAGCCTCTTTGAAGATTTACTACTGAAAAAGTAAACAGTGTAAATGAAATACCCTGGATGCAAATAGAGGACTTTTCCCCATTGATTCCCACAGACTATGTCTTGTTTAAAGCTACTATAATGAGATAAAGGGAATGCAGGTACTTTTCAATTAAATAAAAATGATCTCCCTGGGGGAAATTCTTCAAGACTATTGTGTGAAGAAACAATCTGATGCTACTCCATTTTCTTTTTGGATACATGAAATTAAGATCGCTTGAAGAAGAAAATACTTCTAGCTTCAGGCAATTTCTAGCTAAGTGACGTTGATCCTTTTTCCTCCAATATCACTCAGGGCATTAGATTTTACCAAAGGTTTACTTTTCTCCCAAATACTAACGATATGATTGAGGCTAGTTCACTTGGGATGAGTTTCCCTGTGGAAATGACTACAGGAAGAATTTCAATGAAGTTAGTATTCAGAACTGCTAAGTATTGCTTTTTCTCTTGAACACCAAGCTACTAATAATAGCCTTCCATTTTGGAATAGTTCTGCATGCATCCTATGTTTCATACATTGCCTATGAAAATGTTATTTCAGACTATTTCAAACAATATAAAAGGCATGCCAAATAAGCTTTTATGAAGGAAGAAACAAAGTCCTTTTAGTAGCTGTGTTGATGATATTCCAACACATGATGACTTCTCTAATGCTTGCTGGAGGGATTGGGGATCATAGAATCATAGAATGACTTGGGTTGGAAGAGATCTCAAACATCACTTAGTTCCAGCCTCCCTACCATGGGCAGAGTTTCCAACTACTAAATCAGGCACTAGATCAGGTCGTCCAGGGCCCCATCCAACACCTTTGAACACCTCCAGGCATGGGGTGTGCACAGCTTTCCTGGACAGCCTGTTCAAGTTAAGGTTTGGGGCTGAGGCTGAGTTCTCCAGCAGTGGAAAGTTTACATATCATTTGGGATGCTTGGAGAAGCAGATTCCAGGTCCTCATGGAGAGTCTGTCCCTTCAATCTGTAGTGTTGTGTGTCTCTGCAAAGCTCACCACAATCATCCTCTTGCTACTTGCTCACTCTGCCCACTGTGCAGGCCTGTTCTGTGACTAGGTGCCTGTCTAGGTGGTGAGGAAGCATAAATAATATGCAGAAGTATCAGACAACTGTTTTCCAGAGAGGAATTGTACATTTCAGCCCCCAAAAGTTGAAGCAGTAGAGGAAGCATCTAATGATATGATGGAAGAAGAAGCGAATATTAACTGAGATTACTTCAAATCTCTCTCTCTTCAGGCAGAGCAGAAAGAATAGATAATGATCAAAAAAACGGCTTCAGAAAATGCAGCTCCCAGCCCTTGTGACTCAAGCCCCAGTGGAGCGAGGCCACAGAGACTATCAATGCTGAGTCCTCTAGCCCTTGATGCTCTCTGCAGGAGGCACTTGAATGTGTCTAAGATGATGCTACAGCCCAGCCAAGTTTTCTGATGAATAACTCCATAGGGGGCAGAGGCCTGTTGAAGGTCATGAAACGTTTCTGCTGACATTGATGTTAAATACTAAATCCTTCTGCTTTTGTACCAAAGCAGCTTGAACCCAGCTCTATGCTGCAGTCCCAGCCACTTGTCTATTTATGAAGGCAAGTGCAATGAAGCTGGCACAGAAGACCACCTCTGACAGGCAAACCCTGTCTTCAGCAATCACCTGGATCCATGAATCTCTTTGTGACATCCAGTACAATCCAGTTATAAACTTCCTCTACTAAGAAATTAATTTTTGTATTCCCTTAGACCTTCCTGTGTATTAAAGAGACAATTTCAGGAAAAACAACAATTCAAAAGATGAAAACAAAAAGCTTTTCTCTTTGCCCTGCATTGCCAGAAGCATCTTAATTCATTAAAAAAAAAAAAAAGAGATAAAACTGAATTTTCATTTTTTTGTTTTCTATAGGCTTTTAGAAATTGAAGTGAGGCTTCAATTTCTGTGCCAGACTTGAAGACCTGTCTGTATGTCCAAATATGTTTGTTTCTTCCAAGTATTTTCACTGTTCTAATTCTCTGTCCTGCAGACCCTGTCACGTTGATAATATAGCCTACTAATGTGTAGTAAATGTGATTTTTACCATCAGTCGAAGCCCATGGGCTTTGTGCTGACCCAGCACTGCAGCATCTCAAGACAGCTCTAGGCTTGCTGTGGGCAGAGCTGGGCGTCCTCATGATCACAAATGTCCCATGCCCAAGGGACACAGGCATGAGCTCAGTGGCCAAGGGCTGGGAAACGGGCCAGCTCTGGCACTGGGTAGCTCTGCCACTGGCACTAGAGGTCAGGGGAAGGGGCAGGAGGTGGGAGAGGATGATGAAGATGGCTTTGGGGACCCAAGAATGAGGAGGTAGAAACCTCACCACTGGCATCATAGTCTTTCCAATGAAGGCCTCAGGGTGGAGATGACTTGTAACCCTGTCCCTGACTTGGCTCAAGGGAGACTGAACCTGTCAACCCTGGGATGCAGAGGGATGTTGGCAGGATGAGCATCACGCCAGAGATAAGGGGAATGGAGCAAAAAGGCTTCTCTGTATAGCAGCTCAAACTGCATTACTGATGAGTCTTCAAAAATATTAACTTGTTTGGACTACTATAATGTTACAATATTATCTGGCCTAACAAATTCTTTGTTCTACTCCATAACGTAAATTTCAGTGCAACAACGTTACGAGCCTCTCATACCACAGACAGGTGATTAGGTTTTTCCTTGGAGGTATCTTCATAGACAGTATCATGGATGCAGGGCACTGTTTCAAATACCTGAGCTGTCTGAAGGAGTTGAGCCTGATTTCTTCAGTGCAGACATGTGCTTGGCTGTTAGACCTCATGTTAGGCACATATTCCTTCTTTAGGAATACAGTTGCACTGGGTTGTTTTGTTATCTCTAAATGTAATTCAAGTATGGGTGACTTAATTATGAAGCTCATTTGAGTTTAAGGGAACCAACCTCTAGAGGGAGATATGAGCTGTGATAGGGCCATGACCTGTGCTTTTTGTGATCATACTCATCTGCAGATCTCATCCACCAGCACTCTTCTGGGAAGTACCACAGACACCTCACTTGGCCAGCTGAGTAATTCTGTTGCCTAAAAGCAGCAGGAGATTGTTGTCACAAACTGGATGAACCACTCAAGGAGACAGACCACAAGCTTTGTACTGTGTGCCTCCTTTGAAATAATTTGAGAAACCTATTTGTACAAGATACACTGGACACTTTGAAATGTTTTCAGATGCTCTCCAATTGGAAAATATGCTCTATAAAACTCAAAATATAACCTAGAATAGAAATGCTTTTATCTGACTCATCTGACCAGACACAGAGGAGTGCATGAATGCACAGAGCAACCTGAAAGCAAACCATAGCCTAAGAAATGTATTGTCAGAGTGTGAATTCAGCTCCCTGCACAATGTACTTGGCTGTGCCTGGACTGCAGATGTTTCCTTGTGACAAAAGTTCTAATAATCAGTTCTGCAAATGATAATTTGATTTTTTTTCCCCCCGAGTGTTAGTTTCCCTTTAGAAGTATACCTGTTGTATGCTAATGGGGGAAGAAAGGGAAATATTCTTAGCTTATCCCTTGTATCTGCCCCTGCTCTTGCCCTTGTGTAAACTACAACTCAGGAACTCTTGAAGTGGCACAGGTGAAGGAAGGATGTGGGCACCATATATACCTCTGGCACCTCTGAAAACCAATCCGAATTGCTGCTGGAACTCAACAACACTCTTTACTTGCACAGATGCTTTCAGGTGGAATCCCAGTTGGATCTACTGTTCCTGTTCAACCATGGTCTGCAGGAGACAGCTTCCTCACTTCTATTTGGGACTTCACCAATTACTTTTGCTGTATCAGTGCCTAGCACCACAACACTTCTGGTGTTCAGTTCATATATCAGTGTATACAGAAAGCCATATAAATATTATTTACCTGACATTGTGCTTTTGCGCTTGCAAGCCTTATAGCAGTGTTTGGTAATTTCAGAATTTCTCCTACTGTCATTGCTTGGAATTGATGGAATCATGCTTCTTTTTCATTTATTCAGTCAGTAGGGAAGGCCGAGCTCATCATCTGAACAGGCAAGCTAGATAAGACAAGTTTGGAAAAGAATTTTTATTGTTCCAAAGATTTCGTATTCAGATGTTATAGACTTGAGTAAATTCTAATTGTGTTTCCAACTCTACATTTAATAAATGGACCATGGAGAAGGAAAAAAAGAGCAGTGAGCAGTGGGAGGAAAAACAGGAAATGAGACCATGAATCAAATCTGGTCTTGGAAATGACAGGCTGGCTACAAATCCTGCAGCTCACTTGCTACTGATGTGAACCACACTAGTCAGATAAAAGTATATCAACATAAATAATCACATATTAATATGACATAATATTAATATATTAAGCTTGGAAGCCCACAGGCAAATCCGAGGGTCCTGAACTGCACAATATGCATTAACTAAATAAGCTTTGCAACAGCTTCCTGTGGATAGTGCTGCAAGGCATGGAACCCAGGCTGCCCTCTGTGGAAAGTACAGAGATCTCTGTGGTGATTTGTGCATAATCATAATCTAATATCAGTGTGTAGTAGCCAACAGGGAAATAAAGAATAGTAAAATAGCCCAGGTACCCCAGAACTGATCTTGAGGAAGTAGAGGTATTCTGCAAATGCCACTCATCACATGGAGGTCTCAAACACCAGCTAGAAATCCAGTTTCATGCCTGCAATGAGTATGATGAGTAGAATTTGACTTTTTTTCTCAGAAAAATAATTAGTTATTATTTATTGATGAAGTTGTTAACTTTCATTGCACAGGAAACCAAACCATGTAGATGTGGTTCTACCTGTCATATCAACTGGTAATTGTTGCAGATAGGGTGCTACTGAGTGTGTGGCAAAATTCAGAATGTCCCCGCCTTAAACTAATGTGAATAAAACACTGTGAAAAATGAAACAATGATTGCAGCATCGATTCTGAGATAAGCCATGAACATTCAGTCTCTGGAAGAGCTGAACTAGAATTGAAAGGGAATATATTCTGCCCTCTATATAACCAAAGCTCTTAAATATGTATGAAAAACCCATTAGAAGAATTTGATGGTTTAGCTTAATGTGTCCTGTAGCTGTAACAGGTACCAAAAGTTGTGCCAATAGTACCAAAGGAGGCAGGATCTGGCACAACAGGAATGCACTGATGATACATTATTTACAGATGAAGTTTCATCTTAGAGTAGAAAGCACCGTGGGCTGTTACATCCAACAGGAAAGAGTAATTTCCAGACCTGGAGAACTTGCAGACTTTGCAATTCTGGTCAATGCTGACAGAAGGAACCTAGGTACTATCAAAGTCCTTCCATGCTGAACATTTCTAAGGACTACATTACCATCAAGGGACAACCATTTTAAGTCATACAGTACAACACGCTCACCCTGGCAGGGACTGAACAGGATGTCCCTCTGCAGAATAAAATCTCACAGTGAGTGTGCAATGAGCCTTTATATGTCACCTCACCTATCGAGTGTTTTCATGGCATTTTATAAGCCTTGAGACAACAGTATGAAATTTAATACTGACACGTTCTTGGGTTCATTGGGATTTATTTGTTAGTGAATGTCTGGCAACCCTGTCCTTCACTACTCTGTGACTTCACATTATAGCTAACACTTTGAGTACTGAGTGGTACAAGACCTATTTCTACCACAAAGGAATATGTTAAGGCAAGAACAAATCCAGACTGGACAAGAGCACTGCTTTTTAATGGAGTATCAGTTGTTTATTATCTGTCCATAGAAATGTCTGGAGTATGTGGAAAAGAACACAGCACCATGAGAAGTAAATGTTTTTAATCTAGTAAAATACTGCTTGTTTTTCAGCTACACGATGAAATATTTGAAGCCTACCAGTTTGAGATGGATTTTCAGCTTACACAATTCATAAATACTTTCAGATCAAACAAGAATCAGAAGCAGTTAATAAGCCTGTATTGATTGCTATATTTTTATGTGTCACTTTGCTCTTGCATTATCTTTTCTTCTTAGTAGAAAAGTATTCTCTAGTAAGCGCTAAAGAGAACTGATATGTAAGACCAATGTTCTGCTTTGGCACTGACTTACTGGATGCCCTTGGTTGTGTCACTTTATCATATATACCTCAGAAAAGTTTTGCTATGACTGAAGATTAGGATGCAGTCATTTGAGGTAATGCACATCAAAATAAGCCTGACTTAGCTGCACAGAACTCCTGTAGATTAACACTGCTGAGTAGTAACGGAAATTATTCTGTGCTGAGCTTTTTTGATGTTTTACTTACGTCTGCTGCTTGCACTAGTTAGTCTAAACTAGGTTGTTGTTTTTTCTATGCCACGGTGCAGCCATATCTATATACCACATTGATAAACACTAGTCTTAAAATATGCATGTTACTCATGAGAACATGTAAACTGTTTGAAGTTATACACAGAACAACTTCTTTTTCTATTTGCAAATCACTTGTGAGAGTTGCAAAACAAACATAGTATTTGCCAGTTGTTAACGAATATTTTTTCATCTGCAAATGCGAAGTAGCTTTTTCTACCACTGATTTGCAATAGTTTTCATCTAGCAGTGTCCTTGAAAGAGCTCTCAAATATGTTTGACAGTCCACCAGAAAAGCTTCTGACATATAGATTGCTCTGGCCTGCAGCAAATAGTCTTTCATTTCCACCTATTATAGGGGAACCATAAATTCTGGGGTACCTCAGCCCTCCTTTTTCTACAGTGCCTGAACCTTATGGACACATTAAAATGACCCAAAGCAATTTGGGTTGTAATTTCTGACCATTTGTTCTTTAAGAATGATCTCTCCCCTTGCCCACGATCTATGCACATATTACAGAATTCTGTAATTCCAAGTCATTCAAAGCAAACATAAAAACCCACAGTAGGAAATAGGTGTTGTTAAAACCTTAATTCCTAAATATAAATCTTTCTGCTCAGTGAGACATGAGTATTTTCTCAGAAATCTACAAGCAGAGGAGAGGACAAATATATTAGAAGACATATATTCAGGGTTGAAGAAGGCATTCCCACAACAGTTCCATAGCTAACTGAATAAATACAATTCGACTTTAGTGCAGAAAAAAAATACAATACCCTCAGCTTGCTGGTGCTAACAAAGTGTCATGCCAAACAGACACACAGTCCATTTATTCCCTCAGAAGTTTACAGCTACATGCGTGTTGAATTTCTAATACTGACCCTTCATAAAAACTACTTTAACATTTATAAAAACAGGCATCAACATTACGTCACATACATCAAGAGAACAGCTCATCTGTCCTTGATATAGTTTCAAGCAATTTTTATTTGGTAGTAAAGTGGCTATCAGCCAATGCTTCAGCAATATCTTAAGCCCCAAGGAAGGCAGATACTGCTGAAATGCCAGCTGACAAACACTTTAAATCCAAATAAAAATTGCTTGAAAATATATTGAGAACATGTGAGCAGTGCTGTTGATACAACCAACATGATGTTTATATCTACTCAGAGAAATGAAATGAGTCAGTTGACACAGGCTGCAGTAATCCATTGTGATCAGCAGTAAACAGATGGGGGCAGATGTCTTGCAAAGGAGTGGAAGGGATCAGTGTCATTCAGTACAAATAGGACTGCCTTCCCTTGAGCCAGGAAGAAGACTTGGAAGGGGGGCAAAAAAATCTGCTGTACCAACTGCATCCCACTATAGTAAACCTGCTTTAGCAGGGACTTGGACTTGATGATCCTCTCTGGTCCTTTCCAACCTCTACAAATCTGTGATTCCATGAAAAAAAGACTTTGCAAATTATTATGGTTATTATTCTTCTTCACCAGTGAAACAAGTCCCAGAAGATGAGAGAGGCTTCACTGTGCATTATATCTTGGCTAATAACAAGATGCAGTGAATGGGTAAAATAAGTGAAGAGGCCAGATGGTAGAACAGGAAAAATCATCTATATTCATATATGCTGGAAAAGACTTGGGGGTACTGGTGTATGGTAAGCTGGACATGAACCAGCAACATCCATATCCTGGGCTGCATGAAAAGCAGTGTAGTCAGCAGGTCAAGGGAGCTGCTCCCCCTCCTCTGCTCTGTGCTGCTCCCCCTCCTCTGCTCTGTGCTGGTGAGAACTCACCTGGAGCACTGAAGTTCAGATGTGGAGTCCTCAGTACAGCAAAAATGTGAATCTGTCAGAGTGCATCCAGAGGAGGGCCACAGAAAAGATCCAAGGCATGGAACACTTTCCTTACAAGGACAGGCTAAGAGAGCTGCTGCTGTTCAGCCTGGAGAAGAGAAGGCTCCTGGGAGACTTGAGAGCAGCATTTCAGGGTCTAAAGAAGGAGTATGAAAAAGAAGAGGACAGATTCTTCAGCAGAGTATGTTATGATAGGATAAGGGAAAAAGGTTTCAATCTAAAAGAGAAGAGATTTTACAGTAATAGTGGTGAGGCACCACATCCTTTGATGCCTAGAGAGATGGTGGATGTCTCATCCCTGGACACACTCAAGGTCAGGTTGGATGGGGCTCTGAGCAACCTGATCTAGCTGTAGGCATCCCTGTTCAACGCAGGGAGTCGGACCAGATGACCTTTACATTTCCCTTCCAACTGAAATAATTTTATGATTCTGTGATATATACCTGCTATGTAAATGCATTTCTTGCCTCACATTTAGGACAGAGAAATTCAGAGATGTTTCTGACATTACTGGCATCCAGAATGCAGTATGTTTTCCGAGGTTATACACCAGAGAACATCTTGTTCTCCTCACAGGCCTCTCCCCAGCACAAATCTCTGCAGTTCTGGCAATCCAGGCAGGCCACCAGCCCCATCCAACCTACAGAACAGATGTCATCCGCAGAGCAGCCAGATCCAAGTGAACCTTTTATTTTAGGCTGAAGAGAAAATACATTACGTGTTACTAACATTATTCAGCTCTTGGAACGAAGATTACATGTCCAAAGGGATAATGGTAATTACTGAAAGGAGTTAATGGTCCAAGAGGGTTAATGGTAATTTTATAACGTTATAAAAATGGATTGAGGTGCCAATTTGGATTAGATGACCTTCAAAGGTCCCTTCCAACTCAAACATTCTGTGATACAGGCTGAGGGCTCCAGCACAGCCTTGAGGAGCACTTCCCACAGGGGCCGGTCCTGAGGCAGTGTAACATCTTTGGGATGACAGATGGACAACTACACCCCAAATCCAGAACGTACCCTCACGGAGGGATAGCCACATTGGGCCACGACGAACGGCATTTCCCGGCATACACAGCTCCTTCTGCCTGGCGCCGGAGAGAACTACACTACCCAGCGGGCCATGCGCGGGAGCCCCGCACTCCGCCCCCGCCTCTCAGCGCTAAGGATCCTGGGAGTAGTAGTCTGTGCCCCTCCCTCGGGAAGTTTAACTGAAAAAGTTTCCGCACCCTTTCCGGGTACCTCGCCGCTCTTCGGCGGGTGTGCGTGGTTTCCATGGCTACGGCCCCGCAGCCAATAGGAAGAAGGTTTCTAGGCGCGGAGGGCGGGGTGAAGAGAGCGACGGCCCAATGAGAGGCGGCGTTATTGAGGGGCGCGCTGGCAGCGGGTACAGAGAGTCTCCTTGGGGCCGTCCCTGGCCGCGGCCTGGTAGCGCCGGGCGAAGATGGGTGCCAGCGGCAGCACTCGGCGTGTCACCTTCGAGGCGGACGAGAATGAAAACATCACAGTGGTGAAGGGCGTGCGGGTGAGAGCGGGGCTCCCCCGGGCCTGGGTGTCTTCTCTGGGACAGATTCTTCTCCGTTCTCTGAGGGGCACGTGGGGCCTGGCCTGCCCGGCGCTGCCCCTGTGCCTCTCTCGTCTTTCACCCCGTTTTGTGCCGCTGTGCTGCCGCCGTCTGCCTCCTGCTTCCTTCTTCCTTGAGCTTTGCCCTTTTCCTCCCCTTACTCCTTATTATCCTCAGGTCTTGCTCTCGCTTTCTCCTTTGGTGAGAAGCTTGCTGTGACTGTGCTGGCCCCTCGGTCTGGTCTCCAAGGGCAGCACGGTGTTGGGAGAGATGTGTGACTGGAAGAACTTGTTCTGTGCCTTTTCTGACCTCCACGTCTCAGAGCTGCTCGTGTTCCCACGTTCTCTTGCAAGCTGTGTGAGCCAGCAGCGTGTTCTCACAGCCCAGAAGGCCAACAATATCCTGAGCTGCATCAACAGAGAGGTGGCAGCAGGGAGGGAGGTGATTGTCACTCTCTGCTCTGCCCATGTGAGGCCTCATTTGGAGAACTGTGTCAGGGTCTGGGGCCCCCAGTACAGGAAAAGGTGTGAAACTGTTGGAGTGGGTCCAGAGGAGGGCATGAAGATGATCAGAGGGTTGAAGCAACTTTCCTTTGAAGACAGGCTGAGGGAACTGGGCTTGTTCAGTCTGGAGAAGACTCCAGGGACACCTCATTGCAGCCTTCCAGTGTTTGAAAGGAGTTTATGAACAAGAAGGAAATCAACTTTTTATGCAGATAGGTAGTGATAGGACAAAGGGGAATGGTTTTAAGCTAAAGGAGGGGAGATTCAGAGTAGATGTCGGGGGATTTTCTCACTGAGAGGATGGTGAGGTGCTGGCACGGGCTCCCTGGGGAACTTGTGGATGCCCCATCTCTGGAGATGTTTAATGTCAGGCTGGATGGGGCACTGGGCAGCCTGATATGGCAGGTGGCAACCCTGCCTGTGGCAGGGGGGCTTGGACCTCGATGAACCTTGAAATCCCTTCCAACCCAATCCATTTTGTAATTTGGTGATCCCGTATATCCAGTTTTCAGTTCACTCTACAGAAGCATTCACGTTCTTTCTCAGTTTGTGGCACGCTGTTGCCTGTAGCATAGCAAAGGACTTGTGGCACAAGACACTGCATAATCTTGCAGCACAGTGATTTGTCAACAGAAGACACTGCAGTTCATAGCAGGAATGATAAGGTGTCTTTTATCCCTGCTGATAGGGAGGAGTGTTGCACAACAAAGGACGGTGGTAACTCCTGCTTTTTCTTCTGTCATACTAATATTTCCCTATTCTGGACATGTAATGGTCTTGGTAAAATAGGTGACAGTAACTTAAGTTACTGTTAAATTACTGTCACTATTAAGTTAAAATAAAGTTTGTCATCTTTGTAACTTCTTTTTATTTGATTCCTGTCCTTGGTGAGCATTTGTTGCTTTATTGTTGGCTCCAGCTGCTTCAATATTAGGAAGTGCTGTTGAATTTTCTGTGTAGTATCCTATTGAAACTTCTGTAGAGTATCCTGTATCTTGAAATATTGACTACAAAAACTGCATGATATCACAGGTGATAGGGAGATATTGATTCATTAATCAGTGGGATATCTGTAAGTGGGTCTCTTTATATGCTTAAGACTAATTGTGTCAAGTTTAGTTGAGAGATTTGATATTAAGGCAAGAAATCTTATGATGGAGGAATTTTACCTCTTCAATTGCATGTTAGAGCTCACATTGTAGCAAAACTTCTCTAACACAGATTTCTGCCAGTGAGAAACATAGTGCTGTAAAGAACTCTCTAATGAAAAATAGTTTTTAAGGGTAGTCAAAGCTGTGTTCATGGTGTTCAAGGAAAGTTCTAAGTTGAAAAATGAGAACTTATATGATTTTTTTTCTGTTAGATGTAGGTTGTTTCAAAAGTAATGCCTTCTTATTTCTATGGAGAACAAACAGTTACAAAGAGCATAGTAACACTGCTTAATAGAGCAGTTTCTCAGCTGCAAAACTTTGTTTCTCAGTGTGATCATCACTATTAGCTCTGCATTTTTGCCAGTGATGAACAAGAGCCTGTGTGCTGTGCACTGAAAAATCTGCACCAGTGGAAGTAACCTGCTGTTGCCACTGCTGACAGGCACCACCACCTCACTGTGCTCATATCCACTGTTTGGTCTCCATAAACATTCACCAAGTGTTGATAAATGTCAGCGGGTGCCATTTTTGCCACATGGAGGAGTTCAGTTCCACCTCTTTGCTTCATACGCACTTTTGTGTCAGATACCGCTTTGTCAGACTGCCCCTCTTCTGCCTCTGTTGCACAGCAAGAAAATGTAATGGGATATTGGTGGGAGGGGTCAACGTCTACTGCCATACCACCAACATCCACCTCTGACATTGTGGACCAATGGGCATTACTTCCAGGGCAGCCCTTGTGTTTTTCCTTGGGGTACAGTAGATCTGATACTGGGCACTGCTCTTACTCTCAGTTTGATTCCATGTAATTTGTGACTGTGTTTTTGGGTATGCAGGTGTCAGCAGTAGGCTGAACTCTATGGGTGACAATCCTAGCTATGACTGCTGTTGCTCCAGTGCTTTGGGGGCCCTATTAGAATGAAGTTCCTGCTGGGCTAGGTGCTCTGCAACTGCACGACGTGGTGGTTGACCATCATCCAATAGCAGAGAAAGGCAAAAAGCCTGATTTAATAGAAGCAACGATGTGCTGGGGGGTGGTGGTGTATCCTGTGTTTGATTGTACCACTTTTTTGTGTTCTATGAGAAGCAAAATATTCAGTCTGATTCTTTGTACTCACAGAGAAGTGCTCACCCCACAAAGGCGGGCAAAGATGGTTGAAATAACTTACGTTGTACTGTTGATAACATTTCAGCTGTTCTTGTGTCTTTATTTTGAAGCTCAGTCCTATTTTTTTAGTAAGTTCTACTTCATTTTTGTGAGGGCAGGGGGTAGTGGAGGTGAAGGAGGAGATGCAGGCTGACTGAAGGGGGTTTTGTTTTCCAGCTATCTGATAGCGTCATTGATCGGATGAAGGAACCTTCTTCGCCCAGTGGAAGACCGCAGTCTCAGCGCCGATCACCTGGTGCAGGTATGCATTTAATTTCTGTGTTTCAGTGGGGGGAAGAAAATGGAATGTGTCATTCAGATTATTGTAATGAACTCATTGCCATTTAATTGATCTGATTGTTATCTGACATCTAACATTTTTCTTTTCGAAGAAAGAAGCAGTTGATGGGCTTTTAGATGAGTTAGATTACTCTTTGGTTTCTTCTAACAATAAAATTTAAAACACAGCTGTTTTATAGACTTGGTTTTCTAAGCTATTATCTGTTGTTAAAGGCTCTTCTTTATTCTTATTTATAAAAAGCCATATACTGAAGTATACATTGAATTCTGAAGTGAAAATTCTGGTGCATTTAATCAACGTTGAGTTTTCCTTATTGCGAGTTGCAGTTGAAATACACTTAAGCAAATGATAAAAGAATGATACGTTATTCCCCTATTGTGGAAGAGTGAAAATGAGTTGTGTACAGTTTTTACAGATTGCTGTCTGAAAATGATGACTTTCCTAACATTTTTATTTCATTACTGAGGTCTGTTCAGTTGCGTGTAGTCTAATTTAAAATAGTTCAGCACTGTGAACATGAAAATGAGTGGCAGAGAATTGGAGCTTGTGATTTATGTTTGTTGACTATGTGGAACCATAAAGGTTCAAGGAAGGCTTCTTACCAGTTCTTCAGAAATATTCATGATATCAGTATTCCTAAGGGGCCTTCTGCCTTGTTATTTACAAAGCAAAACCCCCAAATCTCACCTCCTGATAAGAAGAGGCAGACCTTGCAGCAAGACTTGAATGAGTGTCATCTTTCATTCAGCTTAAGCAGAGAAAGTTGGTTTCCTTTTGCTTAACTGAAGATATTTATGGAGTAGAGGTGGCTTTATCGTAGCTGGGTTTCTTCTGTAGTCAACAGAAAGAAAAATATATTTTTGGGAGACAATTCATGTATTTTATTTGAAAAGTCTACTTCAGGATGAGACAGACTGCCCTGTAGGAATACCAGGGTGAAGAGTTCAAGTGTCAGAGTCAATGTGCTTCAGGTGAACCTACCCCAGAATGTTTTATTTATAATGATGCTCCTAAATGTTGCTGCTCTAGAGGTTATTTTTTCAGCTTTATAAGTGGTGGAACTGTGACATATTGAAAACAGATAAAATATCTGTGCTGAAAAAGGCTCAAGTTGTCACCTGGCTGCTGAAATGTAGATTGCTCAATAAAATTACTTAGAATTTGGAACTTGCCTAAGAAAGCTTTAGATGGAATAGAGCTGTAGTTTTGTGTCTGAACTGCCAGGTTGTCCATCTTCTCTCGTTTGAATAGCATCCATAAAATGATGTTAATGTGTTTTACTGTGGTGGAGAATTTATTTTAAGAACATTATTTCCGTGAAATAATATTTGTGCATCCTAATTGTTTTCATTGTGATACCTGTTGCTTTTCTTCCTTAAATGTGAGTTATGGAAATAACCTCGAGAACAAGAAAGTGGAATTTTTGGGATATGATTGCAGAGATGAAGGCTGGAATGCCTCAGAAATTCTTTACTAATTCACAGTTTGCACACAGCTTGGTCTTCTGTTTTTCTTTGTGTGTTGGAAATCTTTTTTTTTTCTTTCTTTCTTTCTTTATTGAAAGGCTTAGTGAATCTCTCAATTCTTTGCAAGCTTGGGAGATTTTACTTGCATTTTTGCTTTAAGAGCTAGTTATTGAGGTGAAGTGCTTGTATTTACACAGGATAATCAAGGTTATACCTCTGTTGCTTAAATGATTTGTATTTAAGAAGATTAAATTATACTTAAGTACACGCTGCCGTACCATCTATTCCTCTGTCACTGAATGATTTTTGATGAAGAATTACAAACTGTCTTTGATGCTCTAAGAACAGTCAAGCTATTTATTTTGTAACTACGTCTTAACTTGTCAGGGGCTGCACTTGTTTGATAAGGTGTCACTACAAGAAGGACACTCCTATCAAAAGCCATGATGACTTAGTATTGAATGACTCTGGCTTTGGGGGCTGAATCTGAAATCTGGAGATCTTCCTTCTGCTGTGATGCAGCTGTGCTTGGTGTTGGTTTCTTCATTAAGCCCTCTCGTGCTACTGATGAGACGTGTTTCCCACGGCTCCTCCTGCGTATGAATCTGGTTAGAGTGACTTGTTTTTTCATCTGGGTGGATCACTCAGAGCTTCTGAAGAGAGTTTTTAAAGAATGGGGTTGTATGAAGGCTGGTTCTGGCTGCTGGATTCCCAGCTGGCCGATTTCAGAACTTGGCAGTTTCTTAGCCTACATTTATATCATGGTATATTCTAGATAAACAACACTTGTTTCTCCCTCTAGAGTTTTCTAATTTATGTAAACAATAGACTTGAGTTAAGGATTGTTTCCTTGATAGCTTTTGGTTTGAGGAATAATTGATTGGATTACGTGGAAAAGTGTATCTTGCTGCTTGCTGGTGTATGATGTATTTATTGACTTCAGTTTCGGGTTGGAAAATGAAATTGCATACATTTACAATGAAACCTGACATCTAAATACTGCGTCTTAAAACATCCTTGCTTGCTCGGATCATTTTATGACTGTTGAGTAATATTGAATGCACTAAAATATTTAACAAGAGTAAAATCTTTAAAGTATGTCTGTAATTCCTAAAGCAATATTGATGAAATGTAATTTGGCCAGACGAGAGAGTTTTTTTTTTTTTTTTTTTCGAGGATTCATTATACCTAAAGCTTCAGTTGGAACAGACAAAGGGAATGGTTTAATTCGCTTTAGTATAGTGGATATTTGGAAAGCTAGTAGTCTATTATGAGTGAGTTTTAAAAAAAAAAAAAAAAGTGATTAAATTATCAAGTTTCTGCATCTCAGCTTTTTTTTGGTTGTTATTACAGAAGCAAACTACACTGTGGATTGTTTTATTTATTTTTAACTGTATGTTTACTGTTGTTACCATACTGTCCCTATGAAAAGACAGTAAAGGACCCATGTCACACAGTGCTGTGTGTTGTGAAGGTGTGAAATAAGGCTGGTACTGCTGATGCCTCCTCAGAAGTTGAATTAGATTTGGAATGCTTCCCATGGAGAAAAATGTATTTCACAACCTTGTTCACTTATGTGGAATGACATCTTTTCATTGTGTGCTCTGTTGTGTTGGTGTCCATATGTTTGGTGAAGTTTCTGGAGCCCATGGTATCTCAGTTTGGTCAGAAACACACCAAAGTATTGTGGAGATGGGCAGGAGTGTGTGTTTGAAGAATTAGGTTCTAGCTGAAGATGCAGCTGAAATTGAACTAAACTTTAGTAGAGTAAACTTAAGCTTCCTGAAGCTTGTTAGTAGGATCCCATGGGAGGCAACTCTGAGGAATGAGCTCAGGAAAGCTGTCAAATCTTTAAGGGCAACCTCTTCCTAGTGCAAGAGCAGTCCATCCTCATACTCAAGGGAATGAACAGATCTATCCTGAGAGTGGTCTCATTAAATGGGGAACTCATGACAGGGCTCAGGAGGAGGTTTGGAAGGAGATAGAAGCAGAGATTGACTTGGAAAAGATGGGATCTTTCTACGAAGTAAGGACAGTAAACATCACTTACTTCAACCTTGACAAGACTTTCAATGCTCTTACAGTATTACTGCATCCATATTAGGATGTTAGAATATGGATGGCCAAAAGACAAGCTGGGTTAAAAAACTTTGGTCAGGGGCAGCAGGTTGTGGTTAATGGGTTTCCCCTGCCTGGATGCTGGTAACAAGTGGTCTACTGCTGGAGTTTGTCTCGTATAACAGATCTAATCTTCTAGAACGTGTATGAAGGTGGAGTTCATATTCCTTAATGCAGGTGACTCCAGTTAGATCAACACTGTCAATATGCTGAAGGGCAGGGCTGCCATCCAGAGAAACCTGGACAGGCTGGAGGAGTGAGCCAACAGGAGCCTCATGAAATGTAACAAGGATAAATGCGAAGTCCTGCACCAGGTAAGAAGCAATCAATTGCTACAGTGCAGGCTGGGGATGCCCTCTAGGGAGCAGCTATGCTGAAAAGGAGCTGGATGCTGGAAGGCAGCATACTGCATATGAGTCAGCTCTGTGTCCAGGAGACTGAGTTTGCTAACAGCATCCTGGGCTGTACAAATGGGAGCAAATTAGCACTGCAAGGGAAGGGGTTTTCCTCTTCTGTTCAGCACTTTTCTGATCACCTCTAGATTACTGCATCCAGTTTTAGACCCATCAGTACAAGGCATTGATCAGCTGGCTTGAGGTCAGCAATGGTCAGCTGCTGAAGCCTCTTCCCTATGAGGAGAGGAAGCTTGGCTTCTTCAGCTTGCAGAAAAGTAAGATTTTGGAGACATAATAACATCCTTCCTATAGCTTATTGAAATGGTGGCAACAGGTATTTTCTGGTGATGCATTGTATGAGAATAAGAGCTAGTGGATGGGAAAGCGGGAGAGATTCAGACTGGAAATAAGGAAAAACTGTGTCATGATGAGGCTGGTCAAGCACTGGAAGAGGCTTCCCAGTTGAGGCTGTACAGCCTTCATCGTTGGAGGTTTTCAAGGTACAAGTGGTTAAAACTCCTGAGCAACCTGATCTGATCTCAGAGCAGTGCATTTGACAAACTTACTTCCTAAGCCTTTTGTAATCCCATAATTTGGGTGTAGAGTGTGGAAAATAAAATGCTTGGCTGCACCTAACAAATTTATTCTTTATAATGCAAGTGGAAATGGTTACAGTCACCTGGGCTGGTACAGTGTGCAGTTCCAGGAGAACATAGCTGAGAGGTTTTATACTGGGGTTGCTGCCCTTGTTGTTGGTCCAGTATTTAGAAAAATCTTATTTCAACACTTAAAGACAGAGCATATATATTCTTACTACTCCTGCTGATGGTGTTTCTGGAGAGTCAGATTTCTGATGATAG
>JAOWBP010000001.1:1843144-1856598 GCA_028571105.1 Tragopan temminckii
GCTCCAGCCCCCCGATCATCTTTGTGGCTCTCCTCTGGACCCTCTCCAACAGCTCCCTGTCTTTCTTGTACTGGGGGTTCCACACTTGAACGCAGTACTGCAGATGGGGCCTCACAAGAGCAGAGTAGAGGGGGACAATCACTTCCCTATCTCTGCTGGCCACCCCTGTTTTGATGGAGCACCAAGTCTTGTGCATTTCAACTCTGGGGATTACACCATCAGTTAAGGGAAAAGCTGAACTGGGATGATTTGTAGCACAGGTTTGTATTTGAAATTATTATGTGGAAATTCTTGGAATGGTATCATTGAGTGCCAGTGATGTTATAATTGCTACATTCACTACAACAGTCCTTACCTTTCCAGGTATTAATTTTGACAGTGTTTTCTCAGAAGTACACTTAGTCCACTGTGTAATAGTCCAGAAAATGGTTTGGATTGTTTTCTCTAAGGTAGTTTGTGTTGCTGCTCATAATAATGATCTTGAAATAATCCTTAAGTTTTCATAGACTAGATTTTTATCCCTAATAAAGAAGTAATATCCAAGGAAGGAGTCACTGTTTTTTGTTTAACCGAAATACGCCACTTACTGTTAAATTATTAATAACAAAACTCAAAAAACCTACTTAGCCCCTGACCAACCTTATTCACCTCTGAAGTGGACTGTGTGATATACGTACACTTAAATATGGTCCAAGAATGGCATTTGCATTATCGTTATCCCAGAGTTTGGCATGGTGCTAATTTGACTTGTACGATTTTGCAATTGGAAGGGCCAAATGCAGAAGATATCTCCCTATCTCTCTTTTTCTTTGTTTCATTGTAATGGTATGATCGTGTTTAACTTTGTATGAAAAAGTGGTCCATATGTGGGAGGTGTTTAAGGCTGGAATTGAAGTAATTGCTCCCTCTACTTTTTTCCTTCTGCTCTTGCTTTACTTGTTGTTCAGTGTTGTAAAAGGAGCTAAAAAAGCCAATTCTGAAGCTTTCAGCTGTTCTGCAAGTATAGGAATTGAATTTTTGAGAGCTTAAGGCATTGAGTTGTTTTTTCTCTTCTTTTGCATTCTCACTCTGACCTGCATGTAGATCTACCACATGGATATTGCTGTGTATTAGGTGGGCATCCGATGTAATTAGAGGATCTTGTTTTACAATTGATAAAGAACTTCTGATATTCCAAATGAAATATAAAGAGAGAATTGTCTGTGTGAGGTCCTGTCCCACCTATATGCATAAATACGTAGGTCTTAGATCAAGATACATTCATTTGATGACAGCCAGCCTCTTTTATAGCTTTTTCTGATACAAATGGTTTTCTGTGTTTGTGGCTTTTAGTGGATAGATAGAATTTAGCTTTCAGCTGACACTCATTTAGAAGTGTCATTTTTTGTTTCCATATATTCTTTGAAACAGGTAATTCTTGTGTACTGCACACTGTGTGCTTTTTTGGTCTCAAGTGGAC
This sequence comes from Tragopan temminckii, assembly GCA_028571105.1. Taxonomy (NCBI): domain Eukaryota; kingdom Metazoa; phylum Chordata; class Aves; order Galliformes; family Phasianidae; genus Tragopan; species Tragopan temminckii. The sequence goes on from JAOWBP010000001.1 coordinate 1,844,604, forward strand.
ATGTCAAAATTAAATTTCATGCTATTCTGCTTAAGGCTGCATGTGCTCTATTAGGGTTTACTGAGTGCAGGCATTTGCTCCAAAAAAATCTTTCTGAGGAGTTGTGCAGTGCACACATAAAGCAATTTTGTCATAGGTAGTGTAAAAAGTGTAGCCAAAGAATTTGCTTAGAAATGGCTTCTAGGTTGAAACTGTCTGCTTTTTAATGTTAAAAGCACAAGATTTGTTTGTGCTACAATACAGTTTTCTAGTATTTAGGGGGAAATTCCTGGAGGCATTCAAGGCCATGCTGGATGTGGCTCTGGGCAGCCTGGTCTGGTGGTTGGCAACCCTGCACGTAGCAGGGGGTTGAAACCAGATGATCATTTTCAACCCAGGCCATTCTGTGATTCTATAAAAATCAACTGCTTGTTGCGACATGTGAATCTCATATTAATTTCTAGTGCTACAACAAGCTGGATTAAGAAAACCAGTGAAACTATCTCAAATATGTAGAAGACCCAACCTGGGAAAAAGAGATTGCAAAGGGCTCCATGAAATGTGTGCAAAATGGCATGCAGTAATGAGTTTTAGGGTCTAAATGGTTATGCATTTGTGCATGGAATTGGTGCCTTTTAGAGATTTAGACCTTTGAACAGAGTCTTAGGCTGAGCTTGGGGAAAATGCTGCCAGAATCCATCATATGTTTATAAGGCAGTCTTGGGGAAGAGACAGAAATCACAGTTCACGCGTGCTGAAATTCTCGGTTCGTACTGAGAGTTGAATGTGCTGGAGATTACCCGGAGAAGAAGAGCTCTGAACAATTTAATATTTCCTGTGAAATTTCAGCCTTTGACTTCTTCAGTCCGTGCTGTGTCAAGGCACCAGAACAAAACCCAGCTATTTCTCCTTTGTCCTTCAGAGACCTTTCGTGGGATTAGAGGTCGGAAGGACCAGATAACTGGCTGAGATAAAAGGGTATGTAATTGGAAGGATTGTTAGAGTAAAAGTCATTTGGAGCAGCTTGAACAGTTTTGCTATCTTAAAGAATAAAATCAAAAATATTGATAGTCTTAATGGAGTAAAGCTGAGAAGTAAATTAGAATACTTTGCTTTTACCAGCATTGGTCCTGATAGCTCTGTGACAAGGAACTGTCATTCTGCTATGTAGCATCCTCTCCAGTTTTATAGTAAAATATATTCTTGCCCAACTCTCCACTGACTACAACTGTCAATAAAACGAAAATAAGTGGGGAACTGTTATAGGGGAAGAATGCTTCAGAACATTTCTAAACCAAGTCTTCGATGAACTGGTAAGAAATCATTTTAAATTGCATGAAGGGGGAGTGGGTTCTGAGTGCATTTTTTTCTCTTTCCTTATTTAAAAATGCCACTTGCTAGGTGTTATGTTACTCAGAGGTCTCCTTATCCTGTGTAAATAATAAGACTTGGTGGTTTTAATAGATTATGCTACTTTTCTTTCTATCATGCTTTATATACAGGCAATTTTTGGTGTGATATTAAAGAATACTTTAGAGGTATGGTTTATCATATTAAGATGAAAAGAGAAGCTTTGTTTTATTCTTTCATCTTCCAGCTGCAACCAAGTGTTACTAAACCTCTTCATCACTTGTCAGATCAGACAAGTTAAGTATATTGTATAGTGCTTTTTTTTTTTTTTCCTGAAAGCTTTCTACTACTTGTTTTTTTAGTTAAACAGGAGGTAACCACTTAGAGACATTTCTCCTACCTCAGGGGAGCTGTCGGCAGTTTCATTTACTGCTACAGTTTCATTTTTTCCTGAGACTTTTGCCTGTTTGCATGTATACTGAATTCCTTGAGCTCATGTTCAGATATATTCCTGAAGTTCTGAGGAGCACCAGACTGGAAATTTCAGTTTTCAGGTACTGCTACCTGTTGTTTTAAAACTAGAAAACAGATAAAGGAAATTCTTTCATGGTAGAATCATAGAATGGCTTGGGTTGGAAGGGACCTCAAGGATCATGAAGCTCCAACCCCCCTGCCACACGCAGGGTCACCAATCTCCACATTTAATACCAGACCAGGCTGCCCAGGGCCCCATCCAACCTGGCCCTGAACACCTCCAGGGATGGATGGGGCATCCACAGCCTCTCTGGGCAGCCTGCTCCAGCACCTCACCACTCTCTCTGTAAAGAACTTCCCCCTGACATCCAACCTAAATCTTCCCTCCTTCAACTTCAGACCATTTTCCATTGTCCTGCTACTGTCTACCCTTTCAAAGAGTTGACTCCCCTCCTGTTTATAGGCTCCCTTTAGGTATTGAAAGGCTGCAATGAGGTCACCCTGCAGCCTTCTTTTCTTTCTTCCCTTTGCACTCAAGGTTTGTTGTGTATCTGTTTTAACATCTGTGTGTTTGTTCTATTATCCAGCAGTGTTTCGTAAAGCCAATTAATTGGATTCTCATTTTTAGCTTTATAAGTGTTTGATGTCACCTGTAAAGTAAGCATCAAGTCTAAGGTAGCCGTTTAGTATAGGCGAAGCATTGGGGTTCATCCCATTCTGTGAAAGTCTTCTATTTCTCCTTGCTCACAAGAGCTCTATACAGAAAGAACATACATGAATTGTTCATCTGTGATGATTTTTTAATTACTTTTTTCTTTTGCATGTGTGAGAAGGGATAGCTTTATTTATGGGAAAGGACTCAATTATCCTTGACGATACTAAGTGACACTTCTCAACAGGCAGAGATGGCACTGAGTCTTCTGCAATCTAAATAGGAAAAGCAATATGTGCAGAAATTGGCTGAAAGAATTAGAAAGACGATGATTGTTGTTTAAGGGTGACTTCAATCAGACACCTGAGGAATCTGATTTTTGGAGAAGGAGCACTGGATGATGCCTCATGTCTCTGTCAATTAAGTTTTGACCAATTGACTATTATGGCTACACCCAGTTTACTTTTAATCCACACTGTCATTTGCAGAAGAGGGGGCAGAGTGTTTTAATGGAAGGAAAAAATGGACCTCATGCATTCCTAAAGTAATGGGAAGCATCTTTGCTGACAATCAAACTATTCTTTTTTGTTAGGAAAACAGCACCATTAAAAAGCTGTCAGTGGGGAGGAGTGGTACATCAATTTAAATATCAGTCATTTTGAGAAGTTGTTTTTGTTAATGTATCTAATTAACACATACATTTTTAATAACAAGTAGATTATGGTTGCAATGACTTCAAACATTTCAGCGTGGCCTTCCAGTATCTGAAGGGGGCCTACAGAAAAGCTGAGGAGGGATTTTTAATAAGGGCATGTAACGTCAGGACGAGGGGAAATGGCTTTAAACTGGAAGAGGGTAGATTTAGACTAGATACTAGGAAGTAATGCTATAGTGTGAGGGTGGTGAGACACTGGAACAGGTTGCCCAGCGAGGTTGTGGATGCCCCCTCCCTGGAAGCATTGAAAGCCAGGCTGGATGGGGCTGTGGGCAGCCTGGTCTGGTGGCAGGCGTCCCTGCCTATAGCAAGGGTTGGAACTAGATGATCTGAAAGGACTCTTCCAGCCCAAACCATTCTATGATTTTTTCATTTGTGACCATTTTCAATGTTTGAAATGATTGCAAATGTCACAGTTTTGCATGTAGTTTTCATTTATTATTACAAGCAGCAGGATGGGGCTAAATGCTGATTTGAGACTATTTCAGCTCCCACACTTCGAGATTAACAATTTTGTAGCACTTGATGATAAATATACTGGCTTCAGCAAAACTGGCTTTATAAGACGCATTACCGTGTTTTGTAGTTCTCTTCCATTTTCCTCAAAAGAGATGAATCCTTGCTCCTGTGTACAACCTTAACACCTTCCATAGCCAAAGTGCGTTGATATTCTTCCCTCTGTAAGTCAGTGATTCTGACTGACAAGACCTGCTAACAAATGCTGATTAAATGTTCTTATACTTTAAGTGTGGATTTAGTTTCTTTGTATATTCTGGTTGTCATCTGATTCTGGTCTCACCATCCTGGTGATGGGACTGAGTGCTCTGTAGTTTTCATCTGAGCTGAATAAACAAACTCTGGAATTACTGTTTTCTCTGCACTGAGACAAAACATCAATGTTACCAGTCTGTTATTGTAACTTGAATGAATCAATTGGAGATTAACAGCTGTTGTGGCACTCTCACACCTAAAGATCCACTTGTTTATCACTGCAGGCTTCCCTTTGTATCTAATTTTAAGTGAAGTGATTCAGTGCCCATCTCATTGGTTAAAATTATGATTTGATGTGGTTATAGTTTTTTCTGAATACTTGCTTCTACTGGATTTTTATTTTATGCTCTTTAAAACTTAGTGATAACTTGTTAAATTGCTTTAAACATGCAAGATAGAAGTTTGGCATCTTCCTTTGTATTTGTACACAACTCCAACCACTGAGAAATCACGTTAACAGGATCAGCAGGTGTATTGATGAGTGTTATCTTCGGGTAAAACACTTTCTTTTTTCCTCTTTATCCTTTCATTAACCTTTATAGGTAACGACCTCCTTTCTCTGCATGTTCCCTCTTCCCTCCTGCACTGATTGCCTTAAGGCCTTTCATATAACTTGGTTTCATCTCCTCTCTTTCCCACAGTAATTTTCAAAGCTCTTAACCAGTTTTATCCAAACTTCTCAGAGGGATTTTCTAAATTCTCAGAAAACATGTAAATAAATTCATCATTCTTTAGAAGTCATTTGGTGACAAATGGTAAACCGCAATGTTTCCGGATAAGATTATTGATCGGTATTATAGACTGCCTTCATACTGTTGAACAGCTTTACAAAATGAAAATAACCACTGCTGTTTCCTACAGACAGCATGTTCTACCTTACTGTATTTTGACCATTAAGGCTTTTGTTTTGCTCCTAGGAATTTCCTCAAAAAAAAAAAAAGGTTGCGCAAAGCTTCTTGCTGTGTGATGCTGATCTGCAACACAGTATTTACAGTGAATGTTTCTCACCGCAAACACTCATACCTCACAAATAGTCTTTTCCCATCATTGTAGTTTTTGCTGGTTTAATTGCAGCTTGCCCTCCCTGAATTCCATACCTCTTCCATTTCACCTTACCAGTGCTTTAAAATTGCTTTTTCCCATTGTCATCTTTTATCTTTTGCCTTGTTGGACTTCTTCTCTAGTCCCTTTCCTTGAAAAGGGCCAATCTTCTTGGATGGGAATGGTAGAGTAACTGCAGTGTTCTCTGATGTCTGTCCCTGTCTGGAAAAACTTGGAGTGCTATGAGGCATGGAGGCTTCCTGATGCTTATCAAATGGCAGAGCCAGGGAAGTCTGGAGTGTTGGAAAGCTGCAGAAAAGCCCATGCATCAGTGAGCTGGAGGATTTGGGAGAGCTTGGGTAAATAGGAAGGGAGAGATTCTTTAGGGCAGTGAATTTGCCACATGAGGTTTTGGGATCTGATACTGCTCTTGTGTGCTTTCTGATGCCTGGCTGTTGCACACATCTGAAATTTGGTATCTGGAAGGAGTTAGGTGCAAAAAGATGCCATTCTTTAAAAACAGCTGTGGGATGGGACAAATAAGCAGTTGCTCTGCTCCTGATAAAATAAAAAGAGGATTTCTTAAATTTTCTTTGTGTGATGTTGGCTTGAAGTAACTTTTTAAAGTAACTTTTAAGTATGGGATAGTCCTTTGGAACCAGTTTTATTGCGTTATTTACTGTGTGACCCTCTCAGGAGACCTGTGGTTTGTGCCCTACTACAAGACAGGTAGGCAGAATGCTTCTGTAATGTATTGTGCAGCTGATGAGTTGATACAGAGATGCTGTGGGGATAGCTTTTGGCGAATTATAGAATTCACCTTCCTGGTTCAAATCGTACAGTGCCCTGAAAGAAAGCAGGGTTACTGTGTTTACGAGAGAAATGGGGCCTAAATCCACAAGAAGCCAGGTTATCATTGATTTAGTGCAAAGGAAAATAATGCTGGTTGTTAATTTTGCAGACCAGGGAGAATTTCCTTTGGCACTGGGAGCTGTGAATAAGCAGCAAGCTTTGGAAACTGTGAAAGGGTTGAATGTCAGAAAGCTGAAGCATCGTTGTCATCACGAAGCTGTATCCACCATCAAATATCAACCTGTGGTTATCTTTCATTGTGTTTGTTTGCCCTTTTTTTCCTGATTGATTGTTCAGTTTGGTTTCGTTTTGAATCTCTTTATGGCTGTTAGAGAAGGACCTGACTCTATTACAGAGCATGCTAAGATCATTTGAAGTTATCGATATATGGTGTGAATGGAAAACACAAAAATCAGTTTAGGTTGGAAAGTTAAATGAATATAGATTTATATATTTCAAGACATTTATTTGAAGAGGGGAAAAAACCAGTTCCTTATGCATATGTACAGTCACTTGTGCTGTGTATGAGATACACAACAATAGAAAACATTAGTCTGTCTTTATCCCATTACATACTCATACTCATCCCATTCAGTCGCTCGTTAAGTCTTTACTTACATTGTTTGGCAGCAGTACCCATTTCCCATGCTTTGATCCACATGTATATAAAAGTAGGGGCTCCTCAGCCACTCAGACAGTTGGCACATAGACATTTGACAATAAAATCCAATGCCTCGAGCTACTGTGAGCTGATGTTCCCACCAATGGAAAGGTATGTGAAATTATGCTCAACAGAGGGCTTTTTGTCTGAGTGATGAATGACTTTGTGAATCTTATTCTTGTTGAAAGCTACTGCAATCCAGAGCTGTAATTGGCTAAAATTGACTTTTCAGTGCTGCTGATAGTGTGCCATCACAGCTGGAGAATCTTCTTTAAAGACAGTGGTAGTAGATGGAACGTGAAAATGTGCTGTTTATGTAGCCTTGACAGTACAGACAGTCCTATTCTGGAATGCTGGTCTGGGGAATAGTAGAATTCTTTGCACTTAGTGGTAACTTCTAAATGTAAAACTGGAGAGATGTTTAGTTTGTCCTTTTTACTTAACTGTTACATGTAGTTATACCTGATAGTGTGCTGTCCCATGTAGTGGTAGAGGGTGTTGATTGAGATACATGTGATAAAATAACATAATTTTAGGTGTTTTTTTTTCCCCAACCTGCCCAAGTAAGAATTCAGATAAGACTGACTATCACAGCTTCTGTATCGTTCACTTGATTCAATCTTATTACTTTAGTGAAGCAAGATTGTTCTTATAGAAGCTTCTTTGATATTACCTAGCTTTAAGCAATAACCTTCAAGTTTATTATTTGTGTTTAAAAAAAATAAAAATAAAAATTGTGGATTCCATTGCAAATTTAGTGATATTAAAGTGGTATTTAGTGGTATTCCAGTACCTGAAGGGGACCTATAGGAAAGCTGAGGAGGACTTCTTATAAGGGCAGGTACCGACAGGACGAGGGGAAACGGCTTTAAACTGGGAGAGGGTAGATTTAGACTAGATACTAGGAAGTAATGCTTTAGTGTGAGGGTGGTGAGACGCTGGAACAGGTTGCCCAGAGAGGTTGTGGATGCCCCATCCCTGGAAGCATTCAAGGCCAGACTGCGTGGAGCTGTGAGCAGCCTGGTCTGGTGGGAGGCGTCCCTGTCTATAGCAGAGGTTGGAACTAGATGATCTGAAAGGTCCCTTCCAACCCAAACCATTCTGTGACATACATATTCAGAAAACACTGCAGTTTATTAAAAATGAAGCAGATCTTTTCAGATTTCACATTATTCTTTGTACACGGAATTAGATGTGATTTTTTTTTTTTTTCCTCCAAGAAAATAGAAGGAGTACCAGTAAATTCCCCATATGGTCAGATAAAATAACTTCACTGTCAACTTATGAGCTATGAAGATCAGAAACAAGACAGCTTAAATTGTCTTGAAAGAACATTACGTGTTTAATCCAATTGAAGGCAGTCTGATAAAATCCTTCCCATTATCATCTACAGTGTGTTTATTTTTTAAATGGTGAGTTATGGGAACCTGATGCTTTTATCCATTATATTCAGCAACAAAACACTTGCAGCTGATGTATAGTAGGAAGTACCAGTGCAGACAGCTGAAATAGCAAGTCTCTCACCTGTTGCTTGAAATCTAAGGACGTGCTGCTAGTGATAGTCTCATAAAGGTACGTGATTCTTTTGTATTTAATATATACACAAATATGTTAAATGAAGAGGATAACAAACTGCCTTATGGCTAAATAGCCAATTATTGTGTGTGTGTGTGTGTGTGTGTGTGTGTGTGTGTGTGTGTGTGTGTGTGTTGCAGAGGCAAATGGGAAGTGTGGGTTATTAAGAAAACTTGGTTGAAAAGATAATGACTTAAATTTATGTCACTACATGATGATTTATTATAACTGACAAAGCATGAATTCTTAGAGAAAATATATGCTTGTACCTAATATTTAACTGCCTTTTTTTAAAATTCAGTCTTACTGGTGATAAATTATTTATTGTATTAGCTCTTGGGTGTTTCTAGATAGATATTCCATATTTCATGTTTCTTTTCTTGCGGTATTTCCCTATCTCTGTCCACCTGTTATATGTAATTTAAGTTCTCTAAGACAGGAAATCTTTTGTCATGATGACTTTTTTTCCCTGCAAATAATTTTAAGTTTGAAGAAAAGTCTAAGCATAAACATTATTCAAGGCCAGGCTGGATGGGCTTTGAGCAGCCTGGGCTGCTGGGAGATGTTCCTACCTACAGCAGGGAGTTGGAACTAAATGATCTAAAAGGTTCCTTCCAACCCAAACTGTTCTAGGATTCTATGAAACATCCTCTTATAGATTTTCTGAGGATTCCCTACACTGCATTGAAATTCTTCTTCCATGCACACATCCACACGTACACATACATATACATGTTTTGTTTTGTTTTAATAATCATGAAGTCTTATGGAAGAACTGCACCAACACAAAATCATGTAGTAGAAGAGCTCAGCCAATGGGAATGAATCTCAGGAATGAGTTACTGGTAAATAGATCTGGTAAGCACAGATAAAAACCTATTGAAAGAAATATAAGGCAAAACCTTGCAGTTCAGCTCTCTCCTGTTTTTCCAGACTACCCTTATTAAGTCTGCACTGATTCACTATTGGGATTTCCTGCTGAAGTTACAACAATGGAATACTGAAAAGAAGATGTTCCAAATACAGTGTAACTAACTTTGCTTCGTTATTTCTAGATCATCTACCAGTTTATTGCTAATTGAAATGAGTATAAATTGATTGATATCCGCATTTACATTGTAAAACAGATACTGTAATATATGCAAGAGCGCCTTTGGAAACTAAAATATTAAATAATTTTAAATTATGCACACTTAATTGCATTGTTTTTTGTATTTAATTATCCTGTGAGCTTGCTTAGGTATTGCTGCGCATTACCAATATTTAACAGTTAATACAAAATCCTGTCCTTGGAGGTGCACTCTGTGTTTGTACTGAATCCCTGATTGCTGGAAGTGGCTGTAATTCTGAATTGAAATGGAAGAGCTGCTGTATATGTTGGTAGCTAAATTTGTGTGAGTCTGAAAACAGAGTTTATGCTGAAGTACATTATTCTTTAAAAAAATGTATGGTAGAAAGACCAGCGCACTGTTCACAACAGTTACTTGTTACCTCTTGTATACTGCTACCAGCAAACCCAGCCTCTTGCAAAAATGCTATTTTTATTTCCTTTTAAATGTTGTTGTTGTTATTCCACCAAAGTTTAGCACACAAAATATATTTTCTGCTGCCTTAATTGTCATGGAAATCATAAACACTGGTTTTAAAACAAAAAATGTTTCTATTCAGTGTACAGTGAATATTTATATGACTTCTTTCGAAACTTACGTTTGTAGAAATCTGGGATAAGATTTCCTTGACAATGTTACTGATAGGCAAAGCAAACTAAAATATGTAATTCTGCCAGTGAGCTTTACATTCCTAAGAGATTGATGGCTCTGAGCTGAAGCTTTTGTGTGCACACAGTTGTATGGGGAGGTGTAAATGAAGCTGCCTTGCACTGATTCACCATTGCTCTTTAACCTGGACCTCATGTAGCCTATTTTGGGAATAGGATGAATTTGTGTCCGTGGTTAGTCAGTCACTTGAGATAAGTTTGAGAATGCAAGTGTTTTGATTAAATGAATAAGAAATAATATCAACACTTATTTCAGTCTAGTCTACTGCAAGTTATTGTATGCTGCTCAAGTGCATGTTCCTTATTTAGATTTCTCCTGGTTAGAAATGGATTCACAGATCAAATATTTTATCTTTGCTGTCCTACTTAGACAGCTGCTGTTGTTATTGATGGTTATTTGTGTGATGTGTGGAATTTAGATATGGTCCAAACTGGAGTGCTTATTAAGTAGAAAGAATAATTCGAGAGTATATGCATATTATCTTTGCACGTTACAGATTTGATTGGAGTATGGGTGGGAAGACGTTTTAATTGCGGAAGGCTCATAACTTATTTATAAGCCCATAGCTTGATGTCATGAATCCATCAGATTGCCACTGTGCTTTCTGATTCAATATTTATGGCTGTTAGCGTGCTGTTCAGAATCTTCCTTGTGACATCTTCATTAACTTCAATGTCTACAAAGCTGTGGTTGCCCTGCCAGCTCCTGAGACAGATGATGGGGTGGAAGCCAGCCCTAGGGTATGTTGTCTCAAGTGAGGTGGTTAATGCTCATCCTTAATGCACGCAGGGACCTAAGAAATGCTTTGTTGGAGCAGATCAATGGTTTGAATGGCCTGATGCTCTGTTGTCAATACCAGGTGCTACAGAGGTGAGCACAAGAAATTCTGTAGTGATTGGGGAATGTTCTTTTTTTTTGTAGGGGAAAAAAAATAAATTGTTTCTGGTATTGAAGCCAAATCCTCTGACTCCACTTTATATATTTTATAGCGTGTTGGTGTTCTTCAGTGTTTTTCTCACCTTTTGATTTTACTTGATTTTAGTTTGGCTTCAACAAGTTGAAGAAAAAGGTGCCTATTTTTCATTTCAAGCAATATAAAATCTGTTTCTTAAGTACTGCCCAATCAACTTTTCTGTGAGTCTTTTCAACAGTGTGTTATGGAAAAGTGCATAGAAGCCCTGAACTGCCTGTTTTGCGTTAATATCTGGCCTTCTGTCTTGCTGAGTCAATGTTGAGTCATTTCAGGTTTTCTTGCCATTATTTCATAGAATATTGGGGATCATCGAGTCCAATCTCCCTGCCAGATCAGGAACACCTAGTGCTTTTTCAGTGGGAAAGGGCTGTGTAGTAGTGCCGTATGTCTGCCCCTTGTCTTCTGGTAACTTCTGAATATATTACCATTATTTCAACTAAATCTAATGGGAGCTTAATGGCCTGATGTTTCTGTAAGTTTTGATAGGGCTGTGTTGAAAAGAGACAGCATGACAAAAGCCTTTGTGTCTTATTCACTGATCATCTTCGTGTTGTTAGCAAAGCTGAATGAAAAAGATCAGTAGATCTGCTGATTTTCCTTTTTTTTTTTTTAATTTTGTAAATTCAGTCTCTGAATATTGTGTTCAGAAGCATTCTCTAAAACGTGTTTGACTGTACCAAACCCAAGTGTCTCTTAATAACTTAATGCACCTGCCCTTTCAAGAGGATTTAGTTAAGGTGCCTGATGGTAAATGCTGTTTCCATTAATGATTTTTTTTTTTTGAAATCCCAAGACTAACGGGCAGACTTCTAGCTCTGCAAGCTAGAGGTTATTTGATTAATTTGTCTGTATCATATTTGTCACTTCTCCATCTAACCTTTTTCAAGCTGCAAGTAACTAATGTGTGTTGTTTGCAGCTTTGGGTGCTGCCTTCTTGCTATATTTTACTATCTTGTTGAATATTTTTTTCTATAAAACAGCTTCAGCAAGAAAAGTTACGAATCTACATCTTTTGATATGAATGGACAACAAGGACAAAGCAAATGGAAGAAAATACTGTCCAAATGCATGAGTTGCATATATCCTAATGCAGCAATCTGTAGTAGACCTAGAGTTAGGGTTGCTGTTGTCTTCTAAAGAATTTTGCTTGTTGCAAAGCTCTTGGCTTTGGGCC
>JAOWBP010000001.1:1856698-1867420 GCA_028571105.1 Tragopan temminckii
CTGTAGTAGACCTAGAGTTAGGGTTGCTGTTGTCTTCTAAAGAATTTTGCTTGTTGCAAAGCTCTTGGCTTTGGGCCCGTGGTGCTGGTAGATGGCTTTTGAGTGTTCCGAGATGGAGGTGCATTTTTTTTTTTCTTCTCTGAAGCCTCTATAACTATTGGGAAATGCTTGAGCTCTCCAGTACCCCTAGGAGCAATCAGTGAGGACTGAGGAGCTAGAGCTATTCAAAGTCTTTTGGACCCTGTGAATGTGTATGTTTTGTTTTTTCATCTGATTTTGAAGGACACATAGAGAATGTTAAGTAAATTACTTTGTACGCTCCTGTAGTTCTGTGGGGTTTTTTTCTTAAAGCAATTATATTACACTTTATGTGGATTACAGAGAAAAATATCTATCTGTATGAGTGAGGTATTCTGGTCTTTTTTATTAAAACAGAATAGCATCAATGTGGAAATGTTGCATTTGCATAACTGTTGGTCTGCTTGTGTGTTTGTCAAAACCCTGCTGCAGTGTAAATGTGCTGCAGCTTTTATTTTGGAAGTTTTCTCTCTGTTCTGTTGGGCATGGCCGTAGATTTTAGCCATTAGATAGATATTGGCTGTAGTTTATAGTTTCTCCAGATCTCTTAAGTCTTTGTCTTGAGTGTTAAAGAAGCTGAATGTACCAAATACACGTATTGGCATGTCACTGACGTACACAGAAATGGTTTGTTTAAAAATTGGTGAACTTTGCTCATCTTCAAGTTAAATTCTGTGTGTGAAGGGGAGGAAATGTATCTTATGTTTGTGACTTACTATTAGACATAAATATCTGTATATCAAAGCAGTTCAGAGGAGGAAGTAGCCAGATGTCAAAGCTCAGGTTCCTTCATCCTGGAGGCATCCGAATGGCAAAGTGTTCTCTGACAGTCTTTGCTTGGTTTGTTAAGCTCCAGGCAAGAGCTCTTTGTTTTAACTTGAATCTTACACCAGTGTTCACATCTGTGGTGATGTTACACAGAGCAGGATGGTCAGTCTGTTAAGCACTGTGCGACCTGCTGCTAGAGCTGAGCAGGGTAATGAGCCTATTGGCAGTGCAGCTGGTGGTACTTGATTTCCATTATCCCAGAGAGAATACAGCTTATCAGACACCTATCAGCATCCACAACTCACATGCTAAGAGGACAGAGTTATTTCTAGGTAGAGCACTGTGGCTTTCAGAGTATAGTTCCCATTACTGACCATCTATCTAAATTTTCCTGTGATGTGAACTGTGCATTAGCACATTCAGACTTGGTAAAAGGTAGAGTTGCATTTTACCCTCTTGTAGGAGCATAATGAAGCACTAAGGTTAAGTGTGACCTTCCTAAATATAGTTGTCTGAAAATCTTCCAAGTTTTTCTTCTCTGGGATGCACTTAAAAATGAGTTTGACACTGATTACAGTGTCCTGAAGAACTTGAAATACTAAAGGGACAGGAATAGCTAAGTAATTTTTGGCAGCTGTTGTGTGCTTATTATGTCCTGATTATGCTTGTTTTTGCAGACTTACATCTACCATATTGTAATATTCTCCACTAGCTTGTCAGCTGTTTGGTTTTAATGTCCTGTAGTCTGAGCAGAGATTCCCATTGCAGGGAAGTGGTGTTGGTTTTACCTAGAACATTTCCATTTTCTCCTCATCCTCATTATAATAAATTAACTCTTTTCTTTCTAAAAACTTCTTCACCCAGAACAAATCTCTCCTACTTATAAAACTGCGATTTTTTTTTTTTACTGAAACATCATAAACTTCCCATTGGGGAGCTACCTAATTATATCTTACAATAATTCCATTGAGTGATCTATGGCTCCACTTTTATTTCCTATTAAGATTTGGCAGATCGATGGGCAACCTAATTGATTGTTAAGGTCAAATGTCTTTATTGGCTGATGCCTGAATCTCTTCTTATTATGACTTTAAAGACTATTTTATGGTCTGTTAAAGTTCCTGTATTTGTTTTTGTGCACCAAAGCAATGAAACTCATGATATAACTGCTGGTGAACAACATCCTTACACGTTTCCTGTATTCTCAGGTGCAGTATTAAAAGAATGTGAAATATTGAGGTATCCGAGTTGAACAAAACTGCAGTAAGAAGCACTTGATCATGGGTTTTCAGATTGTTCTGTGAATAAGGTAGCTGTGATGTGAAATAAATTTTTTGCTTTTATGACAGCTTAATCATTTCTAAGTGTACAAACGCAGAACCTTAACAGCTTTCATTTTGGCTTGTGATGCTTACTGAGGTGCGGGGGAGATTAATGTGTGCTGCAGTACGAAACCAGCATCCTTGTGATTGCCTGATATTTGGCTAAACTTTTTGTCTCTTTGGGTGAGTGTTCTATCTGATCTTTGTTTGAGAATATACAGGTGTGGTGCAACAGCTTGGTATCTCTCCAGCAGAGGTTATGAGCATGTACTCGTGTAGCCTCAGATCAGAAAACAGGGGAACAGTGATGGCAGTCAGTAGAGATAGTCCCAGTAAGATGGACATTTGCTTCTCTTTCAGGGTTTGTAGTAGTAATCTGTTTAAAAAAAAAAATAAAAAATAAAAAATAATATATATATATATGTATGTATGTATTTACCTCTAGATTTTCATATATAATTTGATTTCAGAGTGAATTTTACAGAAACTCACTTTACAGGATCACAGATTCAGGCTCACAAGTGTCCCCTCGTCCTTTCCTGTTACAACTCCATCATCTGAGTAAGCTTTTGCTGTGTCTGGCAGAATGGCTATCAATTTCTTTACTTACTGCTTTACTTCGGGTGCTTATAACTGAATTAGTTGCTCAAGATTCCCATAGAGTAAATGAAGCTGCTTCATTCATTCATAAAACTTGTTATTATTAACATCTACTTTAGATGAGAGAATTGCAGACTGGGCTCTTTTAACTGTAAAAGGAACGTGGGCTAATGATGCTGGATAGATAATGTTTGCAGATCAAACTGACTCATGAAGGCAGTATCACAGAGATCATGGCTGTCCATCATTGGCTTTTTTGTGCATCCTTTTGGTTCACAAAATCTGACTGCTGCCTGATGTAAAACAAAAAGCTGGTTCCACAAAGGAGATACCAGAATTGGAGACTGCCCTGATTTGTGTTGTGATTGATAGGTACCCTCTAAAGCACTTCTTTAGCTGAGAAATTTGTCCCAAAAAACCCAAACCCTAACACTTAGGTTGTCTTTACTTGGATTTGATGCTAGTTTGGTGATTGAAGCACTTTGCTGGAGTATGTATTATATATAGACTCAAGCCTGGCCATCTAAGGAAGTCTAAACTGAAAATGTTCCACTTCTGGGGAAATCTACTTCTTTCTTTAAATTATTTTTTATTTTTAAGCATTACCTGAAAGGCAGGTGTCTCATTCTCCTTTGCCTTACTATCTCCACAAGTTTCTGACTGCTGGCAATTGTTGAGTGCTGTCGCTATGCATAAATACTTAATGCAAACACAAACTGTGAGAGCACTGCTTTATAACTGCTAACTTGCAATTGATTCCTGCCTTAAAATGCAGTTGCTGTCTTACAGCTACTTAAGCTAGTGTTTTGGTTTCTATTTCTGAGGAGTTTGTACCACCTTGAATTGAACAACTATATCTTGGTTTTTGGAGTGAGACTGTGTTTTGTTGCTCTGTGGGTCCAGAGAATGGAATTTGAGCCAGCTGCTTCATACGAGTAAGGAAACTTTCCTGATGCCTGTACTGGAAGGTAAAAGTACTGTAGAGTTACTTTATATATATAAAAGGTCACTCTTAATTACTGCTACAAATCAACATTGTCTGAGGAGTTAACAGCTGTTCTGTCAAAGTTGGTGCAACTTTTGGTTATGAAGCCAGTGCATTTTCTGAAAATGGAGAACATTGCTCATTTTTACAAGTATTTACAAGTATTGCTCATTCTTAACTGTATTTGATTTGTTTTACTCCTGCTGTGCTTGTGTCAATTTGCCTTTGTATGGAGAAAAATGTACGAAACTATCTCAAAAATGAGCAAATATGTGGTTGGTTAGTTTATGTCCTGACTGAAGCAACCTTTCCTCTGGAAGTCTACTGAAACATGTTTAATTAATACAGCTTCAGTTGAAGGAAATAAACGCAAAATTTCTGATCCCTACAGTTGCTCATGGGTGCACAAATTGTTCATATTGAATAGCATCGGTGTAGTAGCTTGCAAGACCAAGCACTTGAATATCAATTCAGATTGGATATTAGGAAAAACTTCTTCTCAGAGTGATGATGCGTTGGAACAGGCTGCCCAGGGAGGTGGAGTCACCATTTGTGGAGGTGTTCAAGAAATGTGGAGATGCGACACTGAGGGATGGACGTGGTTTAGTGGGCACAGTGAGGATGTTGATCATTGGATGGGATGATCTTAGTGGACTTATTGAGCCTTTATGATTCTGTGATCAAAGCATGATGAAGGGAGGTTGTGAGTGCCCTGCCCTTGGAGGTGTTCAAGGCCAGGCTGGATGGGGCCCTGGGCAGCCTGGTCTGGTATTAGATGTGGAGGTTGGAGGCCTGCCTGTGGCAGGGGAGTTGAAACTTGGTGATCCTTGAGGACCCTTCCAACCCAAGCCATTCTATGATTCTATAAAAGGAGCTGTTTTTTTTTTGTTGTTGTTGTTGTTTTTTGTTTTTTTATTTGTTTTGTAAACAGAAGCCTCATTGAATGGCTTTTGGTAGACTTAGATGTTTTTCAAGCTTGTAGAATTAGTGGATCTTATACTATATGTACTTATACTACTTCTGTGTGGGAAAGTTAATCATAGACTTGAAGAATTTGGTGCCCTGCTATGTAAGTTCTCACCCAGACTTTGGACTCATTCATCTGGCTGAGTCAAAATAAAATAAATGCTTATTCCACGCCCACTTGCTTAAGTGAAATGAAGAGAACTTAGGGCAAAAACTTTTTTCCAACAAGAGAGACTAAAAATGTTGGTACGTAAGATGTTAGGAATGCTCTGTTGTTGGGGAAAAATATGTGTATAAGAATACTTGATTAATTACATAGGAATTTATTTCCCTCTGTCTCATATGAGTAAAAAGCATGTTTGCCTTTTCTACTTAAAGCTCAGATGTTTGCCCTGATTTTACTTTATAACAGTGTATTTTTTTTTTTAAGAAAAATGTCCTTAATTTAACTATATCACCTTTAATTTAACTGTATGCTTTTTCATAATTTTCAGAAGATACTGTTAATGGAAAAGTTGTTTAATAAGTATAATTTTTAATGGCTCTCTAGCGTTGTACATTAAAATTTGAAAGGCAGTTAAATCACAAGAAAGCACTTTGCTTTATAGAAAAAATAAAATAATGTATTATGCAGTTGTTTCTGTAATTAGGAATATATTGTGTTCTGTTAACACTTCATTTAATTTTCTTTTAATTGTAGTTAATGATGAAGAACTAAAGAAAAGAATTGCAGAAGAACTGGCATTAGAACGAGCCAGGAGAGACTCTGAAGCTCAAAAGAGAAGGTTTGTTTGTTAATAACAGTATTTGAAACAAACGTACTTAATGCTTTTATTACTGCTATTTATCTATTTATTATAAACAGTTAAATTTTGTGCCCTCAAGACAAATGGTAGGTAAGACCCTGGGGCTATATAACCAATTTTGATATTAAATACACATTAAAAGCAGCAAATCAACTGATGCTGCCTTGTCAACATGTTGTATCAATTTTTACCTGACTTCTTTTGTCTTTTAAAATCAATCTTTCTTAACTTCTCTCTTTTCAGTGATTTTTTTTTTTTAGAAAAAATAGCAATAGGGAGCACTGTACAGGTGGGTTACTTATAATCCCTTTGTTTTAAGTCTTCTGCTTGATCAAAAGTATGTTTTTAACAGCAGTAGAAATGGTAGTTCTTGTTATTTCTGTGAATTATAGACTTCTCTGTATTGCAGAATGTTTTCAACTGCTTTAATATTAAATGTCTTAGCACTTTGAGGATACAAAGTATGGTAGTTAGATGGTTTACCTACAAAAAAAAGCCGTTTTTGATAGCCCTTTTGTATGTAAAATGATTACTTTATTAGTTGTGTTTTTCAGAGACTGTGAGAGACTTGATAGAAACACACAGAATGTAGCTGTAGAGCTGGAGTGTAGCATTTTAAAAATATATTCCCTCTGTTGGGTTTGATGCTGGTAATTATTAGCAAGTAAAAACTTCTAGTTTGAATTGGACATCAGTTTGGCTGTATGGTGAACTTGGTGGATTTGGGTGGTAATTCATAGTTTCTTTCAGTGATTTTGTTTAAAAGGTAATACAACACACCGATTACAAATATTAACCTACTCATTGTCTTCCCCTCTGAGAATGGGAAGAAAGACTCATTATGATGGATTTTAAAAATTAGGGTGTAATTAGTGCTACTTAAACTGTCTGCATACATAGCAGTTGTTTTCTACACATCATTATATTGTTATTTAATTGTGTTAGGCTGATGGAGTATGTAATTAGCTAGGACTACATAAATGCCTGAGAAAATGAATCGGGCTTTTTTTTAATCAGCAGTAAAGGAAATCAATATGTAATAGAAAAATCTCTTCTCTTTGAACTGGACTTTGACTGGAAAGCTTGTGTTGTATTCGAGCTGAATGTTGGCTGCTTAGAGTTCATCTAAACATGTTTACAGTATGGAAATGTTTGTTTTGTTACTTAAGTATTTTGTCCCTTGACACTTCTCAGTGATTTTCATCAGGTTTTCTGTAGCTCAGTTTCTGTTGGTTGTGCATAGGCCTGTGGAAGGTAGGGAGCAGAGACTGGCTTTTCACACACCTGATGTTGTGTTTTACAGGGGCTACTGATGTGTGGCCAAGGAATGTGTCGTATTTACGGGATCATGTAGAATCCTTATGTTCTCTTAAAATTGGTTTGAAGAATCTGTGCTTTTGAAATATAAACTATCAGACTAAATCTAAAACAAAAATACCAACATGAAAATAACTTGTTAAAAGTCTTGTTAGCAGCTTTTGCATCTTCTCTAGATGTTTTTTTTTTTCCTAGAGATAATCAAGATTTTTTTTATTTTACTTTCTACGTACTATATATGATTAAGAATAAATACTTGGCTGGAGTGTAAAGGCTCTTGTCATGTCTCATAAAATAGCTTTAAAAGATGGAAGTGTTTACTTAGCTGTTACTTGAGGTGTTTTATGGACAGAACTCTGGTTGCAGTTAGTATTGTTAAAAACAGTGAAGAAGCACTGTAGCAAATGGAGCTGTTCTCTTTCAGAGCATGTTCTTCTGAGAGTGAAGTGACTGCTGCTATGCCGACCTCATGAAGAACAGATTTCTGTTGTTCAGATTCAGAATACCTCCTGTTCTATTCCAGTTGAGAAAGCAATCTCTCCCGAATTCAGGGTCATGAGGAATGTCTGTGCAGTGTTCTTTTTTTATTTTTTTAAGTTAAGATCCATACTTTCCAGTGAAAAAAGCCTGCAATTTTCTGTACAACTCAGGTATCTATCAGTCTTCTGGACACTTACGTACTTTTAGAGCCAGTATAATTTTTCATCATTACTGAACTTCAGTTTTGAAGCAGAAACTTAAGAGCTCAGTGTACACTGTTCAGATAGAACGTTTTATACCTTTCACTTTGGTGCAGTGCAGAGACTTCTAGGTAATACAAACAAGAAAAACCTAAAAAGACTCCTGTCGTATTTAGTTATATGTAGTAAACGTGAAAGCACATTGATGCAACATTGTAAGGTGGAGCAAAACATGTGTTCACAGCTGTACTGTGCTTAAAACATATACTGGAATAAAACTGTTACGGAGAACACTTGTTAGCATTCATAGGGTATATTCCAAGAGCAACTGGAAGCCATTCCAGAGTACAAGAGCTTTAGACCATTATTCAAGTCTTCAGAACCTGCAGCTCACGGAAGCAGTAACAGAGTACTTTGTTTGTTGTATCAAACATGTTTAGAAATCATATTGTTTTCCAGGTAAGGGTACCACATCTGGAGGTTGATGGCCCTGCCTGTGGCAGGGAGGTTGAAACTTGATAGTCATTGGATCCCTTCCAACCCAAGCCATTCTATGATTCTATGATGTTAATACTTGAACACATGAAAAAGGGAAGTGAAATGTAGGCTTTGTAACCTATACAGAGGATGCAGAGTACAAACACACCGGTGTTGTTTAAGACTGGTTGGATTGAGAAGGATGGTGTCTAATGTCTGTGCTGATAGCATTACGTACAATGCTGATTCAGTAGCTCTTTCAGCTTGTATTTCAGGCTTTTTGGTAGGCAAGTGAGCAGAATGAAGCCATACCTCTGCATTTTGATGAAAGATTTGCTACTTTTATCTGGTGAAAAACAACTTGAAATGCTGTATTTCTAGTGTTTAAATTTTTTGAAAGAGTTTTGGTAGGAGCATAAGCCCCATGATTAGTGAATTTAATGGGTACCATAGTATTAAAAACTACTCCGCTTTGCACTTTCAATACATTAAAAAAAAAATCAAATTGATAACCTACTACTTTTTTCTTGAGTATGTTTAAGTCAGGTATTGATGGTAGGTGATGGTGATATCTGTAATGTTTTTGGTAAACATTTTATGAAATACATAGAGAAACACAAAGATTATGTATTTAGCGTGATCAGGGGACGGGAGCACCTCCCCTATGAAGACAGGCTGAGGGAGCTGGGCTTGTTCGGCCTGGAGAAAAGAAGGCTGCAGGGTGACCTCATTGCAGCCTTTCAGTACCTAAAGGGAGACTACAATCAGAAGGGGAGTCAACTCTTTGAAAGGGTTGATAGCTGCAGGACTAGGGGAAATAGCTTTAAGTTGAGGGAGGGAAGATTTAAGTTGGATATCGGGGGAAGTTCTTTACAGAGGGAGTGGAGAGGTGCTGAAATTGGCTGCCCAGAGAGGTGGTGGATGCCCCGTCCATCCCTGGAGGTGTGCAAAGCCAGACTGGATGGGGCCCTGGACGGCCTGGTCTAGTATTAAATGTGGAGGTTGGTGGCCCTGCATGTGGCAGGGGGGTTGGAGCTTCATGATCCTTCAGGTCCCTTCCAACCCTGGTCATTCTGTGATTCTGTGATAGCAAGTGTGTATATTCATTCCCTTCTCAAAAACAGTTTTGCTATCTTTAAGTAAAAAAAATTAAACATAAGTATCTGGAACTTGTAACTGTCAATTATCTAATTCTATCTATCTAATGGATAATTTCAGTTCTGTTTCTGTATGCATTGGATCACACATTTTGATCAAATTGCGATGTGTAGTATATTCATGCAAGACTGTGAAAGAAGATTTTTCTATTAACTTGCTATGTAGTTTATTTATTCATACATACATATACAAATGGTTAAAATTTCCCCCAAATTATGATCAGTCTCTCCAGGATTTTTTTCTTTTAGAATCATGGAAGTATGTAGTGGTTTGGAAGCGTCATAAATTAATGCAAAAGTTAATAACTACCATCGTGAGAACATGTGTGGCTTGTAATCTGTTGATGGAAGTTGAAGTGCTGCCAGTGACTGAATTCCCTCATGTTTAACCATTCTGGGCCAGAACACCACCTCATCTCACATATTGTTTTCCTAGGCTAACTAATGGACAAACATTCCTGGAAGTGCTTTACTAAAGCTGCCTTCTGGCTGAATTTCCCCTGGGAGTTTCTCTACTTACTTTGATAGACTGGATGAATACAGTCTCTGTCTACAGAAGTACTTTTTTATTTCCATCTCCTTAGTGAAAGCAATGTTTATTCTCTCAGAAAAAGGCAGAGTTGTATGTGGAGGATCTTCCTCGTGTTGGAGGTTGGGTATTTAGTCCTTGAGTCTGACCAGTAGGTATTCCTATGCCCTCTAATCAGTTCTGGAGACTAAGAACATGTTAGCAGTCAAGAATTTTGTATAATACCATATTGACCACAGACCCCACTGAAAACTCAAAGCTCATGCTAGTGCACTGGTTCTTTTACTCAGCTGAGCTGTTGTCTCACTGTGGCTTTTGAAAATCAAGAAAGTTTCCTCTAGAGTCATTGCATTTAGAAAAGTTAAGCTGATTTTTATTCAATTGCAGTGGAACTTGTGGTGACTTTATTAGTAGATGTGACCTGTTCATGTGTTGGAGCTACAGTCGTATCATAATGCTCAAGGTAATTTACAGGTTGTAATACTACTAGTATTAAGAACAATAATATAGAAATAATACTGTTATTACAGTTATAATTAATAGAGAGCTTCCAATTTTGAGCAGAATAGGAAAGAATAACCTGTGTTCTTTCCCCTAGATTAAGAATAGCATTAATATTCTCATAGTCTGTTTCCAGTTCATGTCAGTACCTACCATTAGCTCGCAGTAATACACTGCCCTTTATAACGTTTATTATTTAATGAAAACAGAGCCTGAGCCAGTACCTTAGTGATGTATTTGTGGCTTATTGAACAATTACATGAGCATGTTTAATGGCTTTCTGGTATGACGTTTGTTACTGCCTCTGCTATATATGGACTGTTGAGGAAAAAGTGAAAAAGCAAGCTTTTGTCCCCTGTTAAATACCTGCCACAGCCTGTTACACATCCCTGGAAGAGAAGCCTCCTAACAGAGAGAATCATAGAATCACAAGGTTGGAAAGGACATACAAGATCATCTAGTCCAACCGTCCTCCCATCACCATTACTACCAGGAGCCACTAAACCGGATCACTAAACCACTCTCGGGGGGAAAAA
>JAOWBP010000001.1:1867520-1878620 GCA_028571105.1 Tragopan temminckii
GGAGGTGCTCCAGTCCCCTGATCATCTTCGTGGCCCTCCTCTGGACCCTCTCCAACAGCTCCCTGTCTTTCTTGTACATCCACCTTCCCCATGACACTGCAGCATCACTGCAGGCAGGTTTAGGTCCCTTCTGTTGAGCAACTGTTTCAGCAACAACCTATCAGAATTCAAAATGCATCTCCTCTTAACTCTGAGCTGACAAAGGGGTGATTTTGTCTGTGTTTGAGAATAGGCTCCTTCTTCAAGGTGCATGGAAACCTTGGAAGAAGCTCAAGATGCGTGGCAGTTGCCCATCAGCAAAGAGCAGCAGAGGAGCAGGCTAGAACAAAACTATACTTGGTGACCACTTGCTCATCATAAAATAAAGCTTCTGCTTTATTTTATAAGGAAGGAGAAACAAAGAGGGAGAGACAGAGGAGGCAACCACCAAATGAAACTGCTGCACAGAACGGCCATGTGTTTCTCTTCCAACTCACTATTACAACTTTACATAGCATGCTGTAGCTTTTGTATATCTCCAGATACTGAGTAACCTCAAAATTATCCTTCCCACACACATAGCCAAAAGGAGTGGAGGTACAGCAGGAGAGCATCTTGCGTGGACACATGGAGCTGCTCTTGGGGGAAAATGTGGCTCGATGCATCCCATGCATGAGCCAATCAGAGTGATGGAGATGTCTGCAGGAGCATCAGTGCATGCAAGACCAAGCACCGAGAAAGCAGATTGTCACCAAGTCACAATCTGCTCGGGATCTGCTCCAGGTCCATGGCACCTTGCTGCTGCCCAGCTTGAGTGCTCATGGCCAAGCTCCAGCCAAACACCTTGGAGGGAGGAGAAGTGGTGGACAACCCCATCCTGTACTGTCTTTGTCACCAGCAGCATCTGCACCTTCTGAAAAACATTAAAGAAACCCAGCTCACAGAAAGCCACATTCCCAGACACAAAAGCTTCTCGTAGAAAAGGTAGAAAAGGTTGGAAAAGATCATTACGATCACGTAGTCCAAACCTTCGACCCATCACCACCATCATGCCTGCTAAGCTATGTCCCTTTTTCAAGATCACGTTTCTACATACATTTAGAAGATATGGAAGACAGCTATGTCTATGTGCATGTGTCTAGATCTACTCAAAGGATAAAGGAACTCCAGCCTCAAGCAAATGAGAGCTGGCAGTGCGGTACAGTGACTCAACCCTGCTGCATATCCCAATGCAGTACAGGGTATCCATGGGCTCACACAACGAACATACAGTTTTACACTGGGAAGCAACAAGGAGTTCTCTCTGCTTCCACGTGGAATAGGAAAAAGAGAGAGAAATTAGTATAGAGAGGTGGTAACACTGAGAAGATGCAAGTCCTGTGCCTCGACTCCCCAGCATGAATCTGGGAAACAAGTCTCACCAGGTCTTATTGATGCTAGAAAGATCAGCTGGGTTTGAAAAGATGCTAAAAAACCTCAGTTTAGCCCAAATTTGGAAAGGTTTGGGAAGAGCTTTGCAGCTCATCGTGTTCTGATTATTTACTTCTCCAAGCTAAGGAGAGACCTACTTCACACACTGCCTCCTGGAGAGGCGGAAACATCAGGCATGTAAAATAAGAAGGAAATCGACTTGATAGCTCCTTCCCCCTCCTTAATGGGTAATACTTTCCTAATTATGCCCGCTTGCCATTTCCTTTTCCTGTTTTATTTGAGACATTATGTAGAGAGAGATTTGTACTGGAAGTCATTACTTTCATTCCTTGGCATCCCTTTGAGCTGTCTGACTTGCTGAGGCAGGCAAGGACAGAAGCTCCATGATAAAGAAGGAAGAAAAGCTTCCTCAGTGGTTCTGAAAGGTGTTCTTTCTCATGTCCATCTCCTGCAATATGCACCTTACCTCCCTCCCCATCCTTTTCCCTCTTCCATCGGGCAGAGAGGTGTAGCACAAAGGATATCCTGTGCCTCCTGCTCTCTCTGGGTCATGATGAGAATCTTGGGTAGAGAGAGTAAGCCAAAAGGCTGCAAAGATACTCCAAGTCCAGGACCCAAAGTGAATGCTCCCAGCTGGGGTTCGGGAAGAAACCTGATGGTCTCATAACTGGTGGGATCCAAGGTGGCATCAAGACAACCTTTGGATGATCTCTCTCAAAGCACATCATACCATAACCCAATCCAAGCAGCTGGTGGAGAAAAAGTGATGGTAGAAGCAAACCACTACCACTCTGATCCCACTGCCACAAGGGCATCCCTACCAAAGGCTTGTATTTGCTGCAGGCAGGCTCCTTCCTTTAGCATAGGTCCCTATTAGTGCTACGCTTAATTGCAACCAGAAGTAAGGGGAGTGGCACACCTAGAAGCAAGGCAAATGTGCTCTTCATCATTCCAGCATGCTAACGAAAACACACCTTCCTCCACTTGCACGCTGCTTGGAGGTGCATCTAGCCACCGGAGAGGTGCAGAAAGCCCATGGGATCACCAGGGATTCTGGCAGAAGGGGGAATCAGTGTTTAAACCCCCCTACATCCCTCTCTCTACCTCCAAGCTGCACCTGACAAGAAGGCCACCAAGCTGTGCTCTTGCGCCCCAGGTGTTCTTCTCTCTTCTCTGTAGGGAGCTCAGCTTCCAAGAAGGGAAATACAAAGCCCAAGGGGATTGACTTCAAGCAATGAAACAGGCCCTGTAAAGGAAGGTGTTTTATTCCTGCTTGAAGGAATGCTTTAAAGAGCTTCCTTTTGTTTCCTCAAAGGCTGGGAAGGATGTTCCCAGTCCCAGCCTGGCAGGATGGGGAGGGGGAAAGTGGAGAGAAATATGGGGGAAACTCAGGAGCTACAGCCTGCAAACACCAGCAGAGATTTCTCCACATCCCGCCTGCAGCATCTTGCACTGGTCCAGCCATTCCTGCATCCCTCCCACCCTGCAGGGGGTTCATCCCTCTGGAGAGCATCTTCAGCAGCAATCAATGGCCCAGTAAGCATCTAGAAAACCTATGTTGTTGGGGTTTTTTTAATCCTTTTTTTCCCTTTTCTCTTTTTTGGGGAGAGGGGAATAGTTGGGCATGTTGGCCACGCATTTTGCCCTCCACCTCCAGGCTACACTGCACCTGCCCTGAATGGAGGTACAGAGCAGCCCCGCTGCTCCCAGTTCCTGTAGACATTTCTCCAGTCCTCCAAGCTGTTTGCTTCCTTCCTGGCCCTATTGAGCCACCCTTTTGCAGCAAATTCAGCATCCTCAGAGCCACTGAGGTGTGAAGGACAGAAGGTTTCCTTGCAGAACCACCTTGCAGTGCTGCCAGCTTTGAGGTGAAGCAGAGAATACAGTTTTGCATCCCTCCTGCACTTCCTATCTGTGCACTCCCCAAACCAATGGATTTATATGAAGACAGCTCTAAGGGGGCTCACTGCAGGACACCCTGCTGCAGAAGTCACCCGGAGCATTGCTCAGCACCCAGCCTACAGGAAATACCTGTTCCTACCCTTGTACTTGGAGAAAAGGGAGACCGCAAAGCAGGATGTGTCCCACTCACAGCTGGAAAGCAATAGCTGGGAAGTACGATTTGCTCTGCTTGGCATCACACAAACTGCAGAAAGCCCCGGAGCAGCATCTCCCTGCACTGGCCAGGTGCCCAGCTGCAGGAGGGTTCAGGCAGAGCAGGAGCCCAGGACAGGAGTGCTGGAGGAACTTCCCTGCCTCCCAGTGCAGAGGGATGGGTTTGCAGAGAGGGGAGGACTTCAGCAAACAACAGGGAGCAGCATATGCAAAGAGATAAGGGAAGGTATTTACCAGGCAATCACTACAAGGTCCTGTGAATATAGTATTTGTGATGGATGAATAGGCATATTATTACAGAACTTAATGCAAACCGGTTGCACCAAATGGCGACATGCGATTACTAGTTGGGAAATAACTAAGCTCATTATAATGAAACGCTTCACTCAAATCCCCCTCCAAAGGATGCATCTGACGGAGGAAGGAACCTGTGACGGGAACATGCAGGGGGATTTGTTTAACCAGATCAGCCTGCTGGGCTGCTAAAGCCTGGCTGGTGGGGAAACACAACCCACCAACCTATGTGGACGGGGTGTGCAGCATCCTGCATCCAGCACTGGGCTCCTCCTGGCACCACCTTGCCTTTAAGAGATGAAAAGAAGCACCTTTCAATAATAAATAATAATGCTAACTATGTGTTTCTATAGCAACTCATCACCATAGCAGCTAAGCACAGGAGGAGGACTCAGGGCTGATCCTGCCTTCTTCAGGGTGCGGAGGCAACTGCCCCTCTGGGGGTGGCTCAGTTGGTGGAAAAGCTGTGATGGAAACCCAAAACTCATCCTCCAGGTTGTCCCCGAGTGCTGCCAAACCCCACATTCATTCAGGAGGACACCACAGAGGAGAGAGTGCAGCCAAAAAGAGGAGATGTCCTGGAGCACTTGCAGTTAGAGAGGAGGGAATATCCATGCAAATACCCCACCATGACACATGCACATCTCAGGTTAACATCTGAAAACACTCCACGTCGTTGCTCTGCTTTAGCAAGGATTGGAGATGTGTACTGAAACCTGCAAGAATAGAACAGGCTTCCCAAAACTGCCCAGAAAGTCACTTTCTTTAGAGCTAGGAAGCCATGCAGAGCTCCTCACTGTAATTTGCTTTTCTATCCCCTAGATTACCCAAGAAAGAAAATCTGTGAAAAAGCTTTTGAGTAGCCCTGCTACCAGTGTGGCTGTGCTCCCAGCTCACCTCTTCTCTCTTCTTTTCCCCCAGCCTAGAGCAGCTCAATGCCACCACCAGAAGCCTTTTCCCAAAAGTCAGCAGCAGAAGGGGACACCAGCCAGGGACAGACCTTGGTGGCTACTGGCTATGTCCACAGTGCTGTTTCTCAGGCTGGTAAGTAAGTTTCCCATCATCAGAACCACCCTGGTTTTATCATCTTGTTGACCAAAAGTGAGTCATTTGTAAAGAGCATTACAGCAAACAACTGCGAGATGTTTGGCAGTCACTCCTACAAGACCAGGGTGCCTACACTTGGTAGATAGAGAGAAAAAGACTTGAAGGATGGGGATCACGGGGCAGCTCTCCGGCAAATCAAAGTCTCCCTCTCACAAATTAAAGTCTCCCTCTGACATCCCAGAATAAGTTTTCATAAAGTAAAACAAAGCTGTGTTGCACACCGAGCACTTGCTATTCCATCAATAGGCAATTGTAACAGGATACACCTCCTTAGTCTCTAAATGAGTTTTATTTCCAGCACTACATTATGGACAAATCCCCAGTCACAAAATAAAAACACAACACAACAACAAATAAATCCCATTTCACAATCAAATATGCTCTAAACCAAACAGGGCTACACGTGCACAATGAATCCACAATTCTTTTCCCAATTTCCCATCTTTTTTTCAAGGAGGGGAAAAAAGAAAAGGAAATGAGGGAAGAGCCGATAGAAGAAATGAAGTGGCAATTTCCCCGTTCAGCTGGGGATCAATACGTGGGCTCATCATGGTTCTTGATTCAAAGGGCTCAGCTCTCAGTGCCCAAGCCCAGATTGATACAACTCCAGTGCTTGACTTAGAAGCACTTCATCTCGGCAAGATATTTTTAATTTAAGTCTTGCTGCAGTCGGGTACAGAGCCATCCAGGGTTTGATTTACTGCTAATTCATCGCTTCGATTCCTATAACTCCACACTCAGTCACCAAACAGTTTAGTGTGGAGACACTCAGCAGCGCAGCTCTTCATGAATGAGCACCAAGGGGCTGCTGGTGGCCAGCTCACATTCCTCACTTCAGATGCAACAACAAGTAAATAAATCACAAGCATTACACGCAGTCCCCAAGTCCAGCATCGCTTCATGATTCCAAAGGAAAACAATACCGAGACAAAAAAAAAAACTCCACCACCCTCATCTTTCCTCCCTTATGTAATGTTTTATGCTGAAGGTGAACCAACAGGTGGGTCAGGGAAACCTGACTGATCTGTGGGTGTCCCTGTTCAGTGATGGGGAGTTGGACTAGGGGACCTGTAAGGGCCCCTTCCAGCTGAAACCATTCTATGATTCTATGATTCA
The DNA here is from genome assembly GCA_028571105.1 of Tragopan temminckii. NCBI lineage: Eukaryota > Metazoa > Chordata > Aves > Galliformes > Phasianidae > Tragopan > Tragopan temminckii. The sequence continues at coordinate 1,873,563 of JAOWBP010000001.1, forward strand.
TTTACATGCATTTGATGCGGTATTGGCTGTGAGAGTTCACCAAGCATCAAGATTTATTCCCCTGTCCCTCTGCACAACCTCCGAAGAAGGGGAAGTGTATGAGTATACATCATGCAAATGCCTGTAATGGAAACCTATCCCATATTATCTGCATCAGATCCACACATTCACCCTGTCAGAAGGACAAGGGAGATTCAAGTGCCAGTCAGCTCCTGTAAATTTATAGCTTATAGCTTGTTGGGGAAGCCCCAGCAGAACACTCGTGTACGGATAAGGCAGCTGGAGGGGAACTTGGAGGTCAGGCATGAAAGCTGGGAGAGACGGCAACGTGAGGTCTCCCTTCTGGGTCACCGCTGCAGATCCTGCCTCACTCATCTGTGGTTTTCTTTAATTCCCATGAGAAAGAAAATCAGTCTGATGTTTTTGGGGTCAGGATTTCTGTTTTCATGGCATGTGAGATTTAAAACACACTCATCGGCAGGCAGCATGGCCTGGAGTTTGTAGAGTTTGCAGATGACATCTCTCCTAGAGAAATTATGGAATCATTAAGGTTGGAAAAGACCATTAAGGTCATCTAGTCCAACCTCCAAAAGAAGTAGAAAGCTACTTGTTGATACGCACCACATGGGGATGGAGGTTTCAGCCCAATTCATGATCCTGCTCAAGCCTATAGGCTCTCCAGTCCCAAGCACTGGATGTCTTCTAAAGATATTAGCATTTGAAATGGAAACAGTTGAGAGCACCACAACTTCAGCAAAGCATGGGCTTCTTCCATGGGAACACTGCTCTGCAAACTGCCTTTGAAAATCAAGTTTGACGCCAATGAAATGTGGAGCGTAGATGAGAGATGTCTGAAATATGATGTCCATTGGATTTCCAAGGCAAAAGATACCCATTCAACCTGATCTAGCTGTCCCCATTCATTGCAGGGAAGTTGGACTAGGTAGCCTTTAAAGGTCCTTTCCAACTGGAACAATTCGATGATTCTACAGATTAGAGGTACCCAAAATGAGATAGCCATTGGGTTTCCAAGGCAAACAATATCCATTCAAAGTTACAGGACAGATACCAACCACACTGGCTCCAACTGCTGATGCAGGACACAGTCTTGAAAACTCTTATCTGGTGTAGCATATTATGAGATATAGAATCAAAGAATCATAGAATGGCTTGGGTTGGAAGGGACTTCAAGGATCATCTCCAAATCCCCAGTCGAGGCAGGACCGGCGACCTCCACATACCAGACCAGGCTGCTGAGGGCCCCATCCAACCTGGCCTTGAACATCTCCAGGGATGGGGCATCTACAGCCTCTCTGGGCAGCCTGTTCCAGCACCCTCACCACTCTCATAGTAAAAAACTTCCTCTAGATATGACCAAGCAAAAAAAACCCAAACTTGACAAAACACATACTAATGAAAAACAACAAAAGCCAGACAGTTCTAGTGGGATGAATAAAAAAACCACCACAAAGAGGAATGCCAGTTCCAGAAAATCACCACGCAGACTACCAGCATCACAACACACCTCAATTTTGCAATAATCACCCCATTTCCAAGGGCTATTAAAAACATTTTACGCACAATTTCAAACATGGAAACCAAAGTTCAAGGGAGCACAGCTGCCCCGTGGCCCATGTGCTCACTCAGGATGAGGTTTTCTCATTTTCAAGCATCTATCTGTCATCTGAACTGCAAAAATTTCAGTCTTAACAGTGTCTTTTTCTGACCATGCATTACTTCTGGCTGTTGAAGCACAGGCTCAAGGGCAGCAGACCACTCACTGTTCTCACATCAAGGACTGTTTGGGGCTCAGTCTGCATTTCATGGTAGTAAGTGAGGAGTCCCACCAGTAAATGGGGCTTGGACGGAGCCTCCTATCTCTGTGCTTCAGTTTCCCTTTTTTTTTTTTGCAGAGAAATGAGTAAAAAACATCCGGAGAGCCCTGTGTTCGTATTTCTGGTTCGTGTTGTTTGGATCCTTTTTTTTTTTTTTTTTTTTTTTTAATGTAGACTTCTTGAGAACTCCAACCTAAGGGATATAAAGTGCTTTTCAGCCTGATGACAGCCATGCATGGAAGCACGCCCACCACTAACATCCTGCAGTAAGTCAGCAGTGCTGCCCAGACTCAGTGCAGACGGGAAGTCTCGTAGCCTTGGGCGCCTGGAGGGGCTGATGTCCATTAACGGAGCCTTGCAAGCCATAAGGAAGGAGTAAGAAAGAGCCCTCTGAAGCCTCTGTTCAACTTTGGTGGGAAGCAGAAAGGGCTTTTATTTTATCTTATTTGTTAAGCGCCAAGACATTTGAGGGTTTTACAATGGGAACCAATCCAAATATCCCCAAATAATACGTTCTTAGCTGGGGAGGGGCAGGACATGAGGCTCTGGAGACCCATCACTGCTGCAGTGCAGGGTGACGCTCGGTTTCAGTTGCCATCAACAATGTGAGACTTCACTTTACAGGGGTACTGTGACAAATAAACCAAGAAGAGCCAAAAGATTCCGAGGACAGATGATCGCAGGAAAGTCACCGTGCCTGAAAATGTCTACACGCAATGCCAAGCCACAAACTTTGGCACTGCTAGCTCCAAAACTCAAAAGCTCTACCTCTAACACCCTCCCAGTGCAGGATCCCAATGCGCTAGTGAGTAGAACACAGGCTCACCATGCCAGCATCATTCTCTGCTTTTTAGGAAGATTTTCAGAGTTCCCTTCCAAATAAGAAATTAATTCCTATGCAGTGTTAACCCTCAATGCACCCGAGCATCCTAAGACCTTGCAAAGCTTTTCATCCTCGGGCTCACAAGCGCTCAAATCGAAGCTCGGCACTCCGCGAAGGAAGCAGGTTGCATTGCATTGCATGAAGGAAATCAGGAGACAAAGCAATTCAGAAAAAGGAGAAAGGCAGTACAAAAGGGGCTCCAGCATCCCTCCTCCTCTCCCCTCCTCTCTGCCTTCCTGCTGCCCCCCGGGATCCGCCTGCTGAAACTGCTGCCTCCCCGGCTTTGCTGTGCCGCAGCCACAGGGCTGTCTAGCACTGCGAACACAGCAAGGCAGGCTGGCAGGTGAAAGCTTGGATATTTCCTCTCCCAGTGGAGAAGTTCAGCATCTCTCTTAGGATTCATGCTAGCACTCAGCCCTCCGCTGGCCAGGCTCACTGATTTAACGGCAGCCTTCAGCGCCTACCAGGCAGCTACGATCATCAAGCGAAAGCTTCCCAACAGCACTGTGATTGATCATCAGGCTGTATTCTAAAACACCCGTCTTGGATATAAACAACGCTTAGATCATGCAGCTGTCATCTATTTTGCATCGTATCGAGATCGCCGGGCGCCACGCATGGAAGAAAGGATGGGAAGGAAAAGGCTCGGAGTGGTCCTCCAGGAAAGGAGACACCCCCACAGAGGATGGGTCTGGGCAGGGGAGGGAAGAAAATCCCTGACTTTCGTGATGGGGTTGCGTGTTGCAACCTGGCTGCGCACGGAAAGCAGACACACATCTGTTGCTCTGCTTGAAGCCTGGCTCCGGCAAAGGGTCCCACGCACTAACAAACAAACAAACACACACTTAAAGCGTGGCTCTCATCCCTGAAACCTTAAGGCAGTGGCTCAGCCAGGGGGAAGCACCTAATCTCACAACGGGAGGCACGCGCTGTAATTAAAATCACAGAGACCCCATGCTCCAGCAGTCCCACCCGCTCGCGGATTTAACCGGCTCCTATAATTAAGACTCAGGTGAAGCAGAAGGCGGATAAAGAAGTTAGCATGCTTTATGCCTTCTGAAATATCTGTGCACGCTCAAGATAAGACCCCAGAAGGCTGCAAAAAATCCCCTCACACTGTCATTGTTCCCCTGGAATAGGAGCATCCCTGGCAGCCCAGGTCCAAACCTCCCTCCCTCTGTCACTCTCTCCTGGACCTGAGCATCCTCGCCCTCCCCAAAAACCTCGCATCCCGATGTCGGAAGGAAGCCATGAAAAATCAGGTGTGTTTCCAGCGAGCTGCCTGGCACAGCTGGAGGGCGAAGCAGAGCAGACATGGGGTGGAAGTTTACAGGGAGAGGAGCGCGGCCGCGAGCTTCCCACCTGGTCACTTCCACGAAGGCAAATCCTTTGGGTCCGACGTGGTGAAGGCTGAGTCCCTACCCAGAGCCAGGAGCAGATGGGGCCCCAGGAGGAGGATTTCCTCTGGGATGGGGATGGAGCAGCCACATGCAGTCGCTCCAAACCCAAACAGCACTTAGCCCTGCTGGGGCTGAGCAAGTGGGTTTGTTTATCTGGGAGGAACTCATCTGCTGCCGGAGTATTATATTTCCACCAAAACCATGTGCAGCTCGGTGTTTAGATCACTTCTCCTTGTCTACATCATTTAGGGGCATATGTCTGATAAACGGAGAGCATCAATACGCAGGTTTCGGTTGCAGCACACACACACACATGCACGGAGGGAGGGGAGGGTTTATCAGCACCGATTCCGCAGCCGGGATTTAGGCAGCCAAAGTCCCCAGCACCTCGCAGGAAGGGAAATGATGGGGCTCACCCCCTTCTCGCTCAGGTGTTCCCCACCGGGGGTGGCCCCTGTCCCCATCGGTCACTCGGGAGGATCCGATCTTCCCCGGGAAAAGGGCTCTGCCTCCAGCTGCAGCCTCGTCGGGAAAAGTTTGCAAATGCCTCCAGCCCGGAGGAGGCAATGGGGCGCGGAGGGAGGGAAATAACCCCCCCGGGAGGAGGAAAACCGCTGCCGGGAGTAGCCAGGAGCTGCGACGCCGGAGCTCCTTCCTTCGGGGAGAAAAGTTGAGCTTTGTGCAAAGGGAGAAAAACCACCGAGGACGCGGGTGTGGAAGCGGGGGGGTGGGGGAACAGCGGGCAACGCGTTCCCTTCGCTCTGAGGGTGCGGAGGATGGAGAATCCTGGGGGCTCCCCGCCGCGACCCCTCCAGCATCCTTCCCAGCCCGGAGGGGCCGTGCCCAGCAGCCCCCGCTTCAGCCCCGCTGCTCCCCTCGCTCCCGGGTGCGGGTGAGGAGGAGGAGGCAGGCGGAGCTGCCGCTAATGGTGACTTGCCAC
>JAOWBP010000001.1:1878720-1889111 GCA_028571105.1 Tragopan temminckii
AGGACGAGCAGCCGAGCAGAGCGGGCGGGGGATGCGCTACGGGGCCATACCCGGCTCCGCTCCGCGCTCCGCGGCCGCCGCACCGCTGTCCGCCCGCCGGGGAGGGCTCGCACTGCGGCTGTCTCGCCAGCCCTTCCTCCCTCCCCAGCCCTCCTCCTCTCCAATGGTGGCTGAGGAGCGGGCTTTGACACCCGAGGCTCTTTTGCAAACAGCCGCACACGCACACACACACCCCTCTTCCGAAAAAAAAAAATAGCATATATACATATATATTATTAATAATAATAATAAAGCCGGAGAGGTGTGGAAGGGAGGCAACGCCAGCACAGGGATGGATAATAACAATAATTTTTTACAAATCCCTTTATATGATTGTTCTCTCTCTATCTCTCTCTATATATTTTTCTTTTTTTTTCTTTTATTCTTTTTTTTTTTTTTTTTTTTTTTTTTTTGCTGTGGCCGCTCGCTCCTCCTTTCACCGAGCCCACCCACCTCTGGGAAAGGGGAGAAAGCGAAACGCGCCCTCTCCACTGGAGAATTGGGATCTGAAGCCGCTTTGCCTCGTCCCGAAGTTTGCAGGGGACGGGGATGAGGACGGGGATGGGGCTGCGAGCGCTGCCGCCGCTCTCCTACGGCAGCATTCGGGCTTCCTTGATTTCTCCCGGCGTCTTCCCTCACTCCTACTCACTACTGACACCTAGGATCTCCGGCCTGATTGGGCTAATTGGGAAATGTGGCTGCCCACCCCCCGAATAAATAAATAAATAAACAAACAAATAAATAAATAAAGCAGGGAATCAAACGCATCTCTCTGGCTCCTCCACACTCAAGAAAAACCCATCCCGGCATCGTGGCTCCGGTTGGCATCTGCCTCTCCCTTCCCTTCCCACCCCATGCACTGCTGCTCTCGTCCGGTCAGCTCAAAACGATCAGAGAGGGTGTAGGGAGGCTCAGAGGAAAATCAATCTCTCAGCTTGGGTGAGCAGTAATCCTAAAGAGAGGCTGAAAACTGCTCTGCTCTCCAATTCTTCATTCAGTTCCTGGCAGCTGCAGGAATAACAGTGTTTTTTGATAGCTGTTAGGTCTTACCAATGGAGTTTCGCATCCTGGTGTTGCTGACCAGGCTGACCCATGGAGCAGATCCCCGCTCGGTGAGCTCAACACCCAAAATCCACTCTGCAAATAATATCAGGGCTCTCGGAAAGCAGAGAGAGCAGCAGGCGCCAAGGGAAGCGATGCTCTCAAGGTGTTGCTATAGCACAGCAACAGGGCTGCCTCCCTGCAGAGCCCAGAAGCCACGAGGGCGGGCAGGGAGGGATAGGAGCAATGGAAAGCAACTGGGAAACCTCTGCTTGCAGAGCTTTGGGGTCTGTAGCCAAACACCAAGAGGACGGGCAGGGGATAGGGTGGGTAAAGGGACTCCATTGGGAGACCTCTGCTTGCAGGATGTTGGGCTGGGGTCAAAGAGATCCAATGGGGAGACCTCTGCTTGCACAGTGTTGGCTATGCCCACACTGGGATACCTTGGGGGGGGGGGAGGGGGTGCTCCTGCTGCTGCCTCCCAACCTCCCAGCAGGACCCAGGGATGGGTGCTGAAGAGGTTCAAAGCCGTTCCCACTCTCAGAGGCAATGCCTCTTGGAAATACGCCCTACAGCACCAGGACCCCCCTCCTCCCCACAGCCTCAACCATTGACAGGAAATAAAGGCTAATCCATGCTTTGTATTTTTAATTATCTTAAATTGATGCCACCAGACACGGGGGCTGGGGGCTGTCTATTTGCATCCTCCGAGATATTTATTTTGAAGCAAGATCATGTTTTCCTTTAAACTAAGTTTTATCTCCCCGGCGCGTGCCTCTGTGCGCGTGTGTGTGTTTTGCCTGAGCTCTGCTTTACGTTTCCTGATGGATGGATGGGGATTCAGAGCCCTTTTCTTTCTTTTTTTTTTTTTTTAAAGGTGGTGCATAAAATGTATTTATTATTCTTTATCTCCTGCCTCTTGCAAGGAGTCATTTGTTTTCATTCAGAGAAATGAATGCTATGTGAAGCCTGAAGAGTAATAACACAGCAAAATGACAACGGAAGAGCGAGACGGAAATCTGAAAGATACAATGGCAGGTTGGTAACCTCTAAAGATCACCGCTGTTGTGAGCGGTGCGGTATTATTTAATGTCCAGTCTGGCTTGCAGCTCTATTTAATAAAACATATGAAAATCTCTGGGAAATTTGGTCTTGCATTTAAAACCCGGCTGTTCTGCTGAAAAGGGATAATCTGGATACGCCGAGATTATTTCCCACTATCTGGCAAGGAGGAAGAAATTAATACGAATTCTTTCTGCTTCTTAAGACAATGACACGAGTCAGTGTACCCCCGGGTTCATAAAGGAGTGACAAATGAGACTTTATTTATAGGCCTTTTAGTGAACTAGGCAGTGGGTTATGGCTAGAAAACCCAAATGACCTCCCCTGACCCATGAATAGCTGCAAAAAAAGGACTTGAGGACAAGAAGAGCCTGGGCTCACCCCGTTGTCATCATGCAATGCTTCACCCATCAGTGTGGTGACAGCAAAGATCATGGGTGAAACCCTAACGGGGCTGAGCTCCAAAGGGCTCAGCATCATCTGGGAAGAGGCAAAATCACTGAATAACAGCATGGCCCGGGTTGGAAGGGATCTCGAGGATCATGAAGCTCCAACCCCCCCAGTCAACTTGTCTTCACACAGCCAAGCACACCCACACATGCACCCATCTCTCAGCCCCACAGCACCTCTTGGGTCTCCCATTACCTCCCAAGCACCAACCGCCCCTCCAAAAAAACAAACAAACAAACAAAAAAAACCCTGAAAAACAAATAAACGAAGGGAGGCTGTACGAAGCTGTTGCTGTTGTTTCGGCTTGCTTTGTTGTTGTTGTTTTTTCTCCTTTTTTCCCCCGCCATTTTACAAGTTTGTTAAACCAAGCCGGTGTTTTAAGTTGCTAAAAGCCGGAGCTGCTCGCGAACGCTCGTGCGGCTCCGCTAAATCCTACATTGCAGCGCCATCTGCAGCGGCCGCCCTGCAAAACCCGACAGCGGGGCGAGACCCTGCGAGAGCCCCGAGGAGGGGGGGGGCGAAGGGGGGGATGAAGGGCGAAAAGCTTCTTTCTCCGGGTTGCTTTTTCACCACCAGCCCTTCCATCCCGTTTCTCGGGTTTGGGAAGAATTGTCCCCGCTGATGGCTTTCTGGTGGTTTTGGAGGGTGGAAAAATTGATTTGATGCTGGTCCCAGGGCTTTGTGTTAGCTCTCATGAGATGGCAGGGAGGGATGGGATCAGCTCTGCCTCACCGAGCAGTTTTCAGGCTGGGTGATGGCTGTCGGGGTTGCTGTGTTGTCATCTGTTAGCAGCTCCGGGAAGGGTCGTGTTAATCCAAAATGAGACAGAAATGTTATGACAGGGAAAAAAAAAAAAAAAAAATACCTACAAGAAAAGAAGGCTTTCATAGGGAAAAGCAGAGTTTTGCCATTTAGTCACCAGCTACTGCCTTGCCCTTCGGTTCAGGTCTCTCTGAAAACAATTTCCAATGATCCTTAAGGGGATTCAACCAATCCTTCGTCAGTTTTTCCTTGTTTCAGGGTGTCTTTGGGTCCTGGGGTTTGTGCTTTGGTTTATATGGTGTGTGGATGCAGAGCAGCATAGTGCAAGGCACCCTCTCTCCTCTGCCACTCATTTGCTGCAGGACTTCTGGCAGTCCCTTCCCTTCCCCATCAGTGCTTGCAGGTGTATTTTTGGAGGACAGATTTCTTAGTATATTATTTCTGTAAATGGAACCAAACTCAGTGACTGGCATGAGCCACAGACCTGCAGGAGCTATGTGCCCCCTATGACAGCTTTATTCCCAGTGCTCCTTCTCATAAGTTTATCTCCAGTCCATGCTAACATCTGGGTTCAACAACTAGATCATCCACCCCAGGTGAGTTTCTGGGTGTTTTTGACCTTTTCTTGTAATCTCTACCCTCCCTTGGATACTCCTCCTATTCCCTCTTTTGTGTCCCTCTGTTGCAGTTCAACCCCACTTCCAACCCACTTCAGTTTGGATATTAGGAAAAATTTCTTCTCCAAAGGAGTGGCCAGGCATTAGCACAGGCTGCCCAGGTAGGTGATGGAGTCACCATCCCTGGAACGTTCAAGAAACATGTAGATATGGCACTGTGGGACGTGGTTTAGTGGCCATAGTGGGGGTGGGCTGATGGTTGGACTGGATGATCTTAGCAGTCTTTTCCAACCTTAATGATTCTACAATTCTATAATCTCTGCCTCTCCAGTTCTAGTGCAGGTAAAGCCCATCCTTCTTCCAGGTAGACATCAGGATGAAAAAGATGCTCGTTCCTATATCCCTTACCACTGAGAGGGGATTTATCATACGCTCAGAGTGACAGCATCATCTGCATCATCTTCCCATCTTATCCCTGTCCCAGCCTCATAGTGCAACTCATAGCCATCCTTTCACTCTCCCTTTTGAATCTCCCCTGGGAACAATTTTTCTCCCTCTCCCTTCAAATATTTGTTGACCATTATCACCGCCAGTCACACCCAGACTGTCATTTGTCCAAAGGAAACAGAAGGAGGATGGCCACAGAAAAGGGGCAGGTGGAAGGAGGCAGGGAGAAATGAGAGCCAGGGGAGCAGTCAGGCAATAATGATAAGGGGAAAATAAAACACAGGCTGTGGCTGTTGAATTAAATGAGAGGATGTGTGAGAAGGGCTACTTCAGGCTGCAGGAGACAGGCAAAAAGGAATCACAGAATCATAGAATATCCCAAGTTGGAAGGGACTCATAAGGTTCACTGAGCTCAACTCCTGGTTCCACAAAGGACAGCCCCAAAATCAGAATGTATGGCTGGGAATGTTGTCCAACTATATGACTGAAGTGTTGTCCAGAAAGCAGACAGGCGGAGCGATAAGATACAACCAGAAGAAGTTGGACACACTTGTTATTTTTTCTTCATTTTGGAGTGGGAAGAGCCACCAATCCCAGATCTAGAAGGCTGAAAAGTATCATCAGGAGTTCAAGATGGAGGGATGAGATGGAGGAATGGATGGAGTGGTGAAGGAAAGGAGGGCAGCTGATGAAGGAGAGGGAGGCTGGATGCTGACACTAGAGGCACACAGTGTGAAAAGATTCAGCAGGGAGATGCAGCACTCAAATTGGAGGAAATCCAAGGGAAAACAGGACAGCATAATGAGGGGAAGGGCCTAATCCAGAGATTAGGGCTTTAATTTGGGATTTGAGAGCCTGGCTTGGTCATGCTGCTCTGATACTGTTCCTCTGTGATGGTGCTGGCTGGGTCCTCAATGGGTCAGAGAGGACATGCAACAGTGGGTACCATGAACACACAAACCAGGTCAGAACCAGGAACTGCCCAAACCTTACCAATGAAAGGACATTTCAGAAAGTTTGCCTTTCATCAGGGAGCAGAGAAAGGAAAGAATCTTACAGCTAACTGAGGATATTTCTGAGCTGGGTATTGTTATATATAAATAACCCCTAGTATAGGGGTATCTATAAAGCCTCCTTCCTATGGAGCTTCAACATTCCCCTTGCTCAGAGAGTATCTACCCAGCCACCTACTTTCACAAAACTTTTAGGATGATTGTCTCTATCAGCCCCCAAAAGCAGTGATGGGTACAGATACACCGCATGGTTGCAGTACATGTGTTTTGTTAGCACACAAGTCTATAAGAAAAAGAAACACAACTACAAACACAAATGAACAAACAAACGAACAAAAAAATAGACAAAGCAGCAAAGCAAGCCCAGCATTTGTGATTTTTTTTTTTTTTTTAAATTTCAACTCTCTGATTCCTTATGCAATTTCTTGGAAACAGGAGGGAAGGAGAAGGAGGGAGGCTAGCCTGTGTTTTTTAGCATGTGGGGTTGGCAGCACACGTGGAGTTACCCACTTAGTGAACGTGGGAGACGGAGAAAAGGAGAAGCATATTCTCATCTAAGGATGTTGTGGGAACCCCAGTGAAGAATAGCTATTCTTATATGTCAGCTTCATCACCATGGTATCAGAAAGGAAGAACAGAAGGAGAAATGACAGAAAACAGGGGGGAGTGGAGCATGACGACTGAAGAAAGAGAAATAGGAGAGGGAAAGGAAAAGTCATTTCCCCAGTAAATGATATCACTTCTTAAATCACGAGTGTTTGGTCACCCTGGTACCTTACATTTACAGAGTGATGCCATTAGTTCCTTCACAAAGCACCCCTTGAAGTGCTCCCGATGTTCACATGTCCTCTCCATAATGCTGAAGTGAGGCTTATTCAACCAGTCCTTCCTCAAACCTCCAAGAAATATGTATATACATATATATGTATATACCCTATACATTATGTATGTATTTATTCTAAACCCTATTGTTAAAAACAGGACATCTGCATTCTCTGTTTACTAGCAGGACCTATACAAAATTGTCGTTGTTGCCAACCCACAACAATTTATCCATGGTTCAAACAAACCATGCTGGAAGGCAGCTTCAAAGAGCTGTGACCACTTCACAGTGCTAAAACTTGATGGTGTAACATCTCAAGAGTGCAAATTATATTTTTTTCTTCAAAAATCTATTTTTCTTGCCATTCCTGAGTGTATAAAAGTTGCCAAGCAGCTCAGGATAATGGCCTGTGAAGAATGAGATTCAGCCTTCAGCCATGGGCACTGAGGACGCTTAGGGCCATTGCACAAGAGGTTTTGCCTCTGTAGAGGAACAACTTCATACTTGCCAGGTTACCTCTCTGGTCATTCCCATCACCAACAGTAATTTCCATTCTGAGTCGTGCTGAGATCTCGGCCTTTCTGCTCTCACTGGCAATGAGTTCTTGCCGGCTAACGAGGCTCCATGGACATCAGTTGGAAGAAAACACCTTTCAGGTTTGTTCCCTCACAAACTCCCCGGAAGATCTCCCTCCTTAAAGTGAAGCAAAAACAAAGGTTTACAAGAAAAGGGTGGATACTGCACTAGAGTCAGGTCACAGGCATGAGTTGGTGGTTGGACTTGAAGATCTTAGTGGTCTTTCCAACCTTAATTATTCTATGATTATGTGATCATTCTGGTTATCTTCTACTACTCTCCCAAACCATCATATGCCCTTTTAAGGGGTCTTTTCATTCCAAATTTGCCCCATGTCTCCTATAATCTGCAGCAGCTACTTCATTCCCATTCCCATTTCCATCCAGACGAAGCTCTCCCTATGCAGGAGTTATCTTGCATCGCAAAGTTGCTCAGCACATCAGTCGGGACCTTTGAATAAAATGACCCAACATTATCTCTATAAACCCAGGTCATTTTGTACAACTCCCGGTACCGATGTCTGCGTTAAGGCCTTTGAATTAAATAGTTCTGCTCCATCTCTTTGAAGCCATTTGACTTCTCACCCAAACAACTTGGCAGCAGATTCCCTCCCCCTCCCTCTCCGCCTCCTAACACCTTTTGTGCAAATCCCCACCAAAGAAATAAAAGCTATTGGAGGTGTAAGCTGGCCACGTATGTTGTAACCCTTTATTATCTGGGGAGCCCCACTCCAGTGTACGGAGAGATAATGTTAATGGAGTGATGCAGCTTGTCTGATCTGAAGCTGTCTCTGAAAGATAAACGCCAAGGTAAAGCAGAAGCATTTAATAATAAAAAAAACCCCAACACCTCAACACATTGTGTATTTATTTTTTTCCTAAAGAAGAAAACCTTGGTCCTGTCATGGTGTATTATTTTGCCAGCATTATCTCTGTTATTTCTAAATAATTCCATTTAGTGCCGGTGACGGGTAGGAGGGATGAGATACAAAATCAAATTAATTAGAGTGACCCAACAAACTTGTGTTTGCACTGCGAGATTCAACATGGCAGCATATCTAGCAGAGAACAAATTGCATTCAAATTAATTTAAGGGAAATAATTTGGGGCATATCAGGTTTATTTAGGATCAATTTTAATAAGCTAAAATAAAGTCAAGGCAGTGGGTGATACCATCAGCCAGTCAAAAGCCAGCTTTGATAGAGGTTTGTACAGCTGAATGACAGTTACTTTCAAAATCATTATTAGAAAAGCTGTTTTTTGGATTGGCTTGGACAATTAAAAGAGCGCCTCAATTACAGCCGCTGGAAAAATTAGTAATGAATAAATTATCCAGGGTTTGACCCTCCCTTCCTTCACATAATTTTCAAATAATTAAATTCCTTGCTGCATTTTAAGGCATTGTATTAAATTCACCTGCGGTAGAGGATCAGTGAGAGGTGAGCCCTTCTTCATGCATTACACCAGTGCAAAGAACGGCACTGCACAGTCTGGTAGGCCAGGCATGAGCCTTTTTGGAGTTTTCCAGAACAGTTATATTTTCCTGGCATGTCCTTGACACCCTGACCATGCATAGTTTAGATTTGCAATATGCACGATGCAGGACTGGATCCTAACTATGTCTTCATGCCCATAGAGGATCTATGAGGGCTTGCCCATCTGCTGCCTGCAGTCCAAGACATCAGAATCACAGAATCATAGAATATCCCAAGTTGGAAGGGATCCATGAAGATCATCAATCTCAACTCCTGACTCTACACGGGACCTAGACTCATGGCAAGCTAAATCATCTGTAAAGGTTAAAGAGCATCACTTGGGCACCTGAAGGAGGCAGAGCCATGGGGTTCTTCAGGTGTGTTCTTCCATGAAGGTGAACCTATCCTGGCTGCTCTGCATCTCTGCTCTGCTTCAGCCCTGTGTTGGCTGTGCTTGCTGAGACTGGATGTGCTTTGGTACAGGAATCATAGAATCATAATGTTGTTTGAGTTGGAAGGGACTTTGAAAAATCATCTAGTCCAACTCCTCTGCAACAGTGACACCCAGATCTAGATCAGGTTTAGATCAGTGTTTGGACTAGATGACTGTAGTGGTCTCTTCCAACCTTGATGATTCCATGATTCTATTCTATGCTCAGAGCCCATCCAGCCTGACTTTGAATGTCTCCAGGGTCAGGGCATCCATCACATCTTTTGGCAGTCTGTTAGAGGGCCTCACTACCCTTATCATAAAACAAAAAAAAAAACTTTTTTCCTTATATCCGATCTAAATCTCTCCTCTTTTAATTTGAAACCATTTCCCCTTGTCCTATCACAATAGGCCCTGCTAAAGGGTCTGCCCCCTTCTTTCTTAAAGCTCCTCTTTAGTTACTGAAAGAAAACTGAAAGTTGCTCACTTCTGCATTGGCACAGAGCACAGCACAGTGAATTTGCTGAGGATCTTCTCTAGGGAGGCAAGTCTGGACCACACAGGAATGTGGACAACATTTCCAGGCCTGCAAGTACCACAGCCCTGCCTTCACCCACAAACAGGAGTTGTAGGATGAAGCCACACAGCTAAAAATACATTTTAATCTGTCTACAGCTTCCCTCATACTACATTGACTGTACCAGGACAGCAAAAGAAATACGATTTCCTCCTGGAAACAAGCCCTAATCCCCAGGGGATGTACTGCCACTACATTTTTATTAGCCTGAGATTTAATGGTTGCCTTCATCCTCTCCCCATTATCCTTTCCCTCGCAGAAGACCAGTGGCTGATGGCCAGTATTTGGAGGTACATCTTTCACCACTTCAGCCAAATGAGGTGATTGCAAATGGTACATGCCAGGACATAGGACACAAAAATTTAACGGCTCCTTACTGGTTTATGGCTCTTTAATCAAGTGCTTTTAACATTTAATTTAAAAGTTACCGGAGTTGTCTTTATTTCTGAAAACATCTGTCTGTGGTTGGGGGAACTGGACAACAAAGAACTCAGTATATCCTGCATGCCCTAGGATCCCAGCCTTCTCCAGAGGAGAGAGAGGGTGGGCAGCAAGAGAAATAAAATACTGCAATTTAGGATGATAAATTAAGAAACTTTGTTTTCAAGGAGCTTGAGAAAACATGAAAGGCTCATCAAATTGTGCTAAAGAAGCAATAGTGTCTAGCAGAGAAAATTCACCACACAGCCAAATGAAGTATATAGTGACCACAGATGAGTACATCCCACTCCTCACCCCTCCTGCATCCCTGGTAGGTGTGAGTTCTCTCCTAATTTCCGTTGGTTCTGGGAAGAGAAAGGGTTTGGGTTTGAGCCATTCAACTATAATGTTGATCATCCCTAGCCCCCAGCTTGGGCAGCATCTTGCTCCAATTTTCATAGATACACAGAATCATTTGAGTTGGAAGAGACCCTTAAGGATCATCCAGTCCAACTCCCCTGCAATCAATAGGGAACTTACAGTTCGATCAGGTGCTGAGCCTGCTCCAGTCTGACACTGAATGTCCAAGAATGGGGGAATTCACCACCACTCTGAGCAACCTGTGCCAGTGCCTTACCACCCTTACTGTAAAAAAAAGCT
>JAOWBP010000001.1:1895399-1927812 GCA_028571105.1 Tragopan temminckii
GAAAGAAGATGGCTAAGTTGGGGTAAAATGATAAAAAGTCCTTATGATTTGTGAAATAAAAACAAGTTCTTGATGGAATCAAAAGGAAAATTTGTGCCAGAATATGAAGATCAAAAATTACTCACAGATTTAGCATTTTCAGTGGATTTAATCAATCATTTAAATGAGCTAAACCTGCATCTTCATGGTGAAAATCAATGTACATGTGCTATGTTTCAAAGCATAACAGCATTTGAAATGAAACTTGAATTATGGAAAACTCAAGTTATGGCAAATAATTTCATGCATTCTGATGCTTTGGTTAAACACAGTCCTATGACCAGCAAAAAAAAAAAAAAAAAAAAAAAAAAAAAAAAAAAAAAAAAAGCAGCCATTCTTTCTGTTTTGATAGAGGAATTTGAGAATAAGTTTCAAGCTTTCAAAAAAGATCGTTAATTTTTGGTGTATTTGTTGCTCTATTTTTAGTCAACATTACTTGCAAATTTTCAGATGGAACGTACGGAGTTACAATGAGACATTGAACTTAAAGAAAAATTTGGTCTTGTCTCCTTAATAGATTTTATAAGACCTTAACAGAGAAAAATAGCCCTCGCTTCACAATCACACTTCATTCATGTCATCACTTTTTGGCAGTATGTACATTTTTTAACAGTTATTGCCAAGGATGAAACACAAGAAGAGTAGTATTTCATCAAAAATCTCTGATGAATACCTTGAGAACTCACTAAGAATTGCAACCGCTGACATCAAATGAGATATTGACATTTTAGTTTCACAAAAACAGGGTCAAATATCCCACTAGTTTTATGTTTTTGTTGCTCTGTTTTTTATACAATAATAAAAATACATAAAAAAAAAAAGTTTTGGTACCTATATACATTAACTATTTATGCAGCCCAGGACAACTCCTGTTTACTCAGTGTGGCCAAGGCAAACCAAAAGATTGGACACCCATGGTATAAACCATATCATTATATTCTTCCTTATGATCCTCAGGGCTCAACACCACTAGGTAAAGTCAAAGATACAGTAGGATTGAAATCCACAGCAATTTACAACTACAGGCAGTTCCTTTGGATATTTATTCCAGTTGTTAATACTCATAATTCCCTTCATAATGCCAGTGAAGATGGCTCTGTACTTACTCAAGAAGGAAAAATGTTGACAGGACATTAAGCAGAGGTTCTCTGTGGCCATTCACTTGGCCTTGAGTACAGCAGTCATTGTTCTTACGAGAGCTTCACAGGGATAAATCAGCCACACTGCCTCACAGTAATCTAGCTAGATCATAAGAGATTGAAATAGGCACAAAAAACGTAGATAGCTTTGTGGTTAAACACTGGATTATGTCAACTGCTAGAGCAATTCCTGACGTGTCTTCCAGCGCTGTCTTTCTGTGTATCAAACTACAGATTTTGTGCCTTTGGACAGTGAACTGCAAGAGAATGTGGAGGGAACACCTCCCAGCAGGTTGGGATTGTAATTCCATTTGGTGTACCTAAGAGTTACTGCAACGCAATGAATAATCAAAATCATTTGCCTTCTTCTGCCTTCTGGCGTTGACAAAAATAAAAAAGCTCTGGCAGAACTGAAGTTTAATATAACAGTAGTACTGGGGACTGATTTAGCCAGGCTCTGGATGAGGATGGTAAGATGGGAGCAAGTGATGGAGATGAATATAAAGCCCTTATAGTCTGCATGAGAAGTGATGCCTCCCTCCATCTCATTTTCTTTTCCACTCTTTGCATGGGCTGCTTGCCCATGCAAAGCTGGTGGTCTAACAAAGCTAGTAACTCACTGATGTAAATTCAAGAATGCCAGCTAATGTGTTAATGATGCATGCAAACACATTTAATAACCAAAAAAACCCCACACCTCAGACCACCTTGTTTTGGGCTGTGCTCTTCCCAGACTCTGCAAGGTGAGTCACTACTGATTACTGCATGCCATCTCCTAGTATGTCCACTCATCCCAGAAGTTTGTTACAAGACTTTTGACAGTCGTGACTTATTTATTATTTCAGACAGGCCACAGGTTTCTGCTCTTACTGTACATTCGTGCATTGGGGCTGGGTGTCCTGAGGCTGGCTATGATATCCACAACTGCCTTGCACATCTGCAGAGTCCTCTTTGACAGAGGCAACTCCCATCCCCTTTGGCTATGCCCCATATATATTTTCAGATATACTCTCAGGACTGATCTTGGAGAAACGTAACTTTTTAAAGTTCTGTGGATGAAATAAGTATGACAAAATATTGTTTGAGTTGGAGTTCACAAAAACTCTCCCTCTTCAGGCTCCTCAAGAAGCAAAAACAGCTAAAATCAGTACGGTGGAAATTGATCACAACAAACTTTTTTCATTTCTGAAGGTGGGAACTGGGGGACCATTGCCCCTCCCACTGCAAGTGATAACCAGGTTTGCAACCGCCTGAGGAACATGAACATCCATAAGTCTACGGGTCCCAATGAGATGCATCCCAGTGAGAGTCCTGGGAGAATTGACTCATTTAGTGGATAAGAGATTCTCCATATTTGAAAAGTCATAGTAGTCAACTGAAGTCTCTGGTGACTGGAAAAAAGGCAATATTGTACCCATTTCTAAGAAGGGTAGATATGGTCCCCCATAATATCCTTTTCTCCAAATTGGAAGATATGAATCTTGATATGAAGACATGAATCGGGTAGATGGTTTGATGGATAAGGAACTGGATGTGAGATCATATCCAGAGAGCAGCAGTCAATGGCTCAATGTCTGGATGGAGGTTGGTGGCAAGCACTATCTCTCAAGGGTAGGTACTGGGACCAGCTCTTAAACATCTTCATCAATGACATAGACAGTGGGATCGAGTGCATCCTCAGCAAGTGGTGCGTTCAACACACCCAAGGAACAGAATGTCATTCAGAGAGACCTACACAGGCTGGAGCAGTGGACCAGGTGAAGCTTATGAGGTTCAATAAACATAAGTGCAAGATCTTGCACCTGGGTAGCAGCAACCCCTGCTATCACTACGAGTGGGGGATATAAGGATGGAGCACAGCCCTGGACTTGGGGTACTGGTGAATAGCAAGCTGGACATGAGCCAGCAATGTACCCTTGCAGTTAAGAATACCAGCCAGATCCTGGGCTACATCAAAAGCAGAATGGTCACCAGGGCAAAGGAGGTGATCCTGCCCCTCTATGCTGTGCTAGTGAAACCTCACCTGGAATACTGCGTCCAGTATTGTTTATGTCATGATGCTATAATAGTTTAAAAACAAGGGTGAGCTTTGAATAGACGAGTGCTGCCTTGTTCAGGATCACACTGCACCGACCCACCTCCCTGTCCCAAGATTTTGTCATTTCCCCATTAGAGATGTGATGTTTTCATCCCAATGGCGCTGTTTTCTTCAGACCCTTCTGCCAAACAGGAAGGAAAAAAAAAGGCAGAGCAGGATGAAAAAAATGTGGCATGAAAGGGAGAATGATGCCTGGCCAGGTTTCATCTGTCTAATTTTATGTGTCGTCAGTTCGGATGCGTAAATCTGTGCGAGTTGTCTAGACGCCTTTTATAGTTGATGGAGAGAAAGAGGAACTTCCCAGGTGCAATTCAGCCCAGCTGGGAGAGATGAATTGAGCTCTAGGAGGAACCATCCCTCTTCCCCAACCGTAAAGAAAAGTCGGGGCGATAAAGCAGCTCAGACATAACCGCCTACCTCTCAGCAAGCTGCAGTTAGCTGAGAAAAGTCCCACTCAAAATAACCGGCAAACAGCTGCCAGCTTCCCTAAACAGCTCCCGCGGGGGAGCAGAATAAATGCATCAGGGGGAAAACTGTGTGTTGGCAGTGTGTTTTCCACCAAACTCAAGTCAGAATGAGCCCCCTACCATGGTTGTGTTATCTGACACGTGACAGAATACAGAATTTAGGACCTGCGTTTGGAGTTGCAGTATGGGAGAGAGCTGCGCTCACATGGGTTTGGGTTTTGCAGCAGCAGAGCTGGGCAGCATGAAAAAGGCTGAAAACCCTCCTAGGGTGATGTGGGCTATGCCATGCAATGAACAGCATTGGACTTCCAGGGATGCAAGGACAGACTGCAGAATTACAAAGGGATCAGAATTTTGCTGCAGATTTTCCTGATGAGAGCTCCATCTTCCTTCCCAAACATGGGGAAATTTATGAAAGTATATCTCTTATTCCACCAGAGGCTCCACCAGCATGTACACACACACAGTCGTTCCCCAGGTTTGCTTTTTGGATTTGCCTATTGACATTCCTCCTTTCTCCCTCCCTCTCCTGCTCCTCGCTCCCCCTCCCCGCAAGCCATGGGGGCACTGGCTCCTCTCCATTCCTTTTAACATCCCACATCACCAGGAGACCCGGGGCTGTTTGTAAAAAAAAAAAAAAGAAAGAGAAAAAAAAAAAAAAAAAAAGAAGGGAAAAATGGGGAAAGGGAGAAAAAGAAGAAAGAAAAAAGAAAAGAATGCACGTCAGCTCAAACCCCACTGCCGCACCAGCATGCACACGCATTGCCTTTTGCTCGGCGCACATCAATGCCTCTTATCCTCCGAAGTTATTTCCCCTGGAGTGAACCTATCAAAGACTTTCAGCCTCTCTGGAGAGAGCAGTTCCAGATAACACTGGATTCCCTTGTCAATTCTTGCCTACCAGGCTCTGGCAGCATTTTCTACCTGACACTCTGATCTTGACACACACGTACAGAAGAAACGTGTGCGTGTGTGTGTGCATCTGCAGCGGCTTCCTCCTGCTGTGCAAGCAATGCAGCTGCCTTTAGACTGCAGAGAGTAAGGGAAAACCTAGCAATACATCTATATGGCACCCTCCTCATCTGTAACTCCTGCAGTGACTTGCCCTCCTTGTAATTACAGTAATTACTATTGTTAAACTGATAATAATGATTATTATTTAAGATGTGCCAAATCTTGCTAGTACAGCTCCCTCCCTGGAAAACCTAGGCCTGTATTTTTATAGGAAATCATAGAATTGTTTGAGTTGGAATCCGTGTAGGATTTCCAAATAAAAGTGCTTCCCACCAAAATCCTTCTGCTTCAATAGACAGAAATACTCATCACCTCTCCTCTCCTTGTTGGACTTGCCATTCCAACAAGTACCTGACCTGTCTGTGTTGTCAGATGGATCTTTTTGTTTGCTTGTGATTTTTTGGATTTGAGAGAAAGGGTTGGTAAAACTTATGATGTTGATCTGAGTGCCTTGAGCATTCATCAACAAAGGCACTAAGGCTGATGAGAGGAGAGGGTCCATGTAACCACTACATCAGCATCCTGAGATGGTATGTAATTAAGAGGCTTTATCTAGTACTCATTAGCTTCAGCAATAAAATAAGCAGTTAATAGGTGCCATAACTCACTCTGTACTGAAGGCTAGGCACACTTATGTGCAGCAAATCACAAGGCAAAGCTGCAGCGCTCGGCACCAATCAAGAGTTTCCTAAGGGCCCAGCAAAACTGATGGTTCCTGTACAAAAACTCACATGTTTTGCATATTCAAAATACCTGAGTAAACTCTTCCTAAATTGAATTGGTGTTGTCTATACTCATTCTTGACATTATGTGGGCAAGGTGAGGGGGTAGCCCTGATGTTCCTCGCTTTTCATTTCTCCTGTGCCTGTACCAGTTGATGGCTTCCTTGTGTTTTTATTGTCTCCCTTGTGCTCTATGTCCGAGGATGATATTAGGACCTGATTCTAAATGGGCCGTGAGCACCAGCTCAAGTCCTGCACTGAGTTTGAGGAAAGCAGCATGAAATGACTCCGATGTGCCGTCAGACTCTCTTGCTTCTTTTGTGGCAATGCTATGGGTTGATGATAGGACTAAGCAGTCTTAGTGGTCTTTTCCAAGCTTACTGATTCTATGATTCTATGGTTCTATGCTCAACACATGCAAGGATGCTATTCATCATTTGTATTTCACCATCTTAAATATAATCATCTTCAACTACATACACTGTATATATGATCTTCCAGCTTGCTTTATAAGAAATATCACTCAGGTCTTGCCCGGCAAGCAGTGTCTCTCCAGAGGCAGCTGTCTCAGTGAAGTGGGAGAAGGATCCCCGCATGCAATTTATGGACATTATTAACAAGATTAAGCTGGCACACAAGATTAAGTCCTCTATAAGATAGAGAGGCCCAAATCCACCTCATCACCCTTTATCACCACTTTAGGTGAACCACCTAGGACACCACTCTCAGTGTGTCATCAGGATCCCAGCACCTCATGCCTTTGAGCATTCACACTGACTTTGCTCCAAGGACATTCCATGGCCAGTGGTGACTGGAGAAGCAAAAGGAAGGCAAAGGAGGAGGACATTGTACCAAGGCAATGATGAGACCTCATAGAGAGAAGAGTCATCCAGCACTGTGTCAGTGTAGGCTATTCCAGTCACTGGAAACATACAGAAAAACAGCTGTTCCTAAAGGTCTCCAAGTTGAAATCCAGAGTTCTTTTTGAAATTCAATGGCACATAATAGATCAAGCCATAGGGAAGAGAGTTTTAATTGCAAGTTTTGCTCAAGAGCTCACCTATGTTATTCCAGCCCCATAAATACAGATTGGAGATGTGGGTTTCTGGCTGGTTCACATCATTCCCCCTCCAGGATTTCCAACTTTTATCAATTCCACGAAGATCCAATAACATCTTAAAAGCAGGATGTGAAATTGGATTATGTGGGATTCGGCTTTTGAGCAGAGAGGAAGTAGCCCTCCTTAAAGGCCAACAGCAATCTTTCCTTTTTTTTCCTGCCTCGGACCTTCACTGAACCTTGAATGGTGAAACACATGGTTATTCCATTTCACCTTGCAGCTGGCTTGCTGTAATTGATTGTATTTGTCAGCTTACTTTTTTTCTTATAAATACCATGAAAGGATTCATGCTGCACGTACATGTAAACCAGAGTCACTGCCCTGCAACAATAGCTCCCTGTTATTCTCTGTTTTGTGCTCACAATAGGAGAGATGCATCCAAACAGGACGGAAAAATATTGCTTTATAAAACTGAAGGAGGTGTGCAGCATCTAATCCAGCCATCCATCATCTCTCTGCTCTAATCTGCCTAAAGTCAATGGGGACAGAGAGGGAAGAGGCAGATAACAATAACAGTATCATGGTAACCATGAGAGTGGTGCCAGAGTAGATTGTCAGCTCCACGAGCACAAGAAGGGGTGTATAACCTCACATGCAGCTTCCCTGGGCTGTGTGTCCTGGGTAAGCATTAATCAGGGCATGTGTCACACAGGAGTAACACTGCTATTATTATTATTTATTTCATGGAGTGCTTTAGCTCTCTAGTCAGGTGACAGCTGGGGTCTTTTCCATCACAGTCTGAAATAGTTGGAGGCAGGCATTACTGGGAGCACATTCTGCAACTCCATTTTCAGTGCTGCTCAGGGATAGCATTTTGTAGTCAGAATGCTCCTGCTGTGTCCTTTGCAGCTCAGGAAGAAGGGAGGTCGTTGTGCCACCAGAGATGCCATGGAGCCAAGGGGATGGGAGGTGAGAAGCATCCTTCCTGCCAGCAGCCCTTCTGACTTCCTCTTCCTGTCCTGGGCTGCCTCTGTTCCCTGCAGAAGAGTGCTGGGTCAACAGGTGATGTGAGCTCAAAACAAATGAGCTGCTCTGGAGTTTATGTTACTTGGAAATGGAGGACCAAAGGCTCACTTTCATCTCCTTGGACGGCTGTTGTGCTCTTCTACTTTCTCTGATGCCCAGACAGCCAGGAAAAAACAAAGTGAACCTGCAGTAGAAATTATCAGGAAAAGGAGTGATTACCTAATGAACAGGCTTTTTAGAAATACTCCAAAAATATTAAAATAATAATAATAATAAAAAAAACCACAACAATTTGGGTCTTCTCTTTCCTCTCTCTCTTCCCATTTAGGTCACACAATGCAGGCTGCCCTCTTGCAAGGGGCTACAAACACAATAGGAGAGAATAGACAGCAGCACAAACACACATGCCCAGGGGCCAGGCTGTGCTGTTGTTTCTCTTTGCAGCTTTGCAGGGATGTGACAGCAACATGCAGTAACTGGAGCTCAAGGGCTGCCAGTATCACGATGTGGGAGTGCAAAGAAGGGACACTAACAAAGATCTTAATGCAGGGTAGATGCAGCCTTAATCCATCTGACAAATCTGTGCTTGGCACTGCATAAAACTGTGCATTAAGAAATAAAGACAAAGTTTGGTTCAAATTTGACAGGGAGTGATAGTGCCTGGTAAAGCCATGCCTTGGAGTTCAGAGCATACTGCAGACTTGTGTTTGGTAATGGACAGCCTGCAATAGCAAAAGAGAGAAATCCTGGTGTATGTCTGCCTCTGCACCAATGAGGCATTTTAAGGGGTGCTCAGCCTGCAGCTGGGTGGCAGAGGAGGCTCCCAAATCCTCCTGTCACAACAATTATGACTGAAGGCTTGGCTCACAGCAGATTGCCACACAGTTCGTGGATGGGAGAGAGCCCAAAGCCATGTGCTGTAATTCGGTAGCCGGTTCAGCCTCTGCTATTAAACTCAAACAACACACAGGTTCAGTGGCTGCAAAAGCTGCCAGGTTGTTGCTGATTATTTAGTTGCATAGCATGTGCATTTGGGGAAGTGTTTTTTGCAGTCTTCCCTCAGATATGCTTGTCCACAGCCTCCCAGTGAGGTTAACCATCCTTACAGGATTAAAGTGCAAGCCAGTCCTTTTCCCCTCTGATAGACAGCAGAGCATCTACTGCAAAAAGTCCTTGTGACAGAGGTAAGAAGCTCAGAGATGACCCCTCGGTGTCATTGGGGTTTCTCACTGGTGGCTTTAAGAACTGATAACCAGCTTCATGTGGGATCTGGAAGCACCCGAAGTCCTGGATGCATGAATGAATGCATGGATAGTTGTACGGATGGGTGAAGCCCATGCGTGCTGTCCTTGCTCAGAGCACAGAGTTGGAACTAAATGATCTTTAAACGGTCTTTTCAACCAAAACCGTTCCATAATTCTACAGCTGGATGGAAAGGTAGATGGAGGTGTTGCCCAGAATTCATCACTGTCTTAAACTCCAGAATGCTCTGTCTGCAGAGTCCCACCACAGAATGATCAGAAGGGCATTCCTGTGTTTACGAGGCCTTCAAATTTTGTGTTTTTCTTTCATGAATTTGTCCAATGGCTTTTTGAACCTGTGTAAATGTCTGATGTGAGAAGCCAGCTGCCTAAGCAACAAATCTCTGTCTGAAGGATGTCCTCATGTTTGTTTTCAGCTTGCTTTCTGCAAAGTGCTGTCTGCCTTCCAGACCTGATGTCTCCTTGCTCTTGTAGCAGAAGAGTTTGCGAACAAGCTTTGCCTCTTCATTCCTCAGTAGCACTTCAGCTTTTGCAGACGTCTCCCACATCCACTCTCAGACGTCTCTTCTTCAAAATAGTTATGCTGCATTAATAGCAACTCATTTCTCTGCAAGCTGAGCAAGTTTTGCAAGGAAAGAAGAGGGAAACTATCAAATCACGTTTGCAATGCACATGCTCCTGGATTGTCTACAACAGTAGTCCTGGATAACTCCCTTGGAACTGGATTCACCTCCTCTAAATCTGTCTAGATTTGAGGCATTTTACCACCTTTAGGGGGAGAGAATAGAAGAGAGTCACAGAATATCCTGAGTTGGAAGGGACCCACAATGTCATCAACACCAACTCCTGGCGTTTGCCCACAGAAGTAATCACACAGCTGTCCATCAGACCCCAATGACACACATCTAAGCGTACTGCAGCAGTGCTAAGCATCCCCAGCGTGCCCTCATCCTTCAAAGAACATCACATGAAGTTTCAGCAACCTCGGGGATATTCACGTTACATCTTTGGAAATCAAGAAATGATCAAATGGCTGGATCATCTCTCCTATGAGAGGGCTGGGCTTCTTCAGCCTAGAAAAAAGTCAGGAGAGGGTTGGTATAGTACTTAGGGACATGGTTTAGTGGGCAGTATTGGTGGTAGGAGGACAGCTGGACAAGAGAGATCTTTTCTAACCTTAATGATTCTCTGATTCTATGACCTTATAGGTTGTCATGGAACTTCAGGCATCAGCTCTCACAGATATCATAGCTGGCTGAAGCTGACCTGTAGGGTTAGGGGTGGTTAACTCAGCCACCTCCCTTTCTGCCTTCATTGCCCCATCTGTACAAAGCATAGGCAGCTTCCCCACCTCATGGCATTATTTAGAAGTTTGATTAGTTAATGGCTGCAATGTGCTGGGAAGATGGATAATGCTATAGAAACACTGTTCTTGAGAAATACTTCCACTGTTAAAAAGAAGAAAAAAAAAGAAAAAAAAAAAGCCAAATGACAAATCTATGCCTAGAAAGGCCAAGATGTCAAAAGAGATAGACAGTGAATAACTGAGAAGGGGACAAGAATTTTAATTCATCTTCCAGTCAGCTTTTCATTTTTTTTACTCCACTTCAGCTTGAAAGCTCAAAGAAGGAGTTTTGTTACAGACCTACTAGCCTCTCTGATGAAGAGATGATGAACCGTCCAGAGCACGACTGAGACCCCCCTCTGTCCTGACACTGCTGCTCCTTTATGTTTTCACTATTTCTGTGGTAAAAACAAAGTAGGAAAGCAAACGAACAGCTGAGCAAGACCTCCTTGGGTTATTTTCTAATATTACAAAGAATAGAGGAGCATTAACTCTGCTAGCATTGTTCTGTGAGTCAAAACAAGTCAGAGGGATGCAAACTTCCCTCCAACACATTTCTGGCTGTTCTTCTGCCCCATGGCCCTTTCCCTTGATGCAAGGCTGATCGGTGTCAGCAAGCAGTGCTGAATCCACACAGCACATACAGCTTCCTTGAGCTTTTTCTTCAGGCAGCTGCGTGCTGTCATCTCTGCTGTTTGCACAGCTGAATGCCTGTAATACCTGAGTCAGGGCTGAGCTCAGTGCAAATCCCCCCAGCTAGCAGGAAATCCAATTTTATGGACATGGCTAAGTTTGTGTGATGTGTTGGTGGATTAATTCACGAAGATCATTGCCTCCTCAATACTGTAATTCAGGCTCTTTTCTTGCAGGGAAGAGAGGCAGGCACATGGACATTTTCACATCATGGGGCCAGTCAACAAGTGTCACGGTGGATGCAGAAGCAGCGTGTAAGATTGTGCTTGGCCAAAGGTCAATACGACTATTACGGTGCCACATGGGATTGGTCAAAGGATTTAAATGAACAGCCCAGATAGGTTAATTCTGATTTCACAGATATTGGTAGATCAAAAAGCTTCCAGCAACTCCAAAGACTATATGTATGTATCATACATTCTGGGATCTTTTCTGCTGAAGAAATGTAGACCAGCCTATATCGCTTATACTCTGATCCTGTCCCATGTCCTTCTGCCCTTTGCATTTGTACAGTGCTGTTTTATTTTGTGCCCTAGGAAAGCTACAGGTTGTTACTGTTCCTCTTCTGATGTCCCTGGCCAACACCATTCCAAATTCCTTTATCTCTAGTCAGCTAGCACCAGTAGTGTTTCTAGGATGGCTTCCCCAAAACAAATATCACTGTTCTTGAACCTGTGAAGTCCTTTGCATTAAAATGAAAACCAGAAAGCTTCACCCTTGTGTAGGGCTATTTAATGGTAGCCTCAATCCCGTATACAGGCAGAAATTTGTATTTTCATCCCACTTAACTTGATGAGAAAGGTGAGGACTCAGCATCCCTTCAAACTACATCACTGCATCTTCAGAAGGGTTGTGTTATGGGTCCAGTTATGACTCACCACAGCCAACACTGTCTTCAGCAATGTCATTGTACGCTTCAGCCTTCATCATCAGGCCTTCATTACCTCCAGCTCCTGACCATGCACTGTGTTCTACACCTCCCCTCATGCAATATGAAGGACAAACTATACATTCCCCATGTCAGTTCAGCATCTAAAGCATGAGAGTCACAAACAGCTCATCACACCAACCACTGCAGCCATGCACTAGAAGGTGCCAAGTAATGCTGTGATGCTACCAATGGCATGGAGTCATCAATTCAGCAATCTCAGTGGGAAACTGCTGCTTACACATTGTATTCATGTTTGCAATGAGATGCACATGAACAAGGACTTAGTTGCAGGTGATACATTGCTGGTGCTGAAGGGAAACACCATGAACTGGGGGATCCTTGGGAGCTCTGCTCAACGGGATCCACCATTTGCAGCCTTTAGAGCCATTCTGAAAGCAGGATCAGCAGCTTGGTGCTGGAATAGACCTCAGAGTACACCAGAGAGGGATAAGGAATAGTTTTTGCTCTATTTCATGCATGGAGAGGAAAACGTGGACAGCAGAGACATGATACATCCCAGACAACTTGGGATCAATTGCAGACCTGAGATCTAGGAAAAGGTTAATGTATGAGTGTACATACAGAGGTGGGAGAGAACTGGTCTCACTAAAATCTCAGGCAGAATCTTCACTGACTTCTCTAGCACCAAGGTTTCATCTAACTGTCCAACCCATCCATGACTTGCACAAGCATTCTTCAGATAATGACTTCATAGCACTGACAACCAAACAGTTCTGATGGTTGTTTCACTTAATCTGTTCCTGCATCAATTCACAGCTTCCAACAGCCTCTACAGGGAATCACTGGAGATATCCAGAGACTGATGAGACCCTGAGAAATGGTGGAGGTGAAAGCCTGGAGAAGGTTTGATCTGAACTTAGCTCAGCTTAGAAAGGAAGAAATACACATCAGATGATGGCAGGAAGGATTTATATCACTCCAAAACACTCCAAACATCTTAAGAGTGAAATACCCATAGGCATGGGTCTGTTCTTCCTGCTCCCAATTTATGCTCTCTGTGCACTCATCTCTCTTCCTTTTTAAACTCACCTTCTGGGTGCAGCCATATGTGGCTCGAAAATGACCTTCTGCCCCATCTATTAAAGCCTCTCTCCTTTGCCTTTATATAACTGCATAACCTTGTGTTTCTGTCATAGTTACTAGTGGGAAAAGACCCGCAGAAAGTGGTTTCTGAGGATATTTTTTCACAAATTGGATCACTAAGCCTAATGTCTGATATTAGAAAAGTGTGTGCTATTAAACTGAATAGTATTTACTATATAAAATACGTTTAGAATATTAGAGATTAGGAGCTTTTTCTCTTTACAATGGAGAAAACACATTTGAAGGCAACAAGAAGTGCATTAATGGAAGGATCAAATTGTGATTCAGGGCTGAAGAGTTAAAACTCCCTGGACCACTGTAATTTTGACCTCTTCTCCAAATCATTATGCTGGGACACAGGAGCTTTCGTTACTTGAGAATACAACATTGGGCTTTGGGAGCTTTAACTCCACATTTTCTGGCTCTTGTGGGCTTAAATAATAATTCAGAGTTCCATTAAAATATTTTTCTTCTCAATGATTTAACTTGGAGAGGTTTTTGAGAGTGAAAGAGGAAATTAAAAATGTGGAGAAAATGACAAGATTGACTTGATTCTTATATAAAAGCTTTTTTGGTGGCACTTAAGTGAAGGTAAACACACATAAAAACATCACTTTGTTGAGGATGTTAGTACAAATGAGAATCAGATCTAGCATGTTCCCAAAGGCCCATCAAATAAACTTTATTTTACGTCATACAAAAGTATGTTTCAAAATACATAAAAAACAGTGCTTTGTATATTTACTAAAGGGAACTCTTCCACCTCTCCGTCCTTCCTCTGAGCCCATCTCTGCTCAAATCCTTCCCCTCTTCTCTCATTGAGTAATTTCTGCAATGCCTTCTGCTCTCCTGGTCCCACATTATGTGTTCATTCCATTTCTCCAGACCCTGAAGGCTGTAGGGATATTGATTAATTTTTCTGGCTTGTACAGGAGATGTATTTAGATACACCATCTAAATGCATGCATTATAGCACCAGTGTGCTAGGCATTTGCTGCATAGCCATCTTAGAGACAGCCAAGAGGTATCTCAGCCAGCTGTGGGATGGCATTGTAAGCAAGGGGTACATGATAGTCACACACCGTGAGTTTTTTTATACTTGCTTGGGCACCACAATTCCTCCTAACTTGTCCAGATGTAAATAGTAAGCTGGTACCAACTTACGTCACAGCTATTAAAAGCAGAGACAGCAAGTTGTATAGAGTCTAGTGGACTAAATGGGATGACTGGATAAGAAAAAGGAGCGCCAAGTGCTATTGATTCACAGGACGTGATGTTGCACCATGAAGTCTAGTAGAAGGCCAGCTTTGGTATTTCTGCACATGTTGTAATAACGTGTTCTACTTGCAGTGCTTATATATCTCAAAATGTATGAGGTACGCAGTAGGAAAAGCAAATAAGCTGGTAGGTGGGGGAGAGAACAGGGTGAAAAGAATGTGGCAGGCATTAAGAGAAGTTTTTATGGATTATCTAAAAGCGCATTTGGGTATAAGCAATAATCCATCAAGGAGCTACAATCATCACCTTGTATTTGATTTTGTCATTACTATTGTCATAAATATTAATCAAATGTTGAGTACTGGCACCAGTTCTTTTCCCACCAGCAAGATGTCAAAGCCTGCTGGAGATCCCAGATCAGAGGTTTCTGTTGTTTTCAGCAGCCTGTGGACCAGGCTATTCTATCAGTTTGAAAAACTTGCTGAATTTCAGAGCTGGAACAAGAATGTCAGCAAGAAAGAAGCAGAGAGAGAGTTAATAGAATGATTAGCTTTGTGAGGTCTGAAAAAAAAGGACAAACACTTCAGTGAAATACATAAATGGGAATAAATGTGAAGTCTGTGGACGATGTTTGCTAGAATGGCAGCCATTGGCCAATGTTCTATTTCTTGTTATTCCTCATTTGTGGAACAAAATCAGATATTATCTCCAGGGATGTTTTCAGATGTAAATAGATGACTAGGCATGTTCAGATGATTTTTGCCATCCCTAGAGTTTATGTTTCATATCATTTCATGGGCACACTTCAATCAGATTGCATCAAAACCTGTGGCCTGATCTGGGGTGTTTTGACTGAAATGAAGATTAAATGTTACTCAAGATGATTTACAACTCTCCAAAACTAGATCTGGATGGAAGATGAACCATTTGTCTGGCACTTTCCAAGCCTCAGGGGTAGGAAGTTCTGTGCAGATTTATATTTTCTATTTCTATAGTCTTACAACTGCTCACTAATGAGAACAATTTCTCATATCCTCAGTGTACATAGGACACGAGCATCACAGCCCTTCAACAGTGGGGCTAGATATGAGCACAGCTGCATCTGTGCACATCCAGGGTAATGGATGGAGCAACCAGAGTCTGAATCAGACCCATACATTCATCTTTACAGAACCACCTCTCAGCCATGTCCTGTTCTGTGTTACCCAGGCTCTAACACAGCAAAGCTTAAAAATGTTTAGTTCTCAATTCAAGTTTTTCAGCTTATCTGCACATTGTAGCATGTTTTTTCCTCTGTTACTGAGATACATTGGAGCACTGTTACTTCAGGAGGAACATTACTGTGAGATCTGATGGGATTCACCACCCAAAATACTCAATAGTTTGGTACTTTGTGCCAGGATGGGATGCAGCTCCAGGCAGGGCCAGCATATCAGCTGGGTATTCAGACAGCAGAAGCAGCACTTCCTTTGGTCTGTTCATCTCCAGAGGAGTTCTGATGTTATTTACTCAAAGAAAGAAGGGGATAGACTCTTTGGCAAGTCTGTTGGGATAGGACAAAGGGATATTGTCTCAAACTAA
This sequence comes from Tragopan temminckii, assembly GCA_028571105.1. Taxonomy (NCBI): domain Eukaryota; kingdom Metazoa; phylum Chordata; class Aves; order Galliformes; family Phasianidae; genus Tragopan; species Tragopan temminckii. The sequence continues at coordinate 1,911,099 of JAOWBP010000001.1, forward strand.
AAAAGGGGAGATTTAGATTGGATGTAAGGAAAATGTTTTTATGATACGTTATGAAGCACTGGAACAGTTTGCTCAGAGAGGTGGTGGATACCCCATCCCTGCAGACGTTTAAGGTCAGACTGGATCAGGCTCTGAGCATCTGGTTGAGCTGTAGGCATCCATGTTCATTGCAGGGGAGTTGGACTAGATGACCTTTAAGGATCCCTACAACTCAAATGACTGTATTGTTCTATAATTTACTTTATCAGGTCTAAGTGATTCTTAGGAACATTCCTTTTTTTTTTTTCTTTTTTCTTTTTTCTTTTTTTTTTTTTTCCATAGTGCACAAGCTGATAGCCAAATGAGAGGGATAAAATATTATTAATTTCCTATGGATTTGATGTCTCGAGGTAAAAGTGTCAGCTATTTTTCCTGCTGCAGAATCAGGTGGTACAGGAAATAGACAGCTTGAGGAGTCATGTTGCCACTGGAGAAGCATCTCCTTCCTTTGCTGTAACTTTGCACAGAACCTAAGCTATGGGACTTCCACAGCTCACATTATGAGCTGGAACTGTTCTCAGTATATGCCCAGTGAAACCACATCCAAGGAGAGTGCCTCAGTGCACTGCTTCTCTTACAATAACTTTAATTTTTTTTTTTTTTTTGTGATTTTATAGTGTTGATTCACATCCCGCAGCACTTTGCTGCTTCTGACTCCCTCTCCTCAGCTGATGAGAACTGGGGTTGTGCATCTGTCTCTCACTGCTGTCGCATAAAGCGAGTCCTCTATGTTGCATACAGATGAGACTTGGCTCGTGCTCGAGCGGCAGCCAGAAGGAAATCCGCAGGAATCACAGCTCCCCAGGTGTAAAAGGATGACAAAAAATAACAGGCTCGCAGTTTGCAGAGTGCTGGTGGAAGACACTTATGCCTCTCTATGCCAGCATTTGTGATTTTGCTGCCAGCCTCACCACGTCTAGTAGTGTCTTTAGCGAAAGGGTGCTACGTTAAAAAGCAAACGCTGTGCAATTGCTGTGAAGGAGCAAAGCTAGGACGAGCGAGCCCTCAAGGGTGTGAAAGCAGAGGGCCATAGAAGGACCCAGATGTCACTGCTTTTCAAACCCTAAACTGCTTTATTTTCAACTCAGGATTGGCAGTGGTGAGATTAATGGCTGGATCGTGTCTGTGTTCTCCAAAGTTTCTTGCGATAGTGTCTGATCCCTGAAGATTATCCCTACATCTTCTTGAAAATCTTTATATTTAAACATTGCCTTTTACAAAGTCTGCTTTCATTTGAGAGAAAAAAAATATTAAACTGTTTTGTCAGAGAAGATACACGTATCAGAAAGGGGCTCTTTCTGCAGCATGTGCTCAGACCTCTCTCTCTTCTATTTATGCTGCTTTTGAGCATAAGTACAGTTTACTTTCATCTGTCTGATGGATTTCTGTTGCTGTGATCCTTTATCACCTGGGAAAGGTGTCTGTGGCTCTTTCCACAACCACAGAAACACAAAAGACCCCATCTCCTTTTGTCAAGGAGCCAATGTCGAGAATTTCCTGCTTTCTCACTTGGGGGTAGTGACTGACCTGGAAAGAATGTCTCAATTGAATATATATATTTTTTCCAAATGAAATATCACTTACCCTCTTCTTTGCAGTGCCAGTAATACAAATGGTCTCCAACCACTATAATTGCTTCGCGGTAGACTGAAAGAAGAAGGAACAGCTTTGCTGATTTGTGGTTTAGAAGAATGTACAATATACGTGTCTCCAACTGATATTAAAGATGACAGATTGAAATCTGAACAACTGAAGATGTGCACTGCCGATGATAAATTGCCCTCCAACTTTGAGAAGGGTTGGATCATGGCTCAAAGTGCAAGGGAAAAGCATGAAATGAAAGCCAGAGCACCAATGTATAGTCTCCACAATTAGCATAAACATCCATCCTACATTTGTAGAGTGCTTTCTATTTCCATGTGGATGTAAGTGAATTAGTGTGGTGGGGGCTGATAGCCCCATTAGATAGCTTGCTTTCCTTTAATGGTTTGATAAAAGGAAGGTGACAAGAAGATGGATAGAGATAATACTCCAGGCTTCTTACGTAGAACTATTATCATTAACAGCATTAATTAGCCTATAATACACTGTAGGGAAACATCAAATACAACCATTCTAAAGGGAAGTAACCTGACAATAGTCAGTAACATGATAGGCTAGCATTAGCTGATACTGATCACTGAATATCTTCCTATCTTTCAAATGGGGAAGAATTCCCATGACTGCCTTGCAGGAAACATTTCTAGCCAAGTCATTAAAAAGACACATGGTTATGGAAGTGAGAGCCACAAGTTTGGTAGCAGACTCCAGAACCTTTGGCCATCAAGTCAGTCCTTCCTGTACTAGTCCAGTTTACCCTTTAGAAACCGTTTGCACCTAGGGGTATGTTAAGATGGACTAAATTGTTTCTGTATCCAACAGTCCTTCCCAGCAGAAATGGGTAGTGCCTTTGGAAAGTGTTGCAAAGAGTCATAGGAAGTGCAGAGTAAACTCTGAATAAGAAGTAACATGTAGAGAGAGAGAGATAGAAGCAGAGCATAGCCCTATACTGGGGAGTTTCAGCATTCAGGTGCGAGGATGATAAATTACACTACAGGGAAATGCAGTTGTGCTACTGTTACCTCCCTACCCCAAACCCCTGAGTTCCTGCTAAGAGGAGAAATTAGCTGTGTAATCAGGATGTCCTGATGGCAGTTGTCTCTCTTTGCAAGGAATGTATTAATCCACAGAACCAAATTTGAACCACTACTGAACCAGGAATTCCTGGTTCACGGATTATGCTCAACAGAAGTTTATCCAAACTACTTGGGAAAAAAAGCCACCCTAGTTAAGGAGCTTTTACATCCCCCCTTGCTAAATCATTTTAGCATTTTGTTGTGAACATGACTTTTCTGTCCTAGCATTCAAACTAAATCTTCTTTGCTGAAAATTAAGCTCATTTCTTCCTATTTTTCTCCCAGCAGACCAGAAGAATTGCTCTCATCACATTTTCAAGTATCTTTTGTCTCCTGGACAACTATTATTCTATCTCCACTTGGCTTCTCTCTTCTTGGCTAAAGAAATAAAATTCCTTCAACCTATTTTGCTGATTACAAAAGTAATCAAACTTCCAGAGAGGGTTTCCTTGCTCTGAGCACAAGCCCTCACTCAGCAAGGAGTCCTGAGACCCTTTCATCAGGCTTTATATGCTGCTTCTCCATCCTGTGTGCTGCTTTTCCTCAACAGCATCACAGTGCTGGAAGGAATACTGAGGTTTAATCTAACTGTTCTCAGTGTATCAAGAGTCTGAGGCATGTGGGCTATGCAAAACCTCCCTGGATTCTGGGTAGGTCCTCAGATGCTGATGTTTAAGCTGTTTTATATTGCCTGCCCACCAGCATTTAACACGAGACTCTGAATCAGCCATAGCTTTGAGTCAACCTTCACAGGGAGCTTCCAGAAAAAGATGGAAGGTTTGCTCATCCTGGACATCCAACAATTGGATGGCCTACACTGATGAGTTACATGCCGTGTACTTTATTTTAAGTCAGCCTTCTCACAATCATCTCACATCCAAGCATAAGGGAAGGGGTGTTCATTTATTTACCTGTTTATTTGGCAATAGCAGCAGTTTTATGTTTCTGATATCTTGGGTGGCAGCTCTTTGATATCTAAGTTGAAACATTCAGTCTTCTGCACATCAGTTCAATCTGAATGAGCAGATCTTCCTTTAGGAATAAGAGAATAAAAAGAAACAAAGCAGATGTTTGGCTGGTCAAAAAGCAAATGTGAGGTTTTTGTGGAAATACAGCATTTCCAGAGTAAAGCAGGTGAAGGGCAAAATTCATATTAAAGTGGAGGAGAAAATGACAAATTCTGAAGAAGATCCCAAAAGTAAAGTTTATCCCTCAAAGGAATGAGTGTGAAATTGTATTTCATTGGATCCTGAAGTGGGTGCTTTGACCAAACAAATCCTTCCAAGCCTCTTCTTGAAATTATTCTTCAGCTGGTCTTGGGCAGATTCCAAGCTCAGTGGCCCTGCCTGTCCATGTAGCTACAAACAGCATTCACGATAAGCTTTCATCCTCCAAGGAAGAGGACAAGTGAGACTGGACTGTCCTTCATTGACCAGATCTACAGCCTTCACCTAGCTCTTTGCAATTTCACTTTCTAGCCCTTCTGTTTCTGTACTGTCTCATGCTGTCCTTTCAAGAGTGAGCAGCCCTGACAGTGACAGGGAAGACAACTGGTTATCATCACCAATGCAGGAATGCAGGCTTGCAAGGGATTGCAGGGTTACATTCAAGTCTCTTTGTAGAGATGCCTGATTTAAACTCTATATCTGACCTGCCATCTAAACCAGGGCTTTCTGGCCCTGGCTCGACGGCCAGTGTAAGAAGTTGGGGCTGATACCTATGGTAGACACAAGCAGTAAGCAGTTGTTCATAACCCATTGGTTACCCAAAGACAGTTTAGAGACAGAAAGATGTGCTGCCATCCAGGACTCCACCTACACTCAGGAGTCAGCCACAGAAGCATTTCTAGCTCAGTAAATCCTCCCTGGCTATCTTCATGGTCAAGAGACAGAAGTCTACTTTGGGTTCAGATCAGAGAAGCTCTCAGAGGCTCACAGGTTGAGCACAGGGAGACAAGCTCAGTGTGTTCGTGATGTGTATTTCACTTTGGACCTCAACTCTTGCAACTACATGGTATTGGAAGCAGGGAACAGTTCATACCATGGGGTAACACTTTAAAGCTGAGCTCAGAGCTGCATCAGTGAAATGCAAGAAAGAAACGCTGCCCTCTCTGCCTGGTCTAGAATTGAGGCTCATGGTGGGAGAGTAGGAGGGAAGAAATCTTCCCTGGGGAGGCAAAATATGGAAAATGAAATAGAGCAGAGAGATTGACAGAGGGAGCCTGATGGATCTATTGCTATTGACCGTAAGCTTGGTTAAGGTGGCAGTTATCAGCTATCATATCATCCCATCTAACAGTGGAAAAGAAATATCAATACTGAAATGTTAAAGGCACAAAAAAAAAAAAAAAAAAAAAAAAAAAGCAGAGCAGAGAGAGGATGTGAAGTAATGGCACTGCAGTGATTAAGACAGACAGACGGACAGACTGTGATGTTGCTGCAATGACTCTCAGCAGCGCTAGTAATGAAAGTCTACATTTCTCTGGGAGAAAATAAAAAGGAAGATGAATTTGCTCTTGTGCTGCCTGCAGCTCTTGGTAGACTGCAAAACAGATTTCCTGGGTTCTCAAAAGGGATTGCTTAGAGGAAATACCCAAGTCAGGGAGTTTATTCTCCTTTACTCACAAATTAGACCTAGATATAGCATCTACACCTCCAATTTTGGAGCAAAGGAATGGATCCATACTTTTCCATATATATTGTAAGGTCTGAAATGGCTTGAGGTCAGTGATTTCCCAAGAAAAAAAGATATGTTTGGTTCTTGCTGCTTTGAACTTGATGATTTTCCATTGCTTGAGGTGAAAATCTGTCCCGAAATGTGTACATGCATCAGTGTGTGTATGCATGTGTAAGTGGGGGTCAGATGGGCACGTAGCATTGTTATAAATAAAAAGAAAGCGGCTGTCTTCTTGCATTGTGGTTGGAACCAAGGCTTATTTCCCTAGAGGTCCATGTGTCCCATTTTATTTATGAACTCTAATGGCACTATCCCAAATGATGGCTGCTCCACAGATGGGCCTGGTTCCCTGTAGGGCACTGTCCCACGAGCACAGCTTTTCAGCAGCACCAACTACCTTCTCTTCCAAAAGCCACAAACTTCTATTTTTTGGTATTTTGTTGGCCAGCAGCCTCTTCTCTCCTCTGCAGTATGGTCTGGGAAAGATGCTTGGGAGACCACACTAGAAAATGTGGCACTGAAACATCTAGGAAAGAGAGAATCATTGGGGGATTGTGGGTGGTTTGGTTTCATTTGGTCCAGTTGTGTGGAAAACAGATTTTTTTAAGGGTTATTTTCAGTTGAGCTCAATTCCCATTTTTTCAGAATCACCCCTACTCCAAAAACCAAGCTTGTGTTGGAACAACATCTAAGCCTGAGCCTATTCACCCTTATTCCTCTATTCCCAGATCAGCAACTGCAGTCCCAGAAAGGCTGTAAAAATTAATGGTGACAGTAAGAAAAAGGGATCTGCCCTGACTGTGCAATTCCCCTCCAAAAGCTGCAGGCGATGCCTGCAGTGCTGCTGATGAGGCCAGGAGGAGCCCTCAGGAGAGCATCTCTGCCATCCCCATCCCGCTGAGAAAGCACCCACGTCCCCCTGAGCACCCCCAGAGAGCTTTGCTTTAGATTTTTTGAACAAATAGGAGGGAGAAATGCAGAGAAAATCTTATTTATACTGATGGTCAGAAGCAAGGCCAGGGGGACTGCATTCATACCCAGACACGCGCAGCCTCAGCATCTGAGGCTTCAGCTCTGTTGCCTCCTAACTCATGTCAAGAGGCACTGGGGTGACAGCAGGCAGCTCCAGCCATTCCCCTCCTTCCCCCACAGGCCTGGATCTGATTCTTCTTGCTCAGCTTTCAAGGCTCTTTCAGTTTCTAAAGTCAATCCTTTCTGTATCCTACACCTCTTTTCCCTTCATCTTTCACCAGCACTGTGAGAGAAACATAAAAGTTGGGTTTCCTCTGCAAAGCATGGCAATAGGGGACCCATGATTGCGATTACAGCTCTTGAACTAATGATGTGTACAGACTCCAGATAACAGCAGTCTCCACTGGTAGGATGGGGATATCCTGTGTTGTCCTAGCTGTGAAAGAGAAAATCTGTTTTAACAGGGGTGTATTTCCTCAGCTGGCATAAACCAGCGTACACTCGATGCCTTTCTAAAGGCCAGGATGGATGACGATAGCCCCAGGATGATTTCCCACAAAGCTTCACAGAATCTGAATGAAACGAGCACGATTCATTGCAAGCCCTTAACAAAGCAAGCACACAGCTTGGTGCTTAAATTTCACCACCATCACCGCTATTTTTGTGTACAGCCAGCCAGAGCCATATTTATTTTCCCAGCATCATCCCCTGCTTGTTTTACAGGAGCAGAACTTGACATACAGGGTGTCTGACAAATAACTTGCCCGGTGCTTCAAAAAGTCAGCAGCAGAGTCAGGAATCACAGCCTGGTACCGTGCAAATAAACACATCTGTCCTCTGGCTGCATGGAAAAGTGCAGGCGTGGGATTTAAGGGGTGGTGGTGAACTGGGGGTAGGGAGAGAGGTGCAAAGAAGGAACTGGAAACAGAGCCTGTGTGATGAATGTATTTGAGTGGGAGTCAGTGAGTTTATGGTAACTGCATCACATATTCGCATTAATCTTTCTTTAAAATATTTGGAGTTTTCTTTACTCACTACCAAGGCAACTAATTCCTGCAGGAAAACAGCAGGGCGAGCTCACACTGAGCAGTTGTAAACAGCAGCGAGAACAGAGCATTGTGATTTTAGATGCACAGTAGCCAAGTGCCAAGCAGCCAGCAAGTACAGAGAAAACTTCTTGGCATCTGGAAATCTCCTACCGCTGACTCCCAGGCATGCACAGAGCAACCCACTGACCATGCAGCATGGTGTCCACTCATGTGCATGGGATCTCAGATGCTGATGGATCGTTGCTTAATATGTTCAGTGCTGCTGATGTTGGCAGGCATTAAGCTCCTCACATATGACTCCAGATTTCTCTTGCCCTGAAAGCAGAGTGAGCTGTGTGAAGCATCTCAGCTCCCATCATTAACAGTATCAATCTGACAGTATAGGTTTCAGAGCAGAGGCTTGAACCTTTACACCCCACACTGAGAAAGGACAGCCTTTGTGCATCTTGAGGCAGGCATCCTGCAGTGACATGGCAACTTTTGATGTCAGCTTTCCCTGTGGGGCTCACAGACCTCAGGGAGAGAAGGGTTGAAGCTCAGCTGGCAGAGCCTTGGCTTAGTTACAGCATCAATGATGACCTCGTGGCCTTTGTGAAAAAGCATTCTCAGCCCTCAGGCTGGAAAGGTTGGACACCTCTGTCTGATCTATCCACAGCCACTGACACAGACAAACAAGGTCCCAGCTCCGGGAAGTTCGTGGAAGATGGATAACACAACACAGATGTTAATGAGCCATAAGGAAAGGCAGCAGAAATGTGAGGAAAATACTGGTACCTGACACACTCCTTTCAAATCTAATTGCTGCTTATCTGTTTGATAGAGGGCTTCCAACATTGGAAGCACAAATCTCCATGGTCTGAATGAAGGAGCAAGGACAACGCCTGCATGTCTGACCCATCTCTAACAACGATGCTTCAGCCTTGAGCTTGCAGCCAAATATTCATGACCAACAATACACACAGACAAGAGCATCTCCACATTAACCATCTGAGTAAGTTTAAAGCCACCATTGGCACCGCTCCTTGCCTGTTGTTGTGCTTCAATCCATACATGTTAAGGGTGAGTCTCCATCCCACCAGTCATATCTTGACCACTTGGCTCGTCCTCAAGACAAATAAGCATGAATAAGTGCAGCTTATCTTAAATACACATCACTCAGCTTGAATCCCAGAAAAAGCCTTGTCCTTCTCCAACAATCAGAAAATGAAAGGAGGGTGATTAGCTCTCATGCGTTATCTGTATCATCCCACCATAAGACCTTAAGTAAGCTGAAGTAATACTGGAATTACATCTCATCAAAATGGAGTCCTAAGCCATTTAGGCATGTGAGAAAATCCCACTTAAAAAAAAAAAAAAAGCAGAATAGAGATAGTGAGATGATGATAAGGTGATTGATAAAGCAGATAGACACCAAAGGTGCTGAAAGAGAAGCCCACTACTGATTGCAATATAAACTCCATGCCCAAGCAGATGGAGAACACTGAGAAATATATTACCCTGCGTGGCAGAACGATACCATCTTCAGACTTTGACCTTTTCAGAAGAAAGGAGCTCTCCAATTATCAAAGGTAGATGGAGATTTTTTGTCTGCTTCCTCTTGACAGGGCTGCTTTCAGATATCTTTAAGGCAATGGAGCTCCAGGACACACAGCTTGACCTTCTGGATGTATTTTCTCTGAAGTGTTTCCTACCGACACCCAAATATTAAGTCCTCCAGATTCCCTCATCAGTTGAATTGTGATCTCCGTGGTCTAGCCTACACTTTATTCTTCTGTATGTAGCATCACCTATAAGGCATGAAATTTTCCAGGATTCGTCTGCTGTGTCTCAAGTGGAGGTTTTGCAACAGTTAGAGAGCAAATCATAGAAAATCATAGAATGGCTTGTGTTGGAAGGGACCTTAAAGACCATCTAACCATTAGCTCCTTGGTTTCCAAAGGGAAAGAAGGAAGAAAATGCAAATAATGACTTGATAACATCTCAAAAGTATTTTTACAGACAAAGAATGACACCAGGCCCATACACGTTAAACCTGGCTGCTGTCCTGTCTTTGGTCTGGGCTCCTCCAGCATTTCTCCAAGGCAACAGGCAACCATCACTAGATACAGCTTCCTGACATGTTGTAACCTCTCCTTATTACACTGATTGCAGTGGTCATGAGTTCTCTGTCTACTCTTACCCTCTTAGGGGAGCTTAGCACTTTGGGCAAGGCCTGATAGTTGCCATGCAACCAGCACCTGTCCAGTAGTACCACGCTGCTGGTGCCAAGTGTGCAGGACTGAACCCTGCTTCTCCCCAGGGAATCCACCTCCAAACAGGTTCTGAATGCTCCCCTCCCACCCCATTTTCTGTCAATGCTCTGTTTTCTCTTTCTTGACATATGCAATGTTGTGTGATTTTGAGTTTTGGATAAACAGTGACAGCAAAGAAGATAAAAAATGCACTTAATTTTCTCTGTTAATAAGATACAGGTGTGCACGCCTGCCTCCCTCCTTCCCTTTCTTCTGAGCTTTCACTGATTCAAGGATCTGTTACTGGGTGCTGGTTGGAAACAGCTCCTCTGTGTTTACTATCTCTGCAGGAGATATTATTGTCTCTCACAGCTTAAAATCATGACTGTTGTTCTGTTTGTTTCCAATTCCAACCTTTCTTCTTTCTCCATTTCCTAGCTAGAGAATGCATATCCAAATTATTTTTTGAGATAAATTTTATTGCTTATCCTTCACATGTAAGGGTAATAAGCATGTGTGTAAGACTGGGGGCTGTGTTTGGATAGCCTACACTGGGTGACAGTGACACTGGTAACTGGTTTTGGTAAGACCAGGATGGACTTCCAGCAGAGGGGCAACAGGCAGCTACTGGACAGAAGGCCTGACAGTGAATTCATACATGCCCTTCATTTCCATGTGCATCAATGGTCCTTAGCTACCTTTCCATATGTGTAAAATGGAAATAGGTTTCTTTTCCTCATTCTGCCAGTGATGGAGAAGCAGGATCGTGGTAGCAGCAGGATCATGGTAGCTTTCCCTAGGGAAAGGTAGAGCTGCCTCAGTGCTGTCAAGACTTCACTATATTGAAGAGATTGGTGCGACGAAAGGAATGAAATGAATAGTTCATTTCATCAATAGAAGACACTGAGGGAAAAGGAGTTGAGGGGAAGGTGGTTGGTTTGCAGCCTTAGCTGATGATCTTTGCCACTATTTTGGGTGAGTTACTATTATCCCTAGCTAAAGAGACTTGCAGTAGTGGATGGAACAGTGGGAGAGGGTCCCAGCTGATTGCAAAGAGCAAAAGGGTCTCAGGGTCACAGCAGAGCTAAGTAGACAGAACTGGGAAGGACCATCGGAGAAACTGATAATAGAAAATGGGCTGTTGTCATCTCCCTGACTCTGTTTCCTGAGCCAACGTTGCAGTTTTCATTTCCAGGCAGTAAGCTGGAAATGTTTCCTCTGTCTGCAGATGCCAAAGGTGCCTGAGCTGAGAAAGAAGCTTTTGGGGGTGGCTCATCACAAAATGCACCGCAGTAAATGCTCTCAGTGCCAGAACAGTTCTGTTCCGAGCATCATGAATGCTTCCTGCCTTCCTCCACCACCACACAGCAGCCTGTCAGGAGTGGGACAGTCACAGCCTTTGCCTGTCAGATTGTGGGATTTCTCTCTCCCTGTCTCTATGCCTTTGGTGCAATGCAGTATTTTCTGCTTTAGCTGCTTCACTTGCTGGAGTCCTGTGACTGCTGGAGAAAAACAAGGGGGTTGCTTTGCAAAGCCGCCCTGCCCACCGCTGCGATTCCTGTTATTGGTGGGTCCACATTTTGCCCAGCAATTGGGCAGGAGCATGAAGACCTGTTCTGCCCCACTTTTGCTGCCTGCTGTTCAAAAAGTGAAGGCTGGGAAGAGAGGATCAGTGAAGATGTCCAGTGGAGGAGCCCAGTTTCTAGGAAATTTGCACCACCCTGCAGACTGGAACACATCTCCGGATGTTTCTTCTTATTTTCTTGAACACCTCACTTAGGAGGTGTTCAAGAAAAGGGTAGATGTAGCACTGAGGGACGTGGCTTAGAGGCCATAGTGATGATGGGTTGGTGGTTGGCTTAGATGATTTGAGTGGTCTTTTCCAACCTTTATGATCCTATGATTCTGTGAGTCTGTGAATCCATGATTCTATGATTCTGTGTTTGTTGATGTAGGGAGGGATAAGGAAAGACACCAACAGTATGCAGGTTGTCACATGTAGGATGGAGGAAAAAAGTTGGCTAAATTCAGATTTTTGCTGGCCAGGGAACAATCCATCTGTACCAACTATGGTGGGCTGACCATGTTGTCACTGTAGAGAACTGGACCCATGGCTTGACCCTTAGACTTAATTCATGGAATCATAGAATGCCTTGGGTTGGAAGGGTCCTCAAAGATCATCGAGTTCCAACATCCCTGTCGTGGACACGGTTACTACCCACCAGATCAGGCTGCCGAGAGCTCCATCCAACCATGAACAGCCCTAGGGATGGGGCATCTACAGCTTCTGTGGTTAAAAACATGTTTTGGTGTGTTTTACTTTTCAAAATGATTGAAAATTTAAAAGCTACCCCCAAATGTCTTTGTCTCAGAGTTACAAGGTGACTAGCTAGGAAGTGGTAGGTGATCCAACAAACATTCACCATGGGAGGTCATGGTGATGGTTAGACTTGGGGATCTTGAACGCTTTTTCCAACCTAAATGATTCTATGTTTCTGTGATTCTGTTCTAAGACTCTCTGTATTTCTTTGGCTTTCTAGGCAGATTGCAACCCCAAAATGCTTGGATAAACTTTGGGGGGGAAAAAAAAATAAAAAAGAACAGGGATTGCTGTTGCAGTTTCTTCTGGCGTGTGCCCAGCAATGTATTTAATTGGTTGTACAAGACACAGAGCAGCAAACAGTGTGTAATTGCCAGCTTTGCATGCTTGGTGGGCATGTCCTCAATCACCCTCACTTCTCAGAGCAAAGGCAAGAAGGGGAGGAAGGAAGTAGATGGATGGCACCAAGATCGTGTTTCTCTCCTCCTCACTCCTGTCCACTCTAATGAGGAGCAGGCAGAGTTTCTCCTTCCCCAACAGCCAAGGAGCTTGTTTGAAGCAATTTGGAGGCAATTGAATGAAAAGGAATAAATGAGTGAATATTGCAGTTTATGGATGGCTGAGTCAAACCCACAGGCAGTGATTAGAGGCCCACAGTCCCCTTTATGCCCACAGTAAGAAAATCACTGAATTTCATTCCAATTTAGCTCCAAACAGGAGGCGAACTTGTAGTGGGCTGGGTTGTCAGTTATGCCACCTTTTAATATTCATCTGGGGGAAAAACAAAACAGATTTTTTTTATTTTATTTTAAACAAAGTGTCAGTCAATTCAAAGCAGGTTTCCCTGGCTTCCATCCTCTCCTTCTAGCTGAGTTGCAAAGAAATGGGGGTGGAGAGAACACAGCATACACAAGTGCAACTTGCCTACCCTTTCTCCCACCTCCATTTGCCCCACAAATAGTTCTCAACAAGGCTGTTTGCACAGCAGGTCCCTCGTTAGCACTATCTGTGCTGGCTCCTCGGCTTCTTCTTCACCTGTTTACAATCAGCCTGGTGGAACAAAATCAGATTCAAAGAGTGGACAAAATGAGCACGTCATAAAAGAGTTTATCTGAACCTTAATTTCATCACTGCCTCTGCTACAGATTTTCTAAGTGAACTTAGATAAGCTAGCAGAAGGATTTTTCTCCCAACAAGTTCATGCTTGCTGCATTGCCATTAGCAGTGCTGAAATTTACAGGCAGTGGAATAGACAGACCAAAACACTCAATGCTTCATTTGCCTTTCTACATGCTGGGAGAAAAAGACTTACCAGTCCTTCATCCTTACAGCTGACACCAAAGGATCTCTCGGTCCTCATTCATGATATCTGGAGGCCTACAGAGCCAAAATTTCTTCCCATAGGAAGTAGAGTGAGGAGCTGCAGAGGGAATGGTGGAAATTTGGAGTTTCTTCCAATGTGAGACTGGGCTGAAGCCAGGGTTTGCACCAGGCAGAAAAATGCATCCCCATCTTTAAAGAATGCATTGTCTAAACAAAAACAAACAAGAAAGGGAGAGAGATTCACTGAAGGTCACCTGAAATGTAAGTGGTTGGGGTACATATTACATCTATCACAGAATCACAAAATTGTAAATGTTGATAAGGACCTCCGGAGATCATCTAGTCCAATCATTACATTCTTAAACTTGCTTCTCTCATCAGTGTTACTCTGAAGATTTTGGTTTGTTTATTTATTATCAGAGAAAAGATACAGTGAGATTTAAAATGTAGTTGTCAAGCTACATCTCTCAGAACTGTGTTTTCAGGTCTCGTGGGACAATGGCTACCATGGCATCCAAATCTGAATCCGCCGCATCAAGTCTCCTCCTTTGTAAACTGCTGGAAAATTGACATTTTTTCCAACTCTTTCAGAGAAATTACAAAACAAAAAGACTTAAAAAAAAAAAAAAAGAAAAAGAAAAGGAAAAAAAAAGGCCACACACAGAGCAATAGCTGTTGAAGCCATGATGTTTACAACAGGTAGAGGGAGAAAAAAAAACAAACTTCTGGATGATCAAGCTTCTCTCTGTAGATGGTGACTCTTAGTTTGATCCTACCTGCTCTATGTGTTACAGTGTCTGTGCTGTTTTGTTTTTGTGTCAGTTTGGTTGTGATGGAATTTGTATAGAGTGTGGATTTCAGGTTGGATATTAGGTAAAATTTAATCAAGTTATTATACTCAGAGGTGTTCAAGGAAAGGGCAGGTGTGGCACTAACGGATATGGTTTTGTGGGCATGGCAGTGATAGGTCGATGGTTGGACTGGAAGATCTTAGTGGCCTTTTCCTACTTTAATGATTCTGTGATTCTATGATTTTACAAAGTAAAATATATAATGCCCATTTAGATGGGTAATATCTTCCACACAAGCCTTATCATATTCTTTCCAGAGATAAATGCAAAGCAGCATATACACAAGGTGAAGTTCATTTTGGAGGCTCTGTTAAAACTCAGCTTAATTTGGTTCATATATATGACTTCAAGCAATCTACATCTGCATTGTATCCTCTTCTTTTCTTTACATAGTCCAGTGTATTCCAAGTAGAGATTTCTCTCACTTGGATGTCCCACCTCAATTGGCCTTGGATTTCAGTTAGTGCCTCAAAATGTTATTATAATGCAGAAACAGCAACAACTTCTGCAAATGGCAAAGTCACAGAAGTACTCTATGAGACAGCAGACAGTAACAAAGCGAGCCACTGAGCATAAACAATGGGGGGAAATTGTGGGTTTTTTTTTTTTTTGTTTTTGTTTTTGTTTTCTATGAAAAGATCTGGAAAATCAAATAGCAGAATACCAAAACTCTTAAAGTAGTGCGTGCTCATATAATTTATGCTCAGTCAAAAATGGCAAACACAACAGAAATGAAAAAAACAGATTCATGAACTTTTTGTACAAAAAAAAAAAAAAAACACCCCAAAACCTCTAACAGCTTCTGACGAACCATCCAGATGAGGAAGTCAAATTTCCCACAATGCCCAACCTGTGAAAACTCCCATTTGTACTAGAAAAGCAACAGTCATCAGAAGCTTCCACTGGATTTATGTAAGGACTCAATCAAAACTTGCTGCAGTCTTTGTGTTTGTTCCTCTCACTGGGATGCAAGATGTTGTCAGATATTGGGTGGGTTTGCATCACATGAAGAACCAAAGAGTTTTATAAAGCAACCCCAATCATATGACGCAGGCCAGGCGAGCTGAATATTGTCACTGTGCTGCTGCAAACACCACTGCTGCCAACTGCAGTGCATTGGGAGACACTTTCCCACCTCCTCCCTCCTTATGAACAGTTTGGAACTCAGCCATGTCCTGGAAGAGGGCCCAGATATTTACGTTCCTGGACCTTGGCTGATGGCAGGCAGTGTTTGGTTTTGAAAACAACTGCTGATTAAACAGAAATTCCCTGCCGAACAAACAAAAAGAATCCTTTCTTCCCCATTTCTGACCATCCAGTTATATGCATTTTGCTGGGCAAATCTCTCCTCAACCAATTCCAGCAGCAGATGCACTGCTTTGGCTCATTCCTGCATTGATGTTCCCAGAGAAATCATGGGGACAATGAGGGAGAAGTTCTTCTTCAAATGGTTCAACTGACCCTCAATAACACTGATAGATAAAGAGCCACATAATCATCAGTGCTCTCAGTCTCTGAAAGGTTTGATTTCAGTCCCAAACACCTTTGCTTGCAAAACAGCCTTCACTGGTGATAGCCAAATATCCATCTTACACAGCCCTTCAGAATACTTTTTTTTCCCTCAGTTTAGACCAGTGGTGTGATCACTCTGATATAATCCAGTAAGCTACCAGTCTGACACCAAAACAGCTGTGATTTCATCTCCAAGAGGACAGAAACATTCTTTCCATTCCCAGCACAATGCTCTCTTACCCTACAACAGTGCCATAAACACAGATTTTATCTGTGCAAGCAACCCCACTGCTTTCAGCTTTAATGCAGACTTTATAGTGTGTGAAGCTGTACATGCCCAAATCATTTATTAAGTCAAAAAAGAAGACAGTATTTGGGAGCAAAGATAATTAATTTGAAAAATGTCAATTAGACATTGACAGCCCTGTGTCTCTTGAGTAGCCTCTTTGTGCCTGTAAAGTGTTGGACTGCATGGACCATATTTCTCCCATCACGTTCTCTTATACTTGACTCTGGATTAAATTTGTGATGCTATATTTTCAAGGTAATCTGTTGACATAACACCATATCACACATTTGGGAAGCAACTTAATAGATTTTCAAAGAGGCTTTGCAAACAAAGGCGTATTTTCAAGATAAATCAGTAGCTGGTTACTGAAGTCATCTGAAAATCTGAAAGTTCTCAAGGATCGGGCACTTTTTAAAATCTAAATTCTTTGGAAATCTCATACTATAACTTGTTGAATGTGTAATAGGGACCTATGGCATGCCAAGTCCTCTTGCTGCCATCTTCTAAATCCTCCCAGTGCTTTTCCATCCTCTTGTTTTGATGAAGCCCTTGGGTATATAACTGTTCTATGCAGCATGTCCCTTTTTCATCAAGGCATTTAGGAATAGCAGCAAATCTACCATCACAAATTATTTTTCAAAGAACTCATATTTCTTTTTCAAACAACATTGTCTTCCAATAGTATCCTCAATGCCAAAACCAACAGATTAGTGCCTCAAACCTGAAATTTTTGGATGGGAGTGCTGCTCAGCTGCCTTTAGCCCCATTTTCCTACAA
>JAOWBP010000001.1:1927912-1938131 GCA_028571105.1 Tragopan temminckii
TAGGAACTTCTTCATAAATATAATGGTATTCCTTTAAAAAATTATTAGTAAAACAAACAGAGAAACAACTTTTTCCTAGTGTCTTTCTTTTAAAGAACTAACTTTAAGGTTAGCTTTTATGAAAGCTGCTAACTTAGGATACCACGTTTGAATGACAGAAAAGATACTGGATGAATTGAGAGAAGCAATTTCTTCTCTTCTTCCTCTGTCATTTCTGATCCTCTCTGCTGAAACGGCTGAAAAGAGATCCAATCTGTTTTGGACAAGGGCCCATCTAACCTGATCAGCAGTCCCTGTCATGTTACTCTTCCAACAACTGTCAAATATTAATATTCCTCAGTTGATTATTGGTCTGCTTTGGATTGACTTGTAATTCAGTGACCTTGAGGTGAAAGTCTTTGGTATTTCCTTGCTAGCCATGTTTAAGCCAATGGAACTTGCAAAACGTAATTACAGGAAAATACTAGTGGATAGCAACTCATCTTTACAGGTATTTTGGGTCCTCAGCACCAAGGAGATGCTAAGTCTATTACCAAGGAGATGCTAAGTCTATTAAGGACACCTCTGAAGATTGTGTGTTTTGAAGTAGCTAACAAAAAGAACATATAAGCATTACAGTGACATATTTCTTGGCAGGAACCATGGAGTACTCTCCCCAAAGGGTTAGTAAATATCCTGTTCACTAGAATTATTTGAAACTGGGTTAGCCTCAGTGAGTAAAGAAACAATCTTGTACTGGCCATGAGATGATTTCATAGGTCTTTCTGTCCCTTTTTTCTAGCCCTCGCTCCCTTGGGCCATTCATTTCCTTCAATGCAATTGCTTTATTTACTGCTCTAAGGCTGACTCGCTTCGCTCATCTACGGAACAATGATGCTATCATTAGTTTTCATTCTAACCACTTGGTCATGCCTTTCATTACAGAGCAGATGCTCACTATGGTTACCAAGAAAGAAGAGAGCTAAGTGGTAACTTCATCTGACATCTACTGAACATGCTGCTGGTTGACCTATCTTACCTTTCACAAGACCTTCATGAAGCATTTGGCAGGAGATAGGAAAGCATACCCCCACTCACGTATTTTGCAGAGCTTGTCTGATTCCAGTCTGGTCCCCTATAAGACAGCAGAAGCATCTTACAACAACAAAGACGGAGGTGAGAAGGCCCCAAATGGTTGTCCCCATCCACAGTTCCTCATATTATCCCACAGAATAATACATAATAAACCCGGCTGTGTTAGGCCAAACCAGAGATCCTCCCTCCAGTCCAATTGCTTATTTCCATCTATGGACAGCTAGAGAAATATCTAGAGAGAAAGAGTACAGAACTAAGCAATCAAAGAATGATTAGTTCCCTCATTTATCCTTTCAAGACTCATTTTTCTTTCCATCATGGCTGTACATCTTCAGTGGGATGGCACACATGGTGGATAGGTAGCTTTAAGCAGACCTATGTTCATATATATTATTCTAACTGTCATAATTCTAGAAAATCTAGATACTTAAATTATGATGCCACTGTCTTAATGAATTTGTGTCCTTTTTGGAATAAGTAAAAATTAATCATATTTAATGAATGTCTTGGGCAGGTCTCATTATTTAGAAACCTCTGTTGTTTCCAGACTCTGCTTTTGAACTGAGGTGACACAGCAGAGATTCAAAGAGTGATCTAGAGAAGTGCTGCCCTTAAAGACTTGGGTCCATATCACTCTGAGTACACAGGAAAATTTTTCCTGTCCTTGCTTCTACTTGGATGAGAATAGGACGGTTTTGCTGCATTCGATTCAAGAAACATAAGGTTCAAAAGCAACAATGAATTCAGATAACAACTTGAAAAAAAAAAGAGAGGTGAGGATAAGGGATATTAGATCAGTTTGATGATGGGGATCAGGGCAGGTTTGCTCAACTCAAAATCCATACATCCAGCCCCAGTGATTCAACAGTGGTAACAGCTAGAGAGACATTTGAGAGACATCTGAGATAGATCTTGAACCTGTCATTTTCTACCATTTTTCCCTCAAAATAACATAGGAAACTTCAATTTTCTCCCTTTTTTTTAAACTGGGATGAAGTTGGAAGCCCTGCCCATGTACACATCTCAATAGTGGAGAACAGTTTCCTATATGTACTTCACGATATGGTTGTTTCAAAACCAGACAAGATACCCCTACCCATTTTGTGCCTGCATTTTGGACAAAGAAAAGCAGCTGCCTCAACATGCAATCCTGCAGTGTCGCCCCTAGTTAGATGACTATTGAACTGCTGTGCCAGCATTTTTTACGGCAGTTTAAAACACTATCAAGGCAGCATCAAACTGCCTTTTACATCCAAACCCAAATGGCTATGGAATGGAGCCCAGAGTGAAATGCTAAATTGGATCCTATCAAGTCAGCATCAGATCACACAGGCTAAGCGGTAATGAATGGCTCTTAACTATGGAGTTCATCATTATAAAGTAATGACAAAAGATACATAACCATTGAGGTCTCCAACAGTGCAACCAGCCACCACCCATCGCCTGTCCCCTCTGCTCTGTCTGCTGCCTGCTGATATTTTCCTATTAGGGTGAAGCTCTTTTCTGAGGAGTGTTTTTCTCCCTTTGACTGGCACCAGGTTTCAGGGCTCATTCACAATAAATTATTCAGTCTAAACAGTCATGCAATAAATCTTAAACGGGAAACAATAGATGATTCTCCCTTTAGACACATAGAGCCTACAAAACTAATCTCATGCTAAGCAATAGTATGTCCCACCACAGCTGCTGATGGCAAAATTTACAAGGGTAGCATTTGTTTCCTTATGTGCATGTATATTTAGATTGCCACTGGGCCTCCCCTTCCCAGAACAACACAAGGTAACCATCACTGCACTTGTGAACTTGTCACCATGGGAGAGGGAAACAGAGAAAAGTTTTGTCATCTCTCTGTTTGAAAAAATACTCAGTGATGCAAACTTTTTGTCATTTCACTTACTGAGTGAGAGCACTTAGAAGTGGAAGAAAGCATAGAGTAGCTTTAGTAATTGAATTGGGATTAGCAGCGCTGTATATAGAATCATAGAATCACTTGAGTTGAAAAGACTCTGAAAGGTCACCTGCTCCAACCCTGCAATCCTGCAATGAACAGGGACACCTACACTTAGAACAGGTGCTCAGAGCCCCATCCAGGCTGACCTTGAATGTCTCCAGGAGGAGATCATCCACCACATCTCTGGGCAACCTGTTTCAGTGCCTCACCATCCATACTGTAAAAAACTTCTTCCTCATATTCAATGTAAAACTCCCCTCTTTTAGTTTGAAACCATTTTCCCTACAGCTGAGATTCAAGCCTTTCACATAGCTGGTCTTACATTCATCTTCCTTTGAAGTATGGCCTCACAAGAAGGCAATGCTACTAAAAGTAATTTTACCCATCTTGAATGTAGAAGTTGCATTTGTAAACAGGTGAAGCCTCAGGCCTACCTGCAGTGCTCAGATCACTGCACTAATGCCTAAGCCTATTCCGCCTTTATCCTCCACTAGAATTCAAAGCACAGACTAAGTCAGTAGTATCTGCAGGATGGTGCTGCTCCTTAGAGAGGAAAACCAGCTCAAAAACACAGAAAATCCCAGCCACGGATGTTGTGCCAGAAACCAGATGAAATAACACTGTGGCTAGCACAAGCTTCGGCCATCGAGTGGAAATAGCTGTCAGTGGATCCTCAGCAAGATGTATTTCCATTGGCTGAGGACTTGGCCTTCTGTGTTTAAATCTTTCATCACATTGCACACCCACTCCTTCCTGCCATCTGCCAGGCGCGCCATGCCCCGGGCCAAGTCTGGTGCCGGCTGCTTCTCCATGCACAGCCCTCCCTAGCCCAGATATGCCCAAGTGCTTCTGTACGCTCCAACTGCTTTTCTCAACCCAAGCAAAGAGCCAAGTTGGGAGCTCTGCTGTCATTTCCCCTACCCCCACATCAGCTGTAACAGGAGTGAGCAACTGCTTTGGCTTCTCTTACCTTTCAGGCCCATCTGGAAAACCTCAGACCTCATGCTAAGGGAAATGGAGGAGCGCCAACAGCACCTTTGTGATGTCACCCGGGAAGCAATTTATAGCCTGGAAGCAGGAGGTTTATGTGCATTCATGAAATACTCAGGGCTTCCTTGCTCTCCTTTATGGCTGCAGAGTCCTCTGGGAATGGCACGGACTCCTAATGGATGCTGCATTAGCTAATCCAGTGATTCAATTACTTCTAAATACTCTCTGGTGGCAGAGGCTAGTCTTCCTTCTCACTTACTGGAAATAGTTACTTTTCCAGGGGGAGGGGAGCTTCCATTATAAGAAGCATTCCTCTTTCTTTTTACAGCATTGACTTTCCATAGGTAGTGCTTAGTCTCCAAGGGCACAGATGGATGCAGACTGACTTGAGATCCAACACACCTCTCTCCTCTGGGCCAAATGCAAATCTATTATTCTATCTCCAGCATCACAAAATCACAAAATCATAGAATCATTAAGGTTGGAAAAGACCATTAAGATTATCTAGTCAAATCATTACCCCATCACTACCACGCCCACTAAACCATGTCCCTAAGAGCTGTGTGAAGAAAGCTGATCATACCAGCTCAGTACAAGGATGACCTGAAAGTCACCAGTTTATGGGAGGTGGCACATATGTGGCTACTATGGATGAAGGCAGAGGTGACTCAACTCTGTCAGCTTGTCAGTTCAGAACAGCATCCAGATGATGTCAGAAGTTGACCCATCAGTTTGCTACATAGTCGTCCCTCAACTGGACACCATTTAGTCAAGGTCATTAGATGGGAAGTATGGGTATCAGCCTGGACAGACTCTTATCCTAGCAATCATGACTTATTTTGCTATCCAAATTCCCACTGCAGTTTTAATTGGGTGTTGATTCATTTCATGTCCTAAGATCTGCCTTTGTGGATGGATGCAATTCAATGGTGCATTCAGAGAGTCATTGTCTTTGGTACAAGCATAGGCAGAAACTCTGTATCATACTGCAAATCCATGCTCTGTTAGCTAGTACTTTGCTATGTGGACAGACCTTTGTAAGCCTAAGAAGAGCATTAGTCCTAGTTCTTGAAAGCACAAATGAGATGAAAGACAAATTCAGTGTGAATAAGGTCATGGCAGAGAAGAGCAGGTCTAACATTGTAATGAAAGAGGGCAGTAACCAGATTCTGGTGAATACACACACACAAAATACTGCACCCTTCTGGAAAGTAATCAGCCACATCACAGGAAGGTCTGCTGTGAGTCTCAAGTGGTTTTTACATGATAATGCACTTACTCCTTAGAAACAGACAGAAAAATGAGGAAAGATTTGCACAGAATGGGAGTATCAGTCATGATTCCTTTTGATTTTTCAGGCATGAGCAACCAAAGGAAACCCACTTTTGGCTTTACTTGCATGTCAGAATTGCTATATTCGTTTTTGACCCGGGAAATGTTAGAGGATATACAAAAGACATTGTCTGCATAGCTCAAAAGGAAAATATAAAATCTTTCAAGCTTGTACCAATGCCTTCGTATGGCCAAAGGCAAAAGTTATTCATACTTTCATTCATAGTCTTAACAAGCAGAAGTGATATTATATAAAAATACATATATGCACACACACAAGTACCTATGAAATATTTTCAAATAAGTAACACTTTACTGGGGAGAGGAATCAGCATTTCCAATACACTGTTGCAGAGCATGGAATCAAGTGATGTGGAACTATGTTAATTACAATTTTACTCAGTGTTTGTCCCAGGCTGGAGCTCTGAGGGAGGAACTGCTATTTGCAAGTGGTTTAATGCCCTGCTGTTGCTGAT
This sequence comes from Tragopan temminckii, assembly GCA_028571105.1. Taxonomy (NCBI): domain Eukaryota; kingdom Metazoa; phylum Chordata; class Aves; order Galliformes; family Phasianidae; genus Tragopan; species Tragopan temminckii. The sequence continues at coordinate 1,933,736 of JAOWBP010000001.1, forward strand.
CCTGAGCCCCCAGCTCAGAGAGCCAGGACAAGAGCTGTTTGCAAGCAGTTAAGCTTGCTGCTGCTGTAAAAAAAAAAAAAAAGGGTCAGCAGTGAGCATTTGCCTAAGTGTCTTTCCCAGGAGCATAGCATGAGCAGGCAATTCAAATCCTGGTTAATCTTCCCATCCAAACAGCACAGAACAGAAACCCAAGACCTTCAGCACTGTTCCAACACTGTCAGAAAAACTCAGGCTCAGATATTAGACTCCAGTTTCCAGAAAATACAAGACGTCTTTTGTGTGAGGAGAACACTCAGGCTCAGTGCATGAAACACTTTAAGATTAAGGCTGTCTCCAGCAGGCTGTTTGGATGGAGTCATTTTGCATTGTAGAAGAACAGTTTTGGGGATGGCTCTGTTTAATTCTTTGCTGATTGTCTGGATGAGGGAATTGAATGCATCCTCAGTAAGTCTGCAGATGACATCAAGTTGGGAGGATGTGTTCATCTGCCTGAGGGTAGGAAAGCTCTACAGAGGGATCTGCATAGGACAGATCGATGGGCTGAGGCCAGTGGGATAAGCTTCAACAAGACCAAGTGCCGGGTCCTGCACTTTGGTCACAATAACCCCATGCAGCGCTACAATCTTGGAGCAGAGTAGCTGGAAGGCTGTGCAGAGGAAAAGGATCTGGGGGTGTTGGTCGATGCTCAGATGAACGTGAGCCAGCAGTGTGCCCAGGTAGCCAAGAAGGTCAATGGCATCCTGGCTTGTATCAGCAATACTGCAGCCAGCAGGAGCAGGGAGTTGATCATCCCTCTGTACTCAGACCTGATGAGGCTGCATCTCAAATGCTGTGCTCAGTTTTGGGCCCCTCACTACAAGAAAGGTATCAAGGTCCTGGAGTGTGTCCAGAGAAGGGCAACAAATCTGATCAGGGATCTGGAGCAAAAGTCTTATGGGGAGAGGCTGAACAAACTGGGATTGTTTATTCTGCAGGAGTCTCAGGGGAGACTTTGCTGCCCTCTACAATCCCTTGAAAGGAGGTTGTAGTGAGGTGAGAGTCAGCCTCTTCTCCCACATAACAGCATAGGATGAGAGGTAATGGCCTTAAGTTGTGCCAAGGGAGATTCGGTTTGGATATTATGAAAAATTTCTTCTCCTAAGGAGTAGTGAGGCATTGGAACAGGCTGCCCACGGAGGTGGTGGAGTCACTGTCCCTGGAGGTGTTCAAGAAACATGGAGATATGGTATTAGGGATACGGTTTAGTGGATATGGTGAGACAGGCTGATGGTTGGACTAGATGATCTTAGCGGTATTTTCCAACCTTAATGATTCTGTGATTTAATGATCAAATGCAAGTCCCTGGTCTGGTGTGTTGAGATTCATCCATTACATATTCCTGCTATATCATGAGGCAGTGAAACTCCACTAATATTGCCCACATTGATTTCCTTAGGAGCCAGGTACAGTTGTCAACAAAGCAATTTAGAATATGACTACTTTGGCAATATCTTTAGGGAAAGATCTTAGTTTATACTCTTCAGTCATACGTGCCACAGGTACCACAAAGTACAAAAAAAAAAAAAAAAAAAAGTTTTCACTGTAGAAGAACTAGTCTGGAGAGAAGAAATTATGTATGAGGAGTGATGGAGTTGAGGGCTCACATTAGATGGTCAAACACGCAAGGTATGAAGCACTGGAAAAGGTTGCCCAGAGAGGGGGTGGATGCTCCATCCCTGGAGGCATTCATGGTCAGGCTGAACAAGGCTCTGAGCAACCTGATCTAGCTGTAGATGGCTGTGTTCACTGCAGAGGAGTTTTTTTAGATGATCTTTAAGGGTCCCTTCCCTCAAAAAATTCTACTGAATGACTGTGGTCTGTTAACCCAGGAGCTACAGAGGTCTTGAAGTGGAGATAATCCCATGGCAGTGGAGACTATTCAGCCACAAGCACAGGAAATCAGGCAATGGACATGTCAAAAGGTAATTAAGCTGTTTTCTGTGGCATGTGGGTTTAACTTAGGGCCACAGCAGTGTGTTTTAGTTCAAGAGGAGAGTGTTTCTGACATATGCTATCAAGGCTGTAAGACTCTCCTCTCTGCTGTCAATGTAGAGAAGTGAGCAGGCTGTGACCAACCACCCTACTGCATATACTCTGAATATGGAACCTACATTCTTTCGCTATATGGAATCAAGATTTGGTGACCCCATACATCCCTATGGGGAAGCCTTCTGTGTACCACAGCTTGTGCCTAAGCCCTTCCTATGAATCTTAATGTGAAAATGGCTTTCATTTCATGAAATTCTGGATGAACTAAATTCTCTGTTCCCACCCTGCAGCCATAAAGTACTTCTCAACTCTCCAAAGCAAACCTCAGGCACTTACAAAGAACCACAGCCATAGAGTGTGAGAGAAGAACCAAGGGCATTGCTTAGCACTACGTGTGCACCCTGTTGAAGGCAATGATGGAGTTAATACAGCTCCCATCTACATGTTGAGCAGGCAGCTTGCCAGAGGCTCGAAGTCTGGTAAATAAGCAGGCACATCTTGGCTCATTGGGAACAGATTGTTAACTCAGTTCAGCTCAGGGTGAGACACACTGCCGAGCGGCTGTCATTAGCAGAGAGGATTCAGTGGTCATGACTGCATGTCACTGCTGCAGCCAGAGCTGCACGGGACCGGAGACCTGGTAAGAGGAAATGGATTTGGCTCTTGACCAAGACTTGCAATACTTATTCCATCAGCACTTCCATTCCCTGTTTTGGTGTACCCTGCTGTTCAGTGGGTGTTTCATACTCCTTCCCTGGCAACCAGCCTACTAGCAAGTAGATCTGATACAGTCACTATTATTTCTCAAGGCCTTGAGTTTTTCCCTTCTTGCTGATTCCAACACAGTGACCACCAGATTTATAACTATAGCTGGCCTGTGGACTATGGGACAGAGACCCCAAGCATCATCATCTTGCCTGACACACCATGGCAGAGACAACATACTGGGTGGTAGAGCTTGAAGTGCAGCACAACCAGTTTAACTGGTTAATACACGATACAGCAAAAAAAAAAAAAAAAAAAAAAAAAAAAAAGAAGTTATACATGAAATACACGAAAACAGCAGAGGACTGAAATCTTGTAGGGGTGAAGGTGAAAGTAAAAGAGTACATCAACCATCCTCTCTCCAGGCAATCAGCTCACCAAAATGGATACTCATGGTCAGGCAGCTGACAACCTCTGCCCACCCAAGAGGCACGTCTGTAAGATAATGGACAAGGTCCATGAGGGAATTGGCTTCTACAGTATCATTTCTGGGACTGAAACATTCACTGGGTTTTGGCTAGTGGAGCCACATCATCAACTCCCCTTCTAAAATTCACCAAATCAGAGAGCATGACTGTCAAGAAACATGATTATTATAGGGACAAATTCTGGAACATGGTCAGTTTAGAGAAGCAACCAGCAAGCCAACAGCTTGCCCTTGATGTTCTCTTGATCTGGAGCTCAAGCACAGAATTATAGACCTATTATCTGGGTTAAAGAAAAAATCCATCAGAAGTCATTGGCGTAGGGCACACAGTGCACTTTGGAGCAGCTTCAGCTCAGTCCAGTAGCAGCCAGTGGGGACTCCATCTGCTTCAACCAGCTTGTCGCAATGCCTCGCTTGTAATTTATTTGTATGTCCTCGGTGCAATTATGAGGATCTACATGGGAACTTTTTCTCCATTTCATTTGCTCTCGGCATGCTGTGAATTCAAAGCCGCACTTCCAGCATCACAGAGCGTTAGAACAGCATCGGTTGCAGTGTCACGAAATCAACTGGAAAGTTTGCAGAGCCACAGCAAGACAAGCAGGCTCATTTTTCGCAGCTGATAAAAAGCCTGAAGAGCATTTTTATTAAATCCATTGAGAGAAACACCAGGATCAGTGACAGAAGGGGAGAAGGGGTTGTTATGGAGAAAAATCCTCTCTTAAACCAGACAGACATCTTGGAGAGAGACTCAGCAGAGGCATGGTGAATTATGAAAAATTACCGATGGCTTCTAAATAGGAAATGACCACAGCTCTGTAACAAAGCATTTCTAAAAAAAAATATATACACTAAAACCCTTCTAGGAAATGGAAATCAAACTGTGTAAGAATACAGCTCTATCACAGACTATGCAGCAATCAGTGAACAAGACCTCCTATAACGCAGAGCTTTCGGGGTAGAAAGGTTGTGAATTTTATTTCTGCCAAGCTGTGAGTAGCTATGATGCATAGCAGAGAAACAACTGTACTGAAAGCTTTCTTGGGCAGGATCTGTCTCATACCACACTGGCTATTTAGTTGGCTGTTAGATGATATAGTAAGATATTGCAATCAGGAGATGAGTCCTTCTGCAGGCAGATGGGCATTTCTTGCCAGATAAACCCAAACCAGACCC
>JAOWBP010000001.1:1938231-1952331 GCA_028571105.1 Tragopan temminckii
TAAGATATTGCAATCAGGAGATGAGTCCTTCTGCAGGCAGATGGGCATTTCTTGCCAGATAAACCCAAACCAGACCCTACCAGATCAATATTCAGCAGCCAGCTTAGTCTCTATCCCTGAGCAGTCATAGAATCATAGAATTATAGAATTGTTTGAGTTGGATGGGACCCTTAAAGGTCATCTAGTCCAACTCTCCTGCAGTGAACAGGGACACCCAGAGCTTGATCAGGTGCTTAGAGCTTGCTCCAACCTCACCTTGAATGTCTCCAGGGAGCATCCATCACATCTTTGGGCAACCTGTGCCATTATAAAGAACTTTTTCCTCATACCCAATCTGAATCTTCCCTCTTTTAGTTAAAAACCATTTCCCCTTGTCCTATTACAACAGTCCGTGCTAAACAGTCTGTCTCTTTCTTTCTTATAGCCCCTCTTTTCTTACTGTCACCTGAACATGATTCAGCATTGCTCCCTACTTTCCCAAAGCTCTTCCTGAGCATGGTGCCTGATGCCAACCTCTGCCCCTGCCCTGCTCCTTGATTTTGGTGCATATTACTTCAGTGGTGTTGTCACCTCCTAGCTAAAATCTCATCACACCTCTGCTTGCCCTTTCAGAAGAACATTGATGACTTAAGGATCTCCAGCACTGCCTCCTATCTGGAGGATAGCTATTTGACTTCCAGCAGCCCACGCTGTAACAGATAAAATATAGTTGGCCTGTTTTTGTTGCAGCATTTGAAGAGGCATTCTTACTTCTAAGCCAAATGCAGAATTTGGTAGCAACATTGCAAAAGAGAGTAATGAATTAACACTGAAGAAACTAAATGCAAGTTGCCCAAGTGACTTTCCCAGAGGGAGCCTCTGTGAAAGAAGTCTTCACCACTGTGGAGGATTTGACTGAGGCTCAGTGGAGTTGATTACACAGAAATGATCTCTCACTCTCAGACCAGCCCTGGCCCTCCCTCTCAATTCAAGTGGAGAGAGGGTCTGTAGAGAGAAATCTTTCTCCTTTTGAAATGCATCTTCTTCCATGCTACAAAGTGTTGTTCCCACCTTTACAAAGCCTGTGCAAAGTAGAAGCAGGCAGCATAGCACATTTCCCTGGGAAACAGACTCCCAAGGAACAAGTTATACCATTTGCTGCAAGTGAGCTTTAAAGGAGAGGAAGCCTTTGTTTCTCAGATCCTTTCAGGTGCTGATCAATAATGAAGCTTCAAACCTCCACAAATATGCCTTTCCCTGAAGTCAAACCAAGCCTTGAGGCTGCCTTTGCTCTTTCTGATGATGGGCAGCCTTTCCTCCAGCCTGTTCCATCACCCCTCCCAGAGGGGGCCTTTCAGAGGACCCACGGTCAGTACATTCAGTATTCAGGTCAGCAAACAACTATGACCGAGCCAATTAGCAAGAAGGGATGGCTGCTGGGGGAGCGATGACTGATCCTAAAGGCAGGTGAGGATGACACGGTGGTGACACAGGGAAGCCCATCTCAATGCCAGCTCCACATCCGTCTCATTCATAATGCAACTGGGATGTTCACTCGCTTTTCCCTGTTGCTTTCGATGCCAGATGAACAGGAAAATCATTGATCGTTAGCAACAACAGATAGAAGGATCCCAAGGACAAACTTCATGTTGTATTCATAAAGTCATCTCTCTTCTCAAACCATCTGTCCTCCTGTGGTGGTCCTGCTCCATGTAGCATCTTTAAAAATACAGTTTTGATTTCAACAGTGCCAAAAATCAAGGTTTTCTTGTACTAGACACAACACAGATTAAGCAGATCCTCGCTGTTCTGTAGAGCTTAATATTTATATAGTCAAGACAAGGTGTGAAGGGAACTAGAGACACAGGGAGGTGAATTGACTTTCCAAAACCATACTGAAAATTACTTTCAGAGCTGAGAATACCACCATGGTATTCTCAGTGGTGGTATTCTTCTAAGAAAGAGTGGCCAGCACTGGAACAGAAAGGTGCCCAGGGAGGTGGTGAAATCACCATTCCTGGAGGTTTTCAAGAAAAGGGTAAATGTGGCACTGAGTGACGTAATTTAGTGGTATGATCATGGTGGGTTGATGGTTGGGCTAGGTAATCTTAGTGTTTTTTTTCCAAGCTTAATGATTCTATGGTCTTCAGCCAGAGGCAGAATCCCTACAACATGGTGGAACAGTCTCTTTAGTAGTAATGAGTTTAAATACTCCAAGCACTGAGTGTCTGTCATTCTTCCTGTAGACTGTCCTGCACCCTGATCATCAGGAACTGATATCTTTAGCGTTTAGCCTGAGGCATTATTCCCTTTTAGTCATAATCTGGTTTTCTGTACAACAGCTTTCTTTCCTCTGGTTTTAACACACTCCATATATCTTTTCTGTCTTAGGATGTGTCCCTGCTTGTCATTACCTTGGAAAACTGCATATCTACTCCTTGACCCTCATTGTTCCTCCCTGAGCTCACTCTGCTTTGTCAGTCATACAGGTTAATCATAGAATCATAAAATCGCTTAAGTTGAAAAGGGCCTTAAAGGTCACCTAGTCCAACTCCCCTGCAGTGAGCAGGGACACCTACAGCTTGATCAGGTTGCTTAGAGCCTGACCTTGATAATACCATACCAAGGTATCAGCACTGGCACTGTAGTCCTTTGGAAGTAGTTACGCAAGAGAGAATGTACTTATTTAAAGATAACTGCAGAGAATAGTGCTTTCCACCCTAAAGCTGCACCAGCACTTCACCGGTTACTGACCTGCAGTGCAGAGACCTTGCATCCTGGCAATGCAATTAAGGTCAGGTAAAGTTGGGTCACCTTAAAGCAAGGCACCAGGCTGACACCTTTTTCTCATCAAGTACAATGGGATCAGCAGTGCCTTTTGGATACAGACTCTCTCTCACCATGAATTTATAGGAGTTAAAACAACATCTCTAATCTCATTTATGGGCTTGGAACTATATGATCTTTAAGGCCCCTTCCAACCTAAGACATTCTATGATTCTATGATTTAGAACCTGTAAACACAAACCATAACTCCTGATATCAGTCCAACATCATCAATACTTTTGGCCAAAGCTTTATATAATTGCTGAATAAAAGCATACAGTTGAAACAAACCTCTTTGACTGCAACATGTTGTGATGAGAAAATCCTTCCCTTGGAACCATCTTAGGAGTTTTGTGCAGCCTTGTCCATCTGTACAGACAGAACCTAAACACAGACATCGCTGTATTTTTTCCCCCTTCTTTTTTAACCTGGTCTTTTACAAAGGTATTATGCATGCTCTGCAGAACTGGCAAAGAATTAGATCTCAAAAGGATCTTCATTTAGGCTGCTACCCTGTAATGCTTTTTACTAATGACTCAGACAAGGGAGATCATTGAATTTGCTGGAGATAATGACATAAGGGAAGTGGTTAAGACTCAGACAGACGTAACCATTTTGCAGGCTGATCGTAATAGAGGAGCATACAAAATCTAATGTGGCTAAGCATGAAGTGAAGTACAGTGGTAAGACTGGTCTTCAACCTAAGTGCATTTGAAATGGTGCTGAGTTAGTAATGTGAGCTAGATGTACCAACAGAATCAACTCTTCCCATCTTGCTCCAATGTATAGTGATGCAAAATAATGTCTGAGGGTCAGGCATCCCCAGGAGGTTAACAGGAGAAGCAGGTGAGGGCAACAGCAGGCTCAGCTAATGACCTTTAAGATAGTTAGAGGGAGACTCATTTGCTCCAGATTTCCTGATGCCAAGCATCATTCTCAGCTGCTCCTTAAAGCTGTCAGGCGACTCTGGCTGCTCACACCCTCTTTTCTGATCTTTATTACTTTGCCAAACTTTAATTGGTCCAGCTGATGCTTCCCAAGCTGAGTGTCTGCTGCAGGCAAGCAGGTTGGTTGGTTAGCTGTTTTGACAGGGGAGGTGGAGGTAGGAAGGAGGAGAAGAAATTCTGGTTTCAATAAGAACTGCAACTTGTTCCAAAGCAAAATGCATCTAACAAAGCAATAAAAAAAGAATCTTACAGCTTTTGGAGGGGGAAAGCACTGCCTCTCCCCTGCTTTGGAATAGGGATTTGACATGAGAAAAGATTTTGAGTCATTCTGATTTCTGGGGAATGTTCCCACTCCCTGTGGGTTATATATTTATGTATTTGTTAAGTTAAAAACCTCAAAAAACTCCAGTTTGTTGGTTTTGCCTTTTTTTTTTTTTTCTTTTTTCCATTTGCTCCAGAAAATGTTAGTGCTTGGTGTCTGCATCCCCTGAGCAGTTTGTTTGTACTGTGCTCCTTCCTCTCACCCATCCCAGAAAGCAGCTGGATAAACCAGGAACGCTTGAATGTTTGCCAGCCCACAGATCTAAGGGCTTCCCTTGAACAGTCTCCTCTTATTTAGGGCAAGAACTTGGAGCATAGAAAATTCTCTCCATAAACTCAATAATGCCACTTCTTGCTTCCCAGGCAACATCTGAAGAAGGAGAAGAAAGACCTTTACGCAAGCAGAGGTGTTGGACAAGAGGAACTAGGGTAAGATGGATGGATATTTGCTGCACCCCAAACCATGCTGAGACATCATTTTGGGGCAGTGCTAGTGAGCTTGGGGCAAAAACTGACCAAGGATTGTGATAACAACTTGGTGACCAGATGTCGGTGCTGCCAGCCCAAGCTCTGGACTGTCAGGTCTCCAGCACAGACATAGCCTTGTGATCCCATCTCACATTTTCTCTGCTGTCAGCAGCCATAAAGAAGATATTTATCCTTGCATGCTGATCAACACAGAGCTCACTGTCATCCCACCAAGGTAAGAGCTCTATGGGATGAATCTGAGAGACGCGTTTAGTGACAACCAACAGAGAAGAGGAAGAGAAATTCATGAAAATATAGCTTTTTTTCCTTAAAAAATAAATAAGAGGAAGAAAAAAAATGAGGATGCTATCTACAAGCCCAAGATAGAAGAAAACTGAGGTTTTAAAATTGAAGCAAGGAAATTCCAAAAGTACCAAAATACTTTTGTTGGTTGCCGTGAAAGTAATGCCTCCTATTTAATTCCATGAAAAGTACAACAGATACAATGAGCACCATACCACTGTTTGAGAGAGCAAATTCTCAGCTACAAAACACTATTTTTCAATGTAGTCATCATCATTAACTATTTATTTTTGCCAGGGATGAACAAGAGCCTGCATGCTGTACTCATAAAAATCTGTATCAGCGGAGGTAACCCACTGTTTCACAGCTGCTGTGATGGCATCATTGCTGAAATGCACCACCCAGCACTCACTGCTTGGTCTCCATAAACGTTCAGCAAGCGCCAATGAGTACTGATGGGTGTAATTTTTTTCAGCAGTGGAGGAATTCAATTCCACCCCTTTGCATCATACATACTTCCATGCCAGGCACCATTTTGACAGACTGCTCCTCTGCTGCCATCTGTCTCACGGCAACAAAATGTAACAGAATATTGGTGGGAAGGTTCAACCTCTACAGCCATCCCAACATCTGCCTCTGATGTCGTGGGCCAACATAATATAATAGGAGGCATTACTTTTTGATCAACCCTTATGCTTTAACTCAACCTCTTTTATATATTCATATATCATAATCTTAATTATGTGGTTGGCTTAGTGTTCCTTCCAGATCTTGGCTTGCAGGACGCAATGTGCTTATTGAATTAGGCGCTAGGTTTTCCCCTGTCATTCAGCAGATAACCCCATCCCTTAGTTTTCTGCGTGCTATATGAATCTTGTTCCAGGCTTATAAATTACAAATCATTTTTTCTGTTGATCCTCTATGCCAGAAGTTTTACTAGTGTGAATGAATTTATTTTCAAAACTCTTGTGAAATAAAGCTGTGGTAAGATCCTCACAGTAAATGCTAGGAGGGGAGACAGAGATAAAAAAAAAAATCACTTATCCATTATGACTGTTTGATTTGAGCTTTCTGTGATCCATTTTTTTTTTTCAAGAGGTTAGCTTTTTTTAGAGCTTTCTTTGTTAGATCTCTTAGGTGACATTCATTCTATTTGCAGTTTTAACTATTCAACATTTCTACAAAATAGACTGGTTGATCTCAAGGAATGTACAACAAAGATTTTGCTTTGAATTACGTTCCCTGTGTGCATGACTAAGGGACGTATGTGGAGTCGGGGCTGGAGGAAGACTGGCCACAGAACAAAAATTGTGTGTTGAAGGAGAAGAATGATTAAGGCTTCAATTAAAAAAATAACTTTTGAAATGAATTTGAGATATTCTTCTACAGATGAGAGGAGAAAAAGGAGGAAAGTTGTGATTAGGTTTAATTTTGGGATGATGCTAGTCCAGGTTTTATTGATTGCTCTGAGCCAGGTAGAACCAAGCTCTCCTGAAGTTGTTCCAGGTTTTTGTAAAAAAAAAAAGAAAAACAAAAAACCCAAAACATTCACATAGTAAGAGGCAGACTAATGAGAAAAACTGAATTTGGAGGCTCATTTACGAATGGCAAACACCTCAAAATATGGGGCTGCCTGCATCTCTGGACCTCAAAGAATCATAGAATCATTGAATGGCCTGGGTTGAAAAAAACCTCAAAGATCATCTCATTTCAACCTCCCTGCTATGTGCAGGGTTGCCAACCATCAGACCAGGCTGTCCAGAGCCACATCCAGCCTGGCCTTGAATGCCTCCAGGGATCCAGGGGCATCCACAACCTCCTTGGGCAACCTGTTCCAGTGTGTCACCACCCTCTGTGTGAAAAACTTCCTCCTAATATCTAACCTAAACCTCCCCTGTCTGGGTTTTATCATCCTCAGATGAGCACTCAAACTTTGTTACCAGTCATTCAAAACCCTATCCTAATCTCCAAAAGCACCATCCCCTGTTTGAACCTCAGCATCAGCTATTCTCCCTTTGGTACCTCACCCACCTCATCACTTTTACCTGGTGCCAGTGGGCCCTGCTGCAGACCACATCCTTCATACCTCCACTGTGAAAGAGATAGGACTCTTTTGAGAAAATCAGGCCTTTATGAGAGTTTTGCTTCCCTTAATGAGTCTGTGACACTGCAGATTTGGTAAACCTTCAAGTTTTTGGAGAAAATGCAGCAACGTCAACAGAAAAAAAAAAAAAGAACGTAATTGCATCATAACAGAGCTTGGTAGAGACCTCTGGATGTCCTGATGCAGCTCCAACTTGAAATCAATTACAAAGTTAGATCCAGCTCTGAATTTAAATGAAGTTGCTCAAGGTTGAGCTGTGGCTTTAGCAGAGAAGTAATCCAGGTATTGGTGGATGCTCCATCCCTGGAGACATTTGAGGTCAGGCTGGATGGGGCTCTGAAAAACCTGATATAGCTGTAGATGTCCCTGTTCTTTGCAGGAGAGTTGGACTAGATGACCTTTAAAGATTCCTTTCAACTCAAATGATTCTACAATTCCGTGTTTCCTGTGTAAAGTCTCACAAGCTATGGGACCCCACAGGTTCTGCTGTTTCTTCTCAGGAGATTTGTAACTGTAAGCGTGCCCAACTCTAACAAGAGCAATATTTTGCCTTGTCCTCACCTGTGAGGTATGCATGTCTCCACCTATTGCTCTAATTTTTAAAAATGGATGTGCTTTATGAACTGTTACCAAGCCTACTCTACATTGCAAATGGAATAAATGCAAACAACATTTAGTCCTCTCTCTAAAAAAGTTCACACATTCTCTGTCTAAAACACCAGTACTGAATTACATTCATTAGTGCATCCAAGATAATGTGATGCCAGAGAAATAAATAACAAGAGTGTAACCAGCCAGATATATTAGAAAGGGGATCCAGCAGGCCAAGTGAGCATCTCAAGAGATGCAGCCTACATGATAGCCTCTTGTCCTCTACCATTGTGCAATTAGAGCCTGTATCATAATGCGTGTACCCACGTGGGCAACGGCAACCAACATCCTGCCCTTTCCCAACTTTGGAGAGCTCATTTCTGTAGCCCTAATGTCCTTTAATGTAGAATTTTGGATGTAATTATTTATTTACATGACCGTGCAGCCTGGAGGGTCTCACTTACAAGGGTTGCGTGAGATGACTGTGATTACTCAGCCTTTGCAGAAGATGATTAAAGCAGCGTGACTAAAGTGTTTAAAGTGATCTGTCCTAAAAAAGGGCAATGCGTAAAGTGCCCTCTTCCTGCACGCTGCAGCTGCTGTCTGCGCTCAGAGACAGATTTGTTAACTAGGACGACAAAAGGAAGTTCTTCTTTCTTTCCCTTTTCATCAACTTGGCAGTAATCACATACAGCACGCGCTGGGTTTTACTCCTTCCAGTGGCCCGCTTGGATTGTTGACTCATTTCCAGGCAGCTACACCTTCACCAGCCTCTTGACAGCAGCATGGTGGGAGACAGGTCCCCAAAGGCATAATTTGAAGACAGTATTTTTTACAGAGCTGTCAAGAAGTTCTTCATTTGGGCTGCCGAGCCGTTATTACCAGTGACGTGTTGTAAGACAGAGAGGACCCAACTCGTGTCTCAGATTTCAGGATGAGTTTGCAAGACGGATAGAAAAAAAAAACCAACACAACGTAAACCAAAATAAAAAGAGCTCTTCACATCAGCGTGGAGCTTATCTGAGCTGCAACTTGCCAAGTGAGATAAACGAGGGCCCTTGCAAATCTGATTATCGCCGTCATTTCTGAGGCTTGATACCATCTTTAATCCATGGGCCGGTATGAAATTAAACTGGCTGATCTGTTCAGATAGAGGCACGGGTTGAATTGCTGAAGGATGAAAAGGAAGGATGTAAAAGGGGAAGATGAAGGAATTTCTTTTTATCGCTTGGTTTATACAAAGTTGGCCTGAATATTCCTTGTGGGTGGTAGAGATTGGTAGGAGGAAAAAAAATCACAGAAATAGGAAGTCTTAATTTGGGGTAGAGGAGTCTGATTGTGAGTATTTTCCCTAAACTGCTGAAATGTTTGTTCACAGCCATGTCCGAGGCAGCACTTTTAGCACTCACATGACTTCTTCCGCCCCCCCCCCACCACAGGAATTTTGCTGTCTGCCCCAAAATGCTGAAGGAAGAAACAAAGGTGAAATTTAAATGCATTCCCTGGGGCTTAAGAGCACTTTCCAGATGGACAAAGTGGCTAAAATGTACTTCTGAATTGCAAAATGATTCCTGAAGAGCTGCTCCTACCCCACCTGTAGGTCAGGTTCTAAACATGCTTTTTGAAAAAGTTGCTGTCCTGCAGGAAAAAAGTACCAGACCACAAGGCCTTATCCAGGAGAAAATGCCCAGAAAGGGGAGAAAAGGATGAAATTGCATCTGAATACATTCTGCAAGATGTAGTATTTGCAGTAATGCTTATAGAAGGAACCTCATGAAGGGGACAATTTTCCAGAAAGCAAAATAATAGAACCATGATATCACAGAAATATAGAATGACTTAGATTGGAAGAGACCTTAAAGATCATCTAATTCCAACCCCCTGCCATGGGCTGGTTGCCCCCTATCAGATCAGGTTATCCGAAGCCCCATCCAACCTGGACTTGAACTCCTCCAGGGATGGGGCACCCACTTCTCTGGGCAGCCTGTTCCAGTTCTCACCACCCTCTGAGTAAAGAATTTCTTCCTAACATCTAAACTAAACTTCCCCTCTTCTAGTTTAAAGCCATTCCCCCTTTGTCCTATCACTATTAGACCATGTAAAAAGTGATTACCCTTCCTTTCTTCTAAACAAAATCCCTCCTTCTAAATAATCCCCATCTCATCACAGCCCGTAGGACAAAGTTGCCCAAGTTGTTGCATATACCAGATTTACTCTCAAAAACAATCTATCTTAAACAGAGAAAGAAAGGAATGTGTTCTTCCCATGTAGCCAAAGTCTGAATTTTCTGGAAGTGATGAACTCCACACGTTTCAGTGGACTTAGTCAGGTTTGCACTGATGTCAGTGAGATCAGAGGTTGGTCTCGGTGACACAGAGCTGGCAGAGCAGTCCTCAAATTGTCCCTAACTCTGTGGGCATCTGGTTTGCTTCTGGTTCCGTCTAACTTCCACCACAGTTGCTCCAGCTCTGCAAAAATAGAAACAGTGGGGGATGCAGGGAGAGGTGCATTGGGTTGGAAAGGCTTTCATGCAGGGAGATGGGTTTTTGTCATCTCACCTTTGAAGAGACAGTGCAGCAGTCAGGTATTCAAGCTTGGCTTGTGTCTGCTTTTACGAATGGAGTGATGTGAAGAGCTATAAATGGAGGCAGCTTTTAATCTCTGAGCAAGCTACAAATCGAAGGTGAACCTCATTAACTTGGACACTTTGTGTGTTAAAAATGAGAAGCATTTCACCTAATTAGAAGCTCTTAATAGGTGTTGTTCTTTTTTTTTTTTCCTTTTCTTTCTTTCTTTTCTTTTTCTTTTTTTTTTTTTTGCTAAATTATCATATTAACCAGCAGATAATTAACAAGCATTTTCTTAATGTGGTTCTCTACTGATAAAATCTCATTGTCTATAAATCATCAAGGCACTATGGAAAAAAAAAAAAAGGCTTTTAAATCATGCTGGGCATTATAGGCAAAAAAGTACAGGACAATTGTAGTTGTTGAGCAACTAGAAGGAAAAGACAAGAATCTCTGATCTGTTGGGGGGATGCATGGGGTGCCTTAAGGTAAATCAAGCACTTAGGGCTGTTTTTTAAAACACTTTAGAGCACTTATAGGCACTAATATGTCATTATTGAAATGGCTTCCTTGGTGGTACAATGTGGGAGAAGTTTAAGAGCAAATGCCACATTCAAATGATACTTCAGAGGAGATAGCGGGGTTTCCTCTAAGAAAAAAAAGTAAAAGGAAAGTGAGCCAAGATTAAAGCTTGGAGTTACCTTTTGAAGTAGCATGGGATCTTTAATAACCATCTGCTGTTGGGACCTTGCACTGTGGGAAGGATGCATGTTCCAGCTGCACCGTGATGGCACATTGGTTCTGTGCTGCCTGAAAGCAGAGGTATTAAGGCTGCCTTCACAGGATAACATCAACAGCCAAGTTTGAGGAGCTTCCATAGCACCCAAACCACACAACCTCTTTCATCTGTGGTCAGCAGTGCACATACATCACCCCCAAGGTATTGCAGATGTCACAGAATCACACTCATAGGAGTTGGAAGGGACCTCAGGAGATCAACTAGTCCAGCCCTCCCTGCTAGAGCAGGTTCCCCCCAGGTTGCCCAAGAAAGTGTCCAGGTGTGTTTTTAATGTCTCCACCACTTGTCTGTGAAGCTTGTTCCAGGGCTCTGTCATCCTCAGAGAATTTTATCCTCACTTTCAGATGGAACTTCCCATATTACAGTTTGTGCCCATTGCCCCTTGTCCTGTCATTGGGCACCACTGAAAAGAGCTCGACCCCATCCATTTCACTCCTGCCCTTTAGATATTTATGAACACTGGTGAGATCCCCTCTCAGACTTCTCTAGACTGAACAGCCCCAGGTCTCTCAACCTCTGTTCCTAAGGAAGACGCTCCTCCAGGCCCCTCGCCATCTTTCTAGCCCTCCACTGGACTCTCTCCAGTAGTTCCTTGTCTTTCTTGAACTGGGGAGTCCAGAACTGGACACAAAACTCCATATGTGGCCTCACCAGGGCAGAATAAAGAGCAAGGATCACCCTCCTAACCCTGCTGATTACACTCGTTCAAATGTACCCTAGGATACTACTGGCCACAAGGTCACATTACTGGCTTGTGGTCAACCTGTTGTCCACCAGGACACCCAGGTCCTTCTCTGCAGATAAACGTCCCTCCAATTAACTCCAGTGTTAGCAAGTCTTGCTGAAATTATAGGCGTGGCTATCCCATTATTCCATTAAGATGTTCCAGTGTTCTGTGTTTCATCTTGGTTTCAACTAATTTCTACACTGTACAGAGCAGAACATCAACAAATTATCTATGAGTTTTCCATGTTAAATCTAGCACCCAGCTCTACAGTCCGTCCTCAAAATGACAACAGAAAAATGTGGCAAAACCAAAAGCTGCATCTTGTTCCTCCCAGCCCAATAGCCTTTTTAGTAAGACAATGTCTACACAAGAGCATGGCTTTTTCTTCTGGCTTCATGAGCCAGAGGAGGCCAGAGGTAGCTCTGAGTTTCACACTTTCCCCTTTGCTGAGACTTGATGAACCCTCCCTCCCAAGTACAACTTATGTTTCTATCCAAGTGCATCCTCCCAGCCTTTTCATGCCATTTCTACTATGCCTCTTCGCCAGGACGTTCAGTGCCTTTCTTACAGTGCAGCCCAGAGTTGCTCAATATCTTCCTCGTTCTTCAGAACAACCGTGCAGTTGCCAGCAGCAATTTCTGAGATGTTCTGGTTGATTTTCAGTTGTATCCCTTGAACTGCTGAATTAATTTCTGCCTGTTCTCATAGCTTTCTAGTTCACAGCTCTGCCTTTTATATCACACTTACCTCTCAGTCTTCAGGGGAACTGGGGTGTGGGAGGTGTTTGCAGGGAAGAGCAGTGGCAGAGGATGAGCTGAGCAGTGTGCATGGCCTGTCTTGGATCTCTCTGTCCAAGTATTTCTGACACCTGGAGGCTGTGCTGGCTTGGAGTGACCCAGCAGCAGTTTTCTTCTTGTTATCCAACAGTTTCCATTTCTTGCTGCTGGGATAGTGGTCTCTAGCTGGCTGGACTGGGTCAGAAAATACTGTGTGTGAAAACAGACTGATAAGCAAAGTACAAAACTATCTGAACCAATTTAGAAGCAGAATAACAAAACAGAGAGAAAACCTTCAACCCCTAACTGTTCCAGGTGTCTGGACATAGGATGTGAATCCCTCCTTTCTAGTTCATAACCCATTGCCATCCAGAAGAACCCAGCTGCCCTCATGAATACTCATGAGCTTGTGGGCATGGAAACAGACCTCAAATCTTTTTGCTCTGGTGGAGAGCAAAAGAGACTTCCTTGAACAAAGAGAGACTTCCTTTCTAGAGCCCACAATGTTGAAATTATGGTGTACACATTGTTCTGCAGTCCTCAGCTCATCCAGCAAAGACGCATAAACCTGTGCCTCCAAGGACCTCAGAAAATTAGTTTAGATATCCCAGTACTCGTCATGTGGCCATGGTCTTAAACTACATAGTACAACAAGCTCAGAAGGAACATGATGTCCCAGCTACTGTTTCCATCCATCTACAATTAGATGCATGAAAGGGAGAAGCAGAATCTCAATGCAGCAATGCTTAATAAGTTCAGTTGTGTACTGCATCCTAAGAGGAAAATGCTGGAGGATCCCCACTCAGGAGCTGGATGGAGGCTGGTGACATGGAGCTTGGCTCCTGCAGGCTAGAGCCTGTTTCACTGTAAGACCTTTGCATAGGATGGCAGTTCTCTGGTTTGTCCAATGCTCCGACTCTGGTCCCACCAGAGAATCGTAGATTAATTTAGGTTGGAGAAGACCTTCCCGATCGTAAAGTCCAAAATATCAGCCTGACCTACTAAGTCCCAACACTAAGCCATGTCTCTCTCTGTGGCACATCTATACATTTCTTAAATACCTTCAGGGATGAGGACTCCACCACTTCCCTGGGCAGGCCATTCCAATGCTTGACCACCCTCTCCATGAAGAAATCCTTCACAATACCCAATCTAAAATCCCTGTTGTGCAACAAGAGACCATGCCCAGGTCCAGCGCTGGGTGGGTCCTTCTCTGCCCCTTCCCAGTGCACTTGAAAGGATGGACAGATGTGGAGAAAGGCTGTGGTGAGAATGGGTGAAAATGGAAAACAAGGGGAAGAAGAGAACTCAACAGTCTGCATGTATTTGGACTGCACATTTGTAACATATTTGGTAATTGCTTTCATATGCAGCAACATGGGAACTTGTTAGAGGTGGCTAAAGACCACCAGGAGCTTTCATCCAGAATGCAAACATTTGAAGCTCTTCCATTAATCACAGAATCATAGAATCATAGAATCAAGGAATCATAGAATCATAGAATCGTACAATCATAGAATCATAGAATGGCCAGGGTTGGAAGGAACCTCAAGGATCCTGAAGCTCCTACTCCCACCGCTGCATGCAAGGCCACCAAGCTCCACATTTAATACTAGACTAGGCTGTCCAGGGCCCCATCCAGTCTGGCCTTGCACACCTCCAGGGATGGACGGGGCATCCACCAGCTCTCTG
>JAOWBP010000001.1:1952562-1974447 GCA_028571105.1 Tragopan temminckii
GGCTCTCCTCTGGACCCTCTCCAACAGCTCCCTGTCTTTCTTGCACTGGGGGCTCCAGACCTGGGCACAGTACTCCACGGGGCCTCACGAGTGTAGAGTAGAGTGGGCCAATGACCTCTCTGTCCCTGCTGGCCACAACGCTCCTGTCCTGCCAGTTTCTCTTTTTTTCTTCTCTCTTTCATCACTGGGTTGCAGACAGCATCTCGACTGGAATTACCTCAGGCTGCTGCTGAACCATCTGTGACCTCTGATGCAAATATTTTTGGGGTGTGGGGCTAGCAGTGGATTCCTGGCTGATCCGTGGGAGCTGCACACCCCCTACACTGCTCCCTCTAGCCAGCAAAGCGGTGGGCTGGGGTGCTGGATGTTGCTTCGGGCTGTTAGAGCAAATTTAGTCCTTCATTTACGGGGAGAGAAAATCCACTTGGAATTTAAAGCTGTTATTAGCTCCTTTCAGTGTGCATGTGCCTGCATGTATATAAAGTATATATTTATTATGAACCCTTTTAAAAAAAAAACAAAAACATAATAAGAAGAGGAGGGGAGGACTGTTTTCAAGCCTTGCAGGCACGAAGTGCTGAAAATGTGCAGCAAGCTTTATAATTACTGTGGCATTTCCCATGCGTTTGGCCACAAAAGCTCAGAATTGAATTACGTAGCATCTCCCTCTGTCTCTGCATTCCTCCTTGCATCACAAAGCTCAGGAGCACCATTTGAATCTTCAAAAAGAACACTTTTAGTGAATAAGATTATCAGCACTGACTAACCACCCACGTGTCCCTTATTGTAGTCCATATACCTGAAGAGTAGGGAACAGAACCACGTCGACCTGTGTGTCATACCTTGAAGTGTGTGTCGTGGAAAGGGAGGTGGGGAGGACAGCACTATCAAGAGCAGGACTACATCTATGCTTTTGCATTAGCCAGCACCTCGTGATGCATAATCTCTGGTAACAGATGTTGGGAGCAAGGCTCTACAGCAGGAAGACATTCAGGACACTTGGGTCCCTACTGATGGCACCATCATTGCAGAAACCATGCAGGAAAGCACTCACTGATGGGACAACATGATCGGTCCATCTTATCATAGAATCACAGAATCAAGGAATCATAGAATGGCTTATCCAAAAGACTCCACAATCCAAAAAAATCCAACATCTCCTTGAGAAAAGGGCTTATCCATCACTTTACATGCTGGCCAAGAAGTGAAGTCACTTTCCAGCCTACAAGGAACATCAGTTCCCCATGCCAAGAGTTGTGGGACAGAGGGAAAGATGCAGAGACACTCAGAGTATTGGTGGGGAAGGAGAGGAGTGGTACGGCAGTTTGGGCTGCTCATGCATTTCATATACACAGTCATCTTATCAAGTAAACAGAAACAGAAGCTCTTAAATCCCCTACCTCCCCGTTACAATGGGAGGAGCACATACTGTGTGGGGAATTTGCAGGGAAGCTCAGCACTGCCTCACTGAAACAAGCTCTCTGGGTATCCATTCTTGTGATCTAAACTTGCTCCTCTGATATTAGATTGCACCTCAATTATAAAGGCAAAGGGCCTTACTTCCCTTTCCCCAACCACTGCAAGCTCAGCCCCAGGAAAGAGGAGCTGCTCCAGTTACACTGCAGCCAAAGCAAACCAGCCCTGCTCCCCCCTGACAAGGGAATATCTCTCTCTTGCTGACATGCTCGCATACGCACATGCTTATTCCTGCTCTGTGACTCTCCAAAGGGAGTCATCACTCTCCTCAAAACACTCTCCTGTAGTCAGCGGTGATGGGCAATGTAATAATACCTTTTATTGGGTCAATACATCAGCTGGAAAACAGAAGCTATTCCTTTCTTCAGGTGATGGCCAAAGAGTGACCTATGTGAGCGCATCGGCCGGTATATTATAGCTGTTAGGCAGGCCCAATAGGCAGGATGGTATATTTACTTCTCTTCGTTTGTCTCTTGGTGCTTTATTGCATTTCCTGTTTTGTGAGCAGCCTTAATAAAACATCTTTCTGAAGGGCTCTCTGCTGTGTAGTAAATATCCTCCCTCATCCACCAACTTAGATAGGGATCAATCAATCAGAGGAGGCCCCTTGGGACCAAAGGGTGCATCATTCAAGGTTAGGGACCAGACAGGCAGGGGACATCAGAAGGATTGCAATATTTCTGCTAGGAATTAACTCTCCCATTGCTTGCCAAATGAAAAACAGAAAAGAAGATAGGAGAGTCCTGATAGAGTTGTAGGTGTCCCTGTTCATTGCAGGGGAGCTGGACTGGATGACCCTTAAGATTCTATTCCAAATCAAACGATTCTATGATTCTATGATCTTTTGTGCTCAGCAGGGTTTCTTTAAGCAGCCTGGAGGACAACAGGCGTCCCTGAAATCAGCCATCTGGGTGGCTTGGTACAAAGAGCTGTAACACAGTAAAACGCCTTGGGCTCTGCTGCCAGTAGACATCAAGATCTAACTATGTATGGAGGGATATTCTGCATGCAAGTAGTTAAAAGATCCTTCTCATTCTGAGATGGGTCAGGACCAGGGTATAGTAAAGAAAGCCTGGCATGAAATTTTTGCTTCATACTGCTTAGGAACTACATGAAATGTCTTTTCTAGCAACAGCCTGGTGATGCAGGAGCCTCCCAGTGTGAATCCAGCCTGGGTTCTCAGAGCTGGACCAGGTGACAAGGTATCTCTCCAGGTATCTCTCTGCAAGGAGTTCTGTTAGTGATAAAGCCTTGACAACAAGCATTTATTGCTGTCTTTGTTTCCTGGCTTTGCAAGCATCTCTCGTATTAACTCTTCAGTGCCTTCCAGAAAGCAGAGAGGAATCAGAAAGATTAATTTATTGCTGCATTATTAACACATTAAAATGCTGGTATATGCCTTCAATACCAGATGGGAGTGTGAAAGCTCTCATGTAAGAAAGCTGCAACCTTAAGTAATGATGACCTTTTAATTGGTCCATTATAGGGTCAGAGCTTGGCCACCATGATGGGAGAGTTCCCTAAGCAGTTAATCAATTTAGCAAAGTCCGGATCTTTGGACAGGAGGAAAGTGGTGTGGTTGTTGTATAAGCTACATTTGAGAGTCATTAAAGACTTGCTTTTTGCAGGAAGAGTCGTGTTTTAACAGCATTAGCTTCCAGCTCCACCAGGCAGCCCTTGTGAATTATCATTCACTGAATCTGCAGCTATAGATTTCATCTTGTAGTTTCCTATGGATAATAACAGCTCTCAGACATCCTAGAAGTGGGCTTCCAATGGCAAGCAACATGCAGGAGCAGGTGATGCAGCCCGATGCAGCCGGGAGTGAATTAAAGCTGAGCACACTCCAGCTGGATGGAGGACAAGAGGCTGCATGCTGGATAATGTATTCTCCTGCTGCATTTTGTAATTTGGCTCCTTACACACTGACTGACAACCAGCACAGTCTGCAAGAGTAAATCCAACACGTGCTTTCACCTGTAGCTGTTGTGACAGTGCAGCTGGCTTTTTGGTGAACTGATCTGTGCTCTTCCATTGCCATATCTGACAACAAGCTCAAATGCTGGTGTCAAGCTCATGAAGAGTTGTCCTAAGAGGTGGTCAGTGTTTGGTTGCAGAAGCCCCTGACCAGATAGTGCCTGCCAAATTCTGTCCTGTAATGTGGAGTTCAAAGCTCTGTACAGGATGAGATGACAAAGGGTTCAGATGGGCATGGGAGTAGGTCAGGGAAGGAGCAGGGACAAAGGTTTCTGGCTCTGGGCAGGCTCCCCATTCTCCTAACCTGTACAATTATCAGGGGTGGAATAAAAAGTGTTAGATGTCCCTATTCATTGCAGGGGAATTGGGCTAGATAGCCTTTAAATGTCCCTTGCACTCCAAATGATTCTATGATTTATACACGTCTTTTAAGGGTCTTCTGTGATTAAAAGCTTGCTAAGCCTTTGCAAACAACAAATGCTAAAATCTGGTCAAGATTTGAAATTCTGGGGCATTGCTCGTACAAGTTGTGGACTTTCCTCATTGGAGATCTTCCAAAGCCACCTGGACATGGTCCTGGGCAACCTGCTATGGGTGGCCCTGCTGGGGAAGGGATGTACACTCCAACTTCAAACATGCTGTCATTCTATGATTCTGTTCTCTGTATGGTGACTAAAGGGCTCCAAACGGTGCAGAGGCGATCAAAAAGCTGCACTGCTGTAGACCATCCCTTGTCACTGACCGATAAATCTGTCTTCTAGGGACTCCCTCAAAGCCCTCTGTGGAGGTAACTTGCCAAGATGGTGAACAAGCATTGTGAAGGCCTCCCAAACGATGGGAATCACACTGTAGCCATCTCCACAGATGGGTGCTCAGGTTGTGGAGGTGTGTGCCTTCTCTGGATGGTGGAGAGCAAGATCTCATTGGCTTTTCCAATCTTAATGATTCTACGATGATTCTATGCTTGCAGTGCTCAAGTGTGAAAATTCAGCACTGGAAGGGAGACTTGAGCAGGTGAGCCAGAGAGACACACTCCCCCGACAATAGCTATGTAACTTTGCCCATCTCCACTATTTCTTCCCTGCATGCTCCTATGTCTCTGAGTTTCTTTTCCACAAAGCAGCTAATCATCACACTGCTGTGACCTCCTGCTCCGGGCCTCATCTGTATGGCGAACCCAACTTTGATGCTCAGCAGTGGCCCAGATTAGTGGCTTGTAAACAGAAGCATCTTTGTGCCCAAGCCCTGACCTTTGACTCAGCTCCTGATCTCAGTGGATTTGATGTGTCCAGCTATTCGTCTTGCTGCTCTCCAGAAGGAAGAATAGGGGAGGAGAGGAGGCACGCGACTGGGAGCTGAGGGAGTGGGGCTCTATTCTTGGCTCCATTGCAGACTTCCTCCCCAACTCTCTGCAAAATGAGTTACTCTGTCTATTCCTGGGTTGCCCTGGGTCGTACCCTGCTGTGATGAATATCCACTGGCAGTGCTTGGAGCAGTAGGAGGATCAAAGGGTGGATGATGCAATCTAGAGCTTGTATTGCTATACAGAGCCTAAAATTCTCATCTTGGGGTACATCAGTCTTATCGCTGTCCCTCTATTTATTGCTCTTGCCAACACCCACTCCTGCCACCATCTCTGCCCATCTCTTGTCCACCTCCCACCCTCCAGCTGGTCCCCTTCCTTCCCTGCCCCGTTTCCTCTCCTCTCATCTATGGATTAAGAAGCAGATTAAGTCCATTTCTGAAGTGGTGCCAACTCCCACATTCTTTCAAACTTTTGTCTTCTGTAGGTATCAGCTGTCCCACAGACCTGCAGTCCTCCCCTAGTTCAAGTCCATGTAGAAGCCCTCTCTTACAGAAGACCAAGTTATTGCTTTATCGTTACAATCATTGTTTACAGTACTATTAATTGTGTCACCTGGAAAAGGGACAAGTAAAATAGTCCATTAACAAGAGGGTGGGGATTCAATCAATCTAAAGCAAAAAAAAAAATGGCATAATGGCGGGATGGGAAACTCGTGCAGATGATACACACTGGCATAATGCTGGATGGAAACATGCCAGTCAACCCATCACCACCATGTCCACTAAACCATGTCCCTTAGTGCCATGAACCATGAATAAACTAAAAAGTGCCAAAAATACAGTTGGGAAAGCCATTTTAAATTGAAATCTAGGAAGGAATAAAACCTCTCCAACCAACAAAATATATATATTAAAAAATCAACATAATTTTGGCAGCGCTCGTGATTCAGACTGCCAAACCCAACAGGTACAACCTCCTGTTCATACAAATCACAGACCCCTCTGAATCCTTTCCCTGACAGTTCAGCTGTTCACTCAAAATCTAGTTGTGAGCAAAAATGAAACACATTCGTTATCCAACAATGTATTATTAGTGCATGTGCGATGCTCATCCCACCAGCATCCTTTTGGGCCCTACTTTTGAAGGACCTTCAGCAGAAAGGTGGGACACTGAATGTTATCACCACCCTGAGGTGGTTCTGCAGGGATGGGAAGGATGCATCTCAACTCTGTAGTAGGAGCCTGATAGGCATTAACGTGAATTACACATGAAAAAGGTGTCACATCTGTTGTACCCAAGACTTGGTCAGACAACCACAGGTAATCTATGGATCCCAGAACAGGAAAGATCCTTTGTGGTATTGGCATTAGAGCAGGAGGACACTTAGGTGCTTTTCAATGGGATTGTTGCCTTGAGGAGGCCAGGGCTTGCCAGCTGTTTCATCATCAGGTCTGTAATTACTTTTCCTTTGAGATAATCATTCACAACTGTATTTCAGACCATTTGGTGTCAGAAAGATCAGGGGAAGAGAGAGCTGACCATAATCCCATCCTGGGAAGGGGTGTTATCCCCCAGGATGGATACAGGCAATGGTCTGTCTCTACTCTTCAGTCCTCAAAAGGTCAATGCCCAAATTATTAGAATGCATTTCAAGGTCCAAATACAAGAATAATTTGACCAACAAAGAATTAATTGGTTTCAGGACTAATTAAGTACATACACTTGGCTTTGCTTAATCAGTGAAATTTCCAATGGCATTAAAATGTCTAAGAATACAAATCCCCAGAGATTTAAAGCAAATAGTTAAAATCAACTTAGATCCAATTATCATATAAATCACTAATGACCTGTGTAAATTGGGAGCTCTTTGGCTCAGCCTCTAGGGAAGAATAAACCTGATAAAAATGAACATGCTACCTGGATTAATACACAGGCTCTGGGGACTTTACTGCAAATATTCCAATAGGACCTTTTCAGTGACATGACTATTTATTGCAAAATGCCACAATTTCAAAACAGTTTTCAAGGGAAGGTTTTCAAGGTAAGGTTTTCATATAGCTTTCAGCAGGAACTTTCATATCTTTGTGTACAGCATCCAAAGCTGTATTAACCCTAGAAGAGCCAATTATCCATGGCTGGGCACGTTCCCACTGAATACTTTAACTGGAGGGCAATTAGTTATTTCTGGTCCCATCTTCCCACTCTCTGCCTTTCAACTTATCATCGTGGTCACAGACTGATATTTATTTTATTAATAAATAATGAAATAAAAATAACTAAAGGCTTGGGTTTTGGTCTAATGAAAAAGAACTTGCAAATGTTTGCTGCATGCACCGAGACACTCAGATCTAGTTTTCTTAGTTAATATTTAAACAAAAATGGTGGTGGACTAGCCCATTCATTTTGCCAACCCAATATGCAGCCTTCTCCATTCATGGGAATCCCAGACCACAATTTGGGAATGGAGGTGTGTGAGAAAAAAAAAAATAAAAAAAAAATCAATGAAATATGACACAGATTTTACATACCCAGTGATTTCAAATCCTAGTGTTTGCATCTGCCAAACCACAATAGACATTAAGAAGCACTGCCAATAAATGAGCATTCAAACCCTTCATCCTGACTCAAATTTAGCCAGCAAATGCTCACAGTTAGAATACCCCCATTTCATACAGCTCCAACATTTTCCCAGGTTGCTTGCTTTGCTGTGTGATTTTCTAATGACCCACCAAAGAGTTAACCTGAATGCAACAAGGCACAAATAAGATAAAGAATGAACAGTAAATATCTTATGCACCATGAAATAAAGTGATTATAGAACTGTCCTTGGACCTTTGGCCGTGTCTTATGGAACAACAGAAAGTACAATAGTATATACCAACCTACATGAACTAAACCCACCCCAAGTGATGCCTACTAAAGCAGCAGCCATACAAGAGTTGTGTTTGTGTTCATGTTTAGGCTGTGCCCTTTGATTCCAAGCTCCAGCTCCAGTATCAAAGCATAGCTGCAGAGGTCTGAAGCAGGCTGGATTATGTTGCGTCCATCAAACAGTGGCAAGAGATGCATTAAAGTGGATGGCCAACTGGAGTGCTGTGCGTTGCAAGGCACAAGGATCTGCTCTGTCAATAAACACTCCCACAGCCACATTACCTTGACTGAGGTATCTGGCTTCTAAAGGAGGGCAGACATTCATGCCCCATGGAGTACTTTCTGGTTGACCAAAGAACCCTTGGGAGACCCAGACGAAAAGCATGAAAGAAATCCATACCCTCCTTCCTTCTTCATCTTTGCTCCTCCTACTACTCCTTTGTGTTATTGTGCTTTGATATGTGCCCAGGATACCCAGGCAAAAAATAAGTATCTTGGCCATCTCCTGGTATAGAGCACTTCAATACCTGAGATGCATGCCAGTACATCTCACTTGTTTGTTCCCTTCTAAAGAAAAAAGAGGCTGGGAAATGTTTTAATAAATAGACAAAGCAGAAAACAAGAAAATCCACATTCCCCTTCACTCACCCTTCTACCTCCCAGGAATACAAAAAACGCCAAATGTGGTATAAGCCTCAGCAGCTTGATGTCCTTCCTTTTCTCTCGGCGCATTAAGGGTCAGAGTACAGTACTTGTGAGGATAAAACAGCTCATGAAAACATAAGCCCATGGCTAAGCACAACTCTGATATAGTCAGTTGCTTAAGCACTTGTGCTGAGGATGTAGGTGTGCAGTTGCAGCAGACATCAGAGTGGATGGGAGATGCTGAGCTAACTAAGGAAAGGAATTCAGGGAGAGATTTAATTGAAAGTCCTTGGACATGATGACTCAAGGCTGAAGGCTGAGCAGATACCTTCAATGCAATGGAAACAAAGGGTAGTGTGGACCGAAATCTTCTAGGAGACACTCTATTGGTGGTAGAAGGCCACCAGCATGTGGACCTCCAGGCTGGCACCATGTCAGGTCCTTGCAAAGCCAAAGTTAGCCTTATGCAAGGCAAAAGCAAGGTCTGACTGCAAGCAGACCTGCAGGAGATGCTCACAGCCGCCATCATGGTTGTCTCAGTGATGTTTATAGTGCAGTATATTGACATGATGATGGGAAGTACTGTTTCAGTAGTGCTCGTCTATCCATCATTGAGCAGCACCTCCTTGTTTGCAGCCCACGTGGGGGAAGAGGCACCTTGCATTTCCTGAAATGTTCTCAAGGCTGGAGGAGAAACGCTGGATAAAAGAAATATGTACAGTCAGTGCTTATCATGATCGAATCTCCTTCTTGCCAGCGAAAGGATGGATTTGCTCCCAGAATAAGAGATCTGCTGTGATCCTTCAGCTCCCTGGCAGGATTCAGGACCAACTGATGAGGGTAGACTCAATCAGATCCTCACCAAAAGCTCGATGGAGATGCACCAGAACCAAGGTACGTTACAGAGCTGAGCACCAAACACTTCAGCCACAGAGCTGCAGAAGCTGACAGTGCTTGGAAAGACTAAGAAAAACCAACTGGGCTGCACTGCATGTGTTGCAAGGATGATTTCCAACCAGTGCTTATGGTTAAATGAGACTCCAACACGAGTGTTGATGGGTTGTTGGTTGGACTAGATGATCTCAGTGATCTTTTCCAACCTTAATGATTCTATGATTACCCCAACTTTTACTCATTGCAATGACTACTTCAGATCAGCTATGTGCTTTTAGCAGTTGCTCTTTTTCTACTTCCTTATTCTGCACCATCTCACCTAGCAAAATTATCCGATCTCATTTTATATTCATTTGTGACCATTAGCTCACTGCAGGTAAAGTGCACTGAGCTCACCAACCCAGATTTTTGTCACATTAGGGAGTGCAGGACAATCCAAACTGAGGCCAAGCCAGTCCACATCTGCTTAATCTGAATTTCAAGATAAATATATTTACATTTTTGCAACCACCAAGTCAGCTTCATGCAGTCAGAGATAGACAAGTTTTATACTTCAGGGTAGAAAACCACATCCTCCCCCACGCGACATGTCACATTTGGCCTGGAAAATGTGCTTTTCTCTGGGGAATCAAGTATTCATCTGTAGTCAGTTCCTGAGATAAAAATAGGTCAGACCTTGTTTTCCCCTAGGGCTTGGGGGGACGGTTCTCCTTCTGCTGGAAAATCCCTCAATTGTATCCCAGGAAGCTGAATCTGGGGTTTCCCTGCATGTACTGCAAGTCAAGCATCTACCTGCACACACTTCCCCGTGCCTGCCAGCTTTCCCAGGCTGTTTGTCTGGGGTATTTGGCTGTATTCTTTGAACAGGCTAGAATTTGCTCTGCTGGCTGTAGTACTGCTAGCAAAACCCATAATTTCTAGAGTAGTGTCCACAGACAGGGCATCTCAGCCCACACACACATTGAATCTTCACTGTAGTCAGGAGGCTGAGCCATCCCCATCTCCTCCGCAGCGTGTAAACGTTTGCAAAGGAGGATTTGAGGAGGATTTGATGGTTGCTAAGCTACATGGTGCTGATCAGTGCAAAGGTGGACACGGGTTTGTGCAAGATAGGGTCCTGTACCCGTGGCTGTCTGTCAGAAGAGCAGCACCAAACACTCTGCTCTCAGCAAACACCGAACGCTACATCCCATTGCTGGGTGAAAGAGCCAGCTTTGTCTGGGGACAGGCATTATAAAGCAAGCAAAGATGCTGGAAGATGCATCTTTTAGGGGGGCACGGTCTTTAAAGAGCTTATCCTCTTGCTGTAAAAAAATAAATGAAATGCCATTACATAAGACCAAACCCTTCTAAAGCTTCAAACCTATCCCTTGAAATTAAAAAAAAAAAAAAGAAGAAGAAGAAAGATTTTAATCTGGAAAACCCCTCAACCATCAAATTAATTCACCTTAAAACAAACAAACATAAAAAAAAAAAACCAAACAACAAGGCAGAATTTCAAGAAAACCAAGCACAGGCACAAAACACACCCTGAATGGAGGTGGTGTGCACTAACTACAGCAGAGCTGAGACCCTGCACCTCCAACCTCTCAGCCATCCCCAAAGGCAGCGGATCGGAACCCACCAACATTGGGGGAGACCCACAAGTGCTCTGTCTGCAAGTTTCTCTTGTAGATCCTTTCCAACCTTGTGATTCTATGATTCTGTGATTCCTCCAAGTGGGGGCCATTTCTTGGCTTTTGCTTTTTCCACCAGTGGTACTTAATAAATAAAGCCTAATCGATACTTGTAATTCCTAGGCAGTAAGAAGGAAAGAGGCAACTCAAAACTATCACTGTAATGGGAGGATTGATTATCCCTCCACTAACAGAGCTCTGGGATCTGTGGTCTTCAGCTCACAGATCCGACCTTTTCTTTAGCTCCATCTGCTTGTGGCCTTGCCATCATGGACACATGTCCCACAGCTCGCATTCCTCATCATGCAGACACCATCCAGGCACAAGCAGAGCACAAAAATCAAGGCAGACAGCCCCACAACATTGCCAGCTGCAACTTGAGCAAGTTCTCCAACAACTGGTGCCTCACATAATTCTTCCTTGAAACTGATGCCCCAAGCCTGGAGATGCTCAAGGCCAGGTTGGTTGGGGCCATGGGCATCCCGATCTGGTGAGTGGCAACCCCGCCTGTGGCACAGGGTTGGAACTGGATGGGCTCTAAGTTCTTTTCCAACCTAACCCGTTCTGTGATTCTGTTATTAGTGTTACATAAAGCCATACCAACTCTTGGCACGTGCTTCCAAAATCACACCAAGAGATGTCATAATGGCTTAATAGGGGAAAGTTTATACCTGCTGGTTATTTCTCACTGGAGATCCTTTTCATCTTACAACCATTTACAGAAAGTGTTTTCCATCTCCAGAGCAACACTGATATGTTAGCAGAGATCACACAGCCTCAGTGCATCACCACAGGGGAAGGAAAAAACTGAGCTCCTGCCTCTTCTGCAACAGCTCCCAACACAGGGAGCAATTAGTGCCCCTGTGCAAATTGCTCTCAGTTGGATCCAGAATGATAACACCAGCGAGAGGTCTGCTGGTTTTTGTACACAGACAAGTGATGGTATTTGAATAGCACTGTGTTTGATGAGGATTGGTGCTGGATGATGGTCCAAAGATGTGCACATATACTCCAGTATGGCTGCAGTCAGATTTGTTTCTCAGTTCAGTTTTTCAATACACCATCACTGGCCTGAGGTGGTGTTATGGATCTCTCTTGCCAGACTGAGCTGGGAGCAGCTGTGGGTACTTTCAGTACTGTACTGTCGTAAGGCATTCTCTGTTGGGCATCTCTTCCTGTATTGTTGATGCAGAAATTGGTAGAGGCTGTTCAGAAACATGTCAGGGCTGGATATGAATCTTGTTTTATGTACAATGGATGCAGAAGGTGACCATGTCCTGAGCCTATGCAAGGGCAGTGTTGGGTACTGATTTCCTAAGATGGGCACAAAAGTATGCAGAAGTTGTGGCACATGTGATGGACACCACGCACCTTCTGCCAAAGAAGGAGAATTTGACATTAACTTTGTTTTTTGGAATACTGGAGTATTTCTTTTTTTAGGTGGAAATACCCACATAACCCAGAAAGTTATTGGAACAATGAGAAAAATGGCATTCAGTGAGCACCAAGTGCTCCAGTTTCCCCTGTCTGGGTTGTATGAAAAAAGAAAGAAATCAAAACCTAGCTCATAGGAGAAAACCAACACCTTCTTCAAAGACCAGGTATCAGCCAAGAAGGTAAGGATGGTGGTGGTTTGCCCAAACAAATCTGATGAGGCATTGGAACAAGTTGCCCAGAGATGTGGTGGATGCCCCATCCTTGGAAACATTCAAGGTCAGATTGGATGGGGCTCTGAGCCCCTGATGGAGCTGTTGGTATCCCTGCTCATTGCAGGGGAGTTGGGCTAGATGACCATTAAGGGTGCCTTCCAACTCAAATGATTCTTGGATTCTATGAAATTCCCACCCCAGTAACTCATCCTTCTAGGCCAGTTATTGGAGGTATCTTTAGGATGAGCACCAATGTTCGCTGTGTGTTTAGTGGAGATGGTGACAACCAGGGATCACAAGCTGCAGTGCACAGCAGAACCAAAGAGGGAAGAGGTGAATTTCTTTGTATTCAAGCTACAGAAAACTGATCGAAATGCAGATGCATTGCACCATTCACACACCCAATGGAGCTCACCCACCAGCCTGCAAAGGAGACAAATAGTCCTTCATATTCAGGTAAGCAGAGGGTTTGTTTTAACATCATATTTTTGCAAGCCTGAAGTGTTCCCAGCAGCAGATTTAGATCAACCACTGTCTGGCAGAAGCCCGGCCACAAGCCCACAAAGGAGCAGCCAAGTCAAAATGAAGACAAAGCACTCGGGGGATTTGATGGACGACAGGCAGCGCTGACTCCAGCCTGAGCTTCTCATACAATATACAAACAAAGACACAAATCAATGCAAAGCATTTGAACTGCAGAAAGAAAGAAAATATCAACACATCTATCACACTCAGACATACGTTTGAGTCCAAATGCTGGCAGCACTTTTTATCAATGGCAACAGCTGGATTAATACAATCGAGGATGTACGTGCATCAAGATGTGGAGTCTCTCTCTGTTCCCTAAGATGCAAATAGATACCTCAAATAGATGCCTTCAGTATCATCACTGAGCAGCTCTCTATTTGGGACAATGCCCCACTTTACAGAAGGGAAAATTGGGTGATAATCACCCCCATGGCTAAGGTTTGAAGAGGACAATGAAGTCAAGGTTGGATAATTGAAGCAACCAGTTAGGTATTTGATAGGGGGAAAAAAAAAAAGAAGAAAAAAAAAAGCAATGCTACATAGATAAAACAGCACAAGATTACACCAAAATCTGCCAGGGAGAGCTCAGCTCTTGGCTACTATGGGAGATCACGTCCCAGCCTGCTCCCTGGCATCCAGCTGGAGAAGGAAATGGGTCCTTCTGGGGACTGTGATCAACCAAGTACCCCAAGCCTCCAAATATTCTCTTACAAGTGGGGATGGAGAACAGGTAACAAATCCACAGGTAACCATATATCCTCACTTTCCTTCTAGCTCTGATGGGATGCAGGAGGAGATGCTTAGAGACCTTCTGTCCATCTCTCTGTGTCACCACATTATTAATGAGATGGACTGCTCTGCGGTCTGTGTGACTATTAAGGCACGAGTCATGGGTTTATTAGGCTCTGCTTAGCATTGATTCTCTTTCAAGTTGTCCTGTTTTGTGATTAGCAGATCTGCATACAAATGAAGCATTACCTGGAGTCAACAAGGTTGGGTGTTCAGTTTGACCTGACAGTAGGCACTTTTGCAGTACTCAGAGAACAACAGAATCATAGAATGGCTTGGGTTGGAAGGGACCTCAAGGATCATCAAGTTCCAATCCCCTGCCACAAGCAGGGTTGCCAGCCACTATGTCAAGTACTAGAAAAAATTGCACCCACTGACATTCATCAATACTTACCGAATGTCTGTAGAGATGAAAGAGTGGATGTGAGCACAGTGAGGTGGTGGGTGGTGCATTTCAGCAGTGGTGACAGTGACAGCGGGTCACCTCTGCTAGGGCAGATTTTTATGAGTATGGCATGAAAGCTCTTGGTCATTGCTGGTGAAAATGCATAGCCGATGGTGATGGCTGTTGAAAAACAGTCTTTTGTAGCTGATATTTCGCTCAAACAGTCTTGTGCTTTTTGTATCTGCTGTTGTTTCTATGGAAATAAATAGGCAGCATTACTTTTGGAGTGGCCCAAGACAATTCCTCTTCATTGGTTCCTTACATGTTGTTTCCTTTTGACATGGTTTAGTGGGCATGGTGGTGATGGGTTGATGGTTGGACTTGATAATCTTAGCTGTCTTTTCTAACCTTAATGATTCTATGATTCTTACTGCTGCTGTCTGTATGGCAGGACCGGGTTATTTTAAGTCCATCCCTTCCAGAGAGGGGGATCCTATCGTTGACTGACCTTCCACTAAGAGCAATTGAAGTGTTGTGGACCAGTCCATGAGCAGCTAACCACAAAGGCATGACCAGAGACATTTTGATAATAGCAAGTAATTCACCTTTAATGGACAAAGTTAGAGCTTGAGCAGAGGCTGAACATCTGTCAGGAAAGGGTGAGGAGGGTTTCATCCTATTCTAGGATGAGAAAGGACATGACATTCCTTTATTTCTGTACATTCGTTCCATCTCTTTCTCATACACAAACACCCAAAGCAGCATCTCTTTCTACCATGTCTAGGCTCATTTGCTAATATTCCCTTTCCACTAGCATGGAGCTGATTAGGAAGGAAAAGGAAACCAATGCACAATAGTTACCAGGCTCCAATACATCAAAATTCCCCCAGAGTTTTTTCCCCATGTTGCCCACCTCACCCAAAATCTAGGACCTGATCCCTGATGTCTGTAACCTCAGCTTTCCCTTGTCCTGTACCTTCATTACAGGACACCCTGAGTATCACCTTCTCTCTCTATATATATTTAAATCGTAAATCTTTTTCACTCTAGAATAACCAGAATAAATATTTGTCTTTTCCATAAGAGCACACATGAGGATTCACTGTTGGGGAGAGCCCAGTGGCTGAGAACAGATTTGTCCTTAGGTCAATGCAAACCCCATTGTCATTCAGCACTGTGACCCGAAACTGCCCTGACAGGAACAGATATATGAACCTACATCTATTATAGTAAACCAGACAAGGTCAGGGCACAGGATCAAACTCCAGCACAAAATTACGCATACTTTTAAGCTGCTGGTGGGCTATCCGTCACAGCTTAGACCACAGCTAGCAGCTTCCCAGATTTGGAGGTCTGCATTGGCCAAGAACCCTTCCCAGAATATAGATTAGGTTTGATCACTCTGTTTCAGAACAAAGGAAAATTTAAGTATGTGGACACAGCTACGCTGTATCTCAGGCCTGGAGAATAACCTCTGTCCTGTGTTACTCTGGCAGTGACATAGGCAGGGATCAATCACTTCTACAACCTCTCCTTTGAAAATCCCACCTTGCTGAACTTCTCTGTGCACCTGTACAACGCCAAGGGTGCAAATCATCCAACTGCATTTATAATGATCGGAGAAGGGACAAGAGAAGGTCAAAGGATGTCTGCATGGAAAATCAAACCAACATTCCCATCTTTAGAGCCTGAGGCATTTAGACTCATTGCAGCCTTGGGAAGGGGAGGTCCCTTTGTGGATTGTTTTTGCAGAGATCATTGCTGCTGGGGTGGCTCAGGTGAGATGTGGATATGCAGGGGCAAGGGAAGGTAGAGATCGGGGATGTGGGTGCAGTGCTTGCTAGGGAAGTAGAGTGGCAGGGGATCACAGGACGTCTATGACACCAAGACGAGTGATGCAGTTGACACAGCAGATGGAAGGGATACCATTCATAGGGACCTTGACAAACTCCAAAGGTGGGCCCTTGTGAAATGAATAAGGTTCAACAAAGCAAAGTGCAAGGTTTTGGACTAGAGTCGGCGTAATCCCGGATGTGTACACAGACTGAGAGAAGAACCCCTTGAGAGCAGCACTGCTGAGGACTTATCGGTTCTGGATGATGAAAAACTTGACATGAGCCAGCAGTGTGTGCTTGCAGTCTGGTAGGCCAGCAGTACCCTGGGCTGTATCAGAAGAGGGGTGGCCAGCAGGGTGAGGGAGGTGATTGTCCCTCCCTACTCTGCCCCACTGGAGTACTGTGTTCAGTTCTAGGGTCCCCAACATAGGAAAGATGTGGAGCTCTTGGAAAAGGTCCACAGGAGAGGCACTAAGATAATCAGAGGGCTGGAGCACCTCTCCTATGAAGACAGGCTGAAGGAGCTGGGCTTGTTCAGTCTGGAGAAGAAAAGGCTGGCCCTGTGGCAGAGGGGTTGGAACTTGGTGATATCTGAGGTCCCTTCCAACCCAAGCCAATCTATGATTATACCATTCTATGACTCTGTGGGATGGGAGAGCTGCCTGGCAGCCCACAGTGGGGTGAGTGGGACAGACAGGATGAATGGGTGTGCATGGAGGGGACTGCATCTATGTACTGGCTCTCATATTTCCTCCTGCCATCCAAGCTGGCCAGACTGGGGAAAAGAACATGCTGAGAAATTTTCAATGTGCTGCCTGTCACCATGGAAACCCGTTCCCCATCATCCCTGTGCTGCCCGAGGTAATGCTCACATCATGGGGTGGCTGTAGGGCCCCAAGAAAGGAGCAGCACCATGCAGCAGGAGCAATAGGGACAGGGTGCCCCTGGCACTCATGGCTCTACAAAAGGGACAGGATCGAGCTCTGCACACCTTGGTCGTGGGGATTGTAACCCCATCCCTGCATTAGCCCTGGCACTTGGCAGGAAGGCTGCATAGTCTCCTAAAAGCCTATGAGGGCATCCCGGGAGGCAGGAGGTGACAGGGCATCAGGAAGGGACTGGGTAAGAAGGTCAGAAGGAACATCCCTTTGGCCCTTCACTTAGTTTGTGGGTGAAGGCAAGGCGAGTTGTATTGTTAAAATATCCAGATAAAATATCCTTCTTAGCATCGCATCACATAAACCCACGTCATCTAAGCATCATGGTGTCCATCCAAGGGCAGCTGGACTCTTTGTGCCACCACCAGCCTGGTCATAGAAAAGACCCAAAACCTAAAGGTAAGTCAGAGGCAGCAGAGTAAATCCCCTTTTCTGTCTCCGAGGAAGGTGGTGGAGGAAGGATGGGCACAGGGTCCAAATCTCGTATTTCCTTTTTCCCCATCTACCACTTAAACCCACTAACATCAGTCCTTGCTTCATAAATGCCTGGAGATGGTTAAAAACACCTGCAACCTGTTCAGATTAATACTCAGTGGTCCTCAAGGGGAACTGAACCCACGTTTTATCAGGATTCACATTTTGTAGGTGTTCTGCAGTCTTTTCAATATATGTCAGGGTTTTTTTTTCTCGTTTGTTTTGTTCTGCACAGTATTTATTGTGTGTTCGCCGCTGTGTTTTACCAAACTGCAAGAAATATGTAAACAGCAAATGATCAAAGCAATATATCTTTTATATCTAAAAGCAGGCAAGCCAGATGGAGTTAATTAATGAAGATGTTTAGCAAGACTAGAATTTAGCTCATATGCAAACAGGTTGTTCCCAGAAGCATCAATCTAATCCAATAAACAATTTGTGGGGGTGTAAGAAATGCTGCTTTGTTCCTTCCTTTCCATAACAAAGAGCTGAGCAAAACTTTTGTTGTTGCTATTTAATCCCAGTGAGAGGTCCTGATCTAACAGCACCAAAAGGTAATTCTCAGCCCCTCCTGGAAATGTCATTTACCACATGCCTTGCTCCTGTTGCTTATGGTGTTAGAGCAGTCGAGTATTCACAGTGAATTCAATGCCTACCCTCTTTTCTGAGATTGCCAACAAGGGAGTTAATTATGGCCAATAGTAACGACATGGACATCCTTGCATAGCAGACTGCATGCAGCCAAGAATCCTGTTCTCGATCAGATGATAATTTAGGATGTTATGTCGGATTTTATCTTTATTCTACAGGATATTACCAGACATAAAGCGTTATAATGCCCCAAGTGACAACCTGCTCAATCACTCTGAGCTGTGATCCACCCCATAACTCAGATTTACAGGCCAGCTTTACGCCACAGGTGATCGATCAATTATCCAGCTCAGGTTGCAGCACTCTGTGATGCCCACTTCTACTCAGACAGCGAGGAAAGAGGAGCTGAGCCAGGACACATAAACGTATGCAGACCTGTGTGCCATTCCTAAAGGCTCTCAATAAAAAGGTTATTACTCTGGAGGTCTTATTAAATAGGTCAAACATCATTTCTGCATATGAAATCATGGTGGGGAAGCAACTCCAGCTTTTCTAGGGTGGGTCGCCATGCCTGGGCATCTCTGCCAGGCAGTGCCTCTCCCATAGCCACGTTTTAGAGGTGATCCTCATGGGGAAGCTGTGGTTTGGTCACTGGGATGCTCGAATTGCCACACATAGAAGGGATCAGGCCTTCACAACCCATGTTGCTGAGGAGCCCCAGGCCAGCTCTAGCAGTAGCACAGCCCTTCAGCTCACATGGCTTCTGCACCTCCTTCTCCTTGTCACACTTCCCACAAAACTTTTTTTAAGTCTGCTTGTGGCATGGGATGGAGAGATGGGATTTGGTTTTACCAAACAAATGCAGACAGCACTGCACACGGGTGCCTCAGGGAGCATTTCCTGACCATGAGAGATACAGAAGCTTAACTAGCTAATGAGCTGGCTCACTAATGTCTTCGTGGCAGTAAAGAGATGGAGATGGTAATACATGTAGGCCCACTGGATTTTCCCTTTTCTCTCTTCTTTTTTTACACAAAATGTGGCTGGTCCACCCAAAACTGTGAGTAGAATTAAGATGAGATAAGTCACTGTCCAACCACTGCCCATTTACAGTCCATCAACCCATGGCTGGAAGTCTTTCTGCTTCCCAAGCCATTGAGCCTGCTCCTTGTGCTGCTGTTAATACAGGGCAGACGATTCAAAGGATTTCTTTACCCAGGAGATGACCTCTTTCTTGGTGTTTCTCCTTGTAAAGGCTATTATAAAGCTGTTTGTTTTGAGGGAAGACTGCCCAGTAACTCCAAGATACAATCATCTTTCAGCTACCACAGTCACACCAGGCTACTGAGAGACAGCAGAGACCCAGATACAAATGAAGAGACCTTCCAAGAAATGAAAACAATAGGATCATTTTGTTTTATGAGTGTAACACTCCCTCTTAACTCCTATAGCCAGGAGCCCTAGAGCCAATGCTGCTTCTTCCTCCAATTCCCACTCCATCCCATAGAATCATGGAATTGTTCGTGTTGGAAATGACCTTCAAGATCATCAAGTCCAACCTCAACTTAACCATCTCACACTTCAAAAGACTTTGAATGTTCCCTTTCTTTCAGCCAGCAAGTCATTTATCTCCACGTCTCTCCACAAAAACTGTGGCAATTCTGGGAGCAAACCAGCCTTCCTCAACTTTCAAATAGCATGCAGCTTCAAACCCCAAATAGGTCTGAAGTCTGAAGATTTGTCCTTGTTATCCTCACATCCATCATGCCTTTGAAAGGTCAAAAGTGTTCATCTTGCCCACGCTGCAGAGCAGACATCTGCCCAGCTTCCTCGAGCAACAGCAAGCTTTCAAACCAAATGGGTCAATAATAGCTTTTAAAAATTATCATCAAGAAATGAAAGGCTTGGCATCACACATCCACTTAGGTAGCTGTAACTACAGCAAATTAACATGAAACTGTAGTCGGTCCCAAATGAAAGCTTGTCTCTGAGACACTGGAGCCTGAAATGGCCTTTATGATGTAAATTTCTATTAAGTACCAGCAATCTTTTGTGCTTCCTTCTTTAGCATTTTACTTTCAGTTGGCTTCTTTCCGAGTCTATTTTAGCAGGAGATTTCCTAGACATGGGGACAAAGTCGCTGTCAGTCATGTTTCTATTTATGCTTTCTGAGGATATTGATGGTCAGCTGAACTACAGACCAGGGCTATTTAAGAGAAGTGTGTGTGCTCAAGGCTTAGATTGGAAATATCTCTGCTCTGATTTCCTAGGCTAGATAGTGTGGTTCCTATTGTAAGTGTGTAGTATGACCCAGAATGGGTCCGATGGGCTTCTGGGGTCCTCAACAGACATTTTTTAGGGGATTGACAGAGCAATAAATCCATCAGAGACACATCATGGGGATAGAGAAAGCATAAGTACTCCTGTTCTGGTTTCCTGGACTTGCTCAATCCCTAGCTGTCCAAATGCACAAATTTCCAGCAGCTGACCATGCAAATGGCTATGGATTGGGATGCCTGGGCTGTTCTCTCACTTCTTGTGTAACTGCTGTGGAAGTACACATCGCAAGATGCCCCTTGATTGTGTGAGGAATAGTCCGATCCCCATCCACAAAGACAATGAGGTGCCCAATGCCCATTGATTTCAATGGCTCGAAGAAATCCAAAGCACTTCTGAGAACATGCTCCTAGCTGTGAGGATCTCTGTTCTCCTGCAAGTGGGGGATAAATATGCCAGTAAGATTGAAAAAGACCACTAAGAACATCTAGTCCAACCATCAACCCTTCCCCAACATGCCCACTAACCATGTCCCTGAGTGCCACATCTGCACTTTTCTTGAAC
The DNA here is from genome assembly GCA_028571105.1 of Tragopan temminckii. Classification (NCBI taxonomy): domain Eukaryota; kingdom Metazoa; phylum Chordata; class Aves; order Galliformes; family Phasianidae; genus Tragopan; species Tragopan temminckii. The sequence continues at coordinate 1,973,438 of JAOWBP010000001.1, forward strand.
ACCTCCAGGGATGGGATGGTCCCATGGTAACATCCAGGCCATTTTAGTCCCTGTTGCAGAATCTCAAGCATTCTGCAGGGATAGGCAATACTTCGGCGTAATGGAGTCCTTGGGCAATTAGTCAGCAGGTTCCCACATCAACACATTCCTAGTGCCTTTTTTAGGACAGGAACATAAAAAAGGATTTGAGTTTCTTCCTTTTCCCTCATCTTAGTCTCTCAGCAAAGAGAAAGGCATGAAATGAAAACAGGTTAGAAAGAATTTCCTGGTGATATTTCACGCTGCCCCACTCTGTTCTTTCCTACCGAGCATTCCCAGCCTGTATATTGAGTAATCCAAGCTTCAAATCACACGTGGAGGTGATGGATTGCTGCTGAATGCAGGCTGAAGTTTTAAGCTAACAATTATTTTTTTCTGAAGACTTTTTCCCCACCAGGAACTGGGGAACAAAATACTTCTGAATTGTTTTTATGAACAATGCTGTCTTCTGCGCCGTAACTGGAATCTTTAAAGGAAGCTGGGTTATGAATAGCTCTCATTACTGGGGAAAAAATGCCTGGTACCATGTTGGTATTTTCTGTTTATGCACCTCCTATATGTGCAGGGGATTAATCACCACTTTTAAGGAGGACCAGAGCTGAATTATTAACCTCCGAGCACAAACCCAATTTAAAAATGAAAGAGCCCACTTAGAGGAAGCCTGGGAGCCCAGAGCCCTCTCCTTCCCCCTCCTCTCCTGCAATGGGGAGGAAATGAGCCCTCCCCAGAGGCAGCTGAGATGGACCTGGGCAAAATGAACAGCTCTGTAATCCCATAAATCAAGTGGAACTCCTGTCTGGGGGAAGGGATTGCTTAAGGACAGGAGGCAGAGCCAAAGAGTGAATGTTAGGGGAAGAGCACGGAGTAGCTGAGGATAACCCAAGGTGGGCTTACTGTAGGGAACCTGCTTTAGCAGGGGGGTTGGACTATGTGATCCCCAGAGGTCCCTTCCAACCACTATGATTTTGTGA
>JAOWBP010000001.1:1974547-1988148 GCA_028571105.1 Tragopan temminckii
AAAAAAATTAAAAACTCACCATATTAAACACTTAATAAAAGTTTGTTTTCGCTTGACAGACATGGATTACCTATATACATCTTTTGGGGCTTTCATGTGGGAGGCTGTTCCCTGCCCCTGGCATCTTGCAATCCTGAACAAGAGCATTACTGTATTATGAGCTGTGGTCTGGAAACAATACGGGCAGCACGTGGTGCCACAGGCTATTGAGGGCTGCAATGAGAACTGATTATTTCTTTTTCCATTTTGATATTTTAAATCATGTCAGGGAAAGTGGTCATTTGGGTGCTGCTGTTTCACACTTGCTGAAGCTGCATCAAGAGAAGGTCAGGTGGGGGTTAGGGAAAAGTTCTGCACCTGAGGGTGGTGGGCATGGAACAGGCTGCCCGGGGCAGTGGTCACAGCCCCAAACTGTCAGAGCTCAAAGAGCATTTGGACAATGCTCTCAGACATAGAGTTTGGATTTTGGATGGTCTTGTATGGAGCCAGGGGTTGGACTCAGTGATCCCTGTGGGCCTCTTCCAGCTTAAGACAGTTTATTATTCTGTGATTCTATGAAACCATGGTATCCATGGAGGATGAGATTGTGATCACATACCTTGTGCCGACAAGTCAAATCAGACTCAACTCCTTAGATCAACTTGTGCAAAGGAAATTTCAAACGAGGAAAGAGAGTAATATACACACAACCCATCCTTGGTGGATAGATTAAAAACTATCCCACAAAACCTCTGCCCCAGTGCCTATAAAGCATTTTCCAGCCTAACAGAGTACTTTCAGCAGGCAGGGGAAATAAAAGCATTGAAAAGCTGAATGATGTCCAGCAATAGTCAGAATAGAAATCTCAATGAGCCTGTTATGAAGCACTCAGAATCCCTTATGTGGACCAAAAATCATGCTCTGGTTGGTTCAACCTGTGGCCTCTTGGGGAAGAAATGTGAGTGAGACCATCTCGTGGCTTCCAGGACTTGAGGTCCACCATCATCACCGTATAGCTGTGATGGATTGATGGTTGGACAAAATGATCTTAGCGGTCATTTCCAACCTTACTGACTGGGGATCTGATAAATGTTTGCAAATATCTAAAGGGAGGTGGGATGCAAATGGGTGAGGCCAGGCTCTTCTCGGTGGTGTGTAGCGATAGGACAAGGAGTAATGGCCTAAAACTTGAATGTAGGAAGTTCCATACAAACATGTGGAAGAACTTCTTTAAGGTAAGGGTGGTAAAGCACTGGAACAGGTTGCTCAGAGAGGTTGTGGAGTCTCTTTCTTTGGAGATATTCAAGACCCATCCCTGTGTGACCTATTGTAAGGAACTTGCTTTATCTGGGGGCTGGGACTTGATGATCAAGAGATCACTATCAACTTGTGCAAAGGAAATTTCAAAAGAGGAAAGAGAGTAATAGACACACAATCTATCCTTGGTGGATAGATTAAAAAAGGATCTCTTGATCATCAAGTCCAACACCTGCGATTCTGTGATTCTTCAATTCTGTATGGCTCTTCAATTCTGTGGTCTCACATTGTGCACTGGGTCCCATTGGACAAGTCAGAACCTCAAACCCAGCTAGAAAGTGTTAGGAAGGGACATGAAAGGCCACAAAGCCCAAGAGGCTGCCCCCACATGTCAGGAGGTTCAATACAGCAAAATACTGCCTGTCCAGGGAACCCTGAGTCACCACGCTTTGCAACACACAGTTTCACAATGATATTTGGTTTCTTGGTAACAGCAGACCAAGCTGCAACAGCAGCAATCAGCTTCATTCTAAACACCCAAAAAGTGCCACGACGTCAGATTAAAAAGCTTCCATTTAAAGGAAAAAAAAAAAAAACAAAAAAACAACACAAGGCAAGTCTTAGTGATTCATAATGACGCTGTTTTCCAGGCTCCCTAATGGGTGCACTCTCCATTGAAGGAAAATGCAGCGTGCACTGAGTGAATGATTTTGCTAGACTCCGTGCCACAAAGGCAGCACGCCCAGGTCGATAGGCAGATCCCAGAACGCACTCTGCTTCCCGTAACATCATCAGCAGCCGCACATTACCCATTCTGAGAGCCTGGAGTGGATTCACGACTGTCTCTTGTTTTCCTGGAGGCTATTTAATATTCTCTCGCTGTTGATACCCTGCCTCTCCCCCGCCTCTTCTCTTCTGCTGCTTTCCCCCAAACCTGCAAGAACAAACAACATCTGCACGTGTTTGCAGATGACAAATGGCAAATTGGGACTAAGGAATGGGAGCTGGGAGATTTCCTTCCTACTTTGTGCTAGAGAACAAAGGACATTGCCCACTGAGCTGGCGTGTTACCACCTACCTGCTCTGACCTCAGATCCCACGTCCCATTCCCAGCATTTCTGCAGCCCTTTGCAACAGTCCTGGTAATAGAAGGGATTCGCTTCTAAGCTGTAAACCCACAAAATACATACATGCTCTGCTCCTTTTGCCCCTTCTGTGCTCTTGGAGGTATATGTGGATCTCATTTCGTTTTCAGGCGGATTTTCAGTTGTTCACCTGATTCCAGGCATGGGAACCTTAAGTAGCGCACTGAATTAAAGAGATGATGAGACTTTTCCCTATCCAAAATCACTCAGAGTATTTCCTGAGTAATTTTTGAGTATTTCAGAGTACTATCTGCTGGACCCCACTCACCAGCTCCTCACCTCTGCATATACCTCCTTTATAAAACACCAGGCTCTGCTCCTTAAAGAAGTGGAATAAAGATTTCTTGTTTGCTTGTTTTTAAGGAGAGTCAGATTCAAAGACATTCAAGCTGACTTTGACCTTTTCAAAACAGCCCAAGTGTTAACAATATTAAAACTGAGAGGGGGAAAAAAAAATAATCCTCTCTGTTTGACATGAGAAACAGGAGAGATGCAGTACATTCTGGTGGGTAGTCTGGTAAAAAAGGTTCCTATCCATTAATGGCTACTCAGCAGCTCATCTCTTTGACCCTCCCACCACACTTCTCCCACTAATCCCTTTGCAGAGCCAAACTCCTACACTACAATGAAATAAACTTCCAAACATCTTTGCAAGGAGAAGGCAATGTGGACTTTAAGGAATGTGAGAACAACTTTTTGATATCGGATTTTATGGAACAGCAGAGAAGTGAGCTCTAAGTCCTTTCCAGCTCTGCTATTTTTACATAAGCAATAGATTAACATCAAGTAGAGCCTGTTTGGCTTGCAGTTTATTGGGGAATTTGATTCTCTTGCAGCCCCAACACCATCAGTGCAGTCACCCCTGCTTTGGGACAGCTGCTCTGCCCCTGACTGCCCTTGGGATCTGCAAGGGAAGAAGGTTTTCCTGTGTAGGGCGGTTAGAAAATAACCAAGGTTTCATATGACAGCTGTACAGAAAACACCAGCTGCACCCCGGGCTGGTAGAAATGCCTCTGCTAAAGTAGCAAGGCAACCCACAGGAAAAAGGGTGTGCAGCATCTGATACAAAGGGTGGGATAACCCAATGACAGCAATGTTACGGGGACACTTGGAAATGGTTACCCAAAAGGTGCACCTAGGAATACGTAAAACCTTGGTAATAAATACTGCATCACTCCTGCACGTTACATCTGCTGCCTCAGTCTCCTGGCTATGGCACAAAGGCTTTCAGATCTCACTGCAAGGTGTTTCAAAAGCTTTTGGACACAAAGCAAACATAGTGTTTAGGGTTACTTTTCCTCCTGACCATCCTGTTTTTAGCAACGCCAAGCACTGCTTCCACAGCAGACAGAGATGGGTTAACCCAGCAGGGCTGCAATTCAAGGTGCTCCCACCAGCACAAGGCTCAATGTGCTCCTCTTTCCAGCAGTTACTGGCTTGAGAGAGAAACGAACTAATTACCTCAGTAATTACTAAACTAATTACCTCTCTAATTACCCAGCATCTTTGTTCACAGGGAGCAGACATTCTTGCAGAGGAGCCCTGGCTCAGCGCCTCATGCTCTTGGGAACCTGCCTGGCTTTTTCACCGTGACTTGAAGACCAGGTCCTGCTCACACCACATTCAGGATGTCTCCCCGTTTCTCGGGAAGAGATGGATGCTGATGATGCTCCTCTGTTGGTGTAGGTAAGTTTGCATTGCAGGAAAGGCACAGCACCTTTGCTGCACAGAATTTTCTCCAGGGGGAATACCCTGAGCATGGTGCTATGTGATTACCACCACCCTGATGATCAAACCAGAGATGCAGTTCCCTCCAGGCCCTGTGTGATAATAAGATAAGAACAGCAGCTGAGAGCAAACAGGAAGGTGACTTGAGATGACAGACATTCCTCACTAACACAGAGTTGAAAACAGTGGGGTGTTCACTAAGCAAAATCCAACGTGAACACTGCTGTCAAGTTGCCTTACCTCCCCAATTTCCTACTCATTTTCCAGCCCTCCACTCCGATCTTGCCTTGGGCTCTTAAGAGCCAGGGTCTGGAATTGACTCAATGCTCTGCTGAACTTCAGTGTGACAGTGGGTGCTCAGCCCTGAAAAGAGCCCCCGGCTCTTTAAAGGAGAATCATGGTTCTCATAGCATGGACATAAATGGTTTCATTAATGCCGATCACGATGAGTGGATGGTTTCAAATGTAGAGATATCAGAGTCTGAACACAGAAAGGACTTTTGTGCTGTAGGATGGACACGCAACTGCAGTGCCTTCTTCATTCTCCTTGGAATGCAAGGCTAACATTTCTCCATCCCTCGGTGGTACCCATCTACTGTGATGAAAAGCTGATTTCCAGGTGCTAATAGAACAGAAAGATACACATAAAAAGAGCACAAGAAATAATCAGTTTGCCTTGCCCAAACCTGAGTAGCATTCGCAAGTTAAGCAGCAGTCTGCAGAGAAGAATAATGGCTAGAATGGCTAGTTATTTTGGAAAGGAAAAACAAAAATGATAGAAGAGGGAAGGACTCCCTCTCCTATCAGGAATTCAGACAATGTAGGAGGTATAAATATCACCCAGACTGAACCAAGGGGTAGGAGAAATAACCCCCAGAAGCTGTTCTGTGAATGATCATTAGCGTGTGTGACAAAATGCCAGCCGGAGACTGAATTGTGCCAGCCAGCAAACTTCACAATGGTAAATAGTTTCCTTGAGCACCACGGGTTGACAGTGTGACAAAGACTCAGGGCTTCAGCTGTGGCTCGCAACACCAGGAGCTGTCTGCCTTATAGATCTGACAGAATGGACACCAGGTGGATGGGGCAGATTTCTGAATTTCACGCACAGGTATGTTTGTATGAAGGACAGGAAGAAAAAAAGAATCAATAAAGGCAAAGGTCTCTTCTCCAGTAGGAGACTTCAGATTGAGAGATGCCAGGAATCCATCAGATGGAGTCCACCTGAGACTCCACTCCCCTCTTTTAACTCCCTCAAAAAGCGGCACAGGATCTAAAAAAGAACAAAGCAGTGGCAATCTGTGCTGTAAAATGTATCCCATCCCCCAGTCTTTGTGTGTCAAAGCTAGTTCCAAGTATCTGTTTAAAACTGTAATGCAGGGATATCTTAACAAGTTAAAAACAAAACAAAAAATGACTTTGTAAAGCTATATGACATCTTAGACACACATGATTCCTGAGGAAGTCTAGTACCTAAAAGAGTCTAACACTGCTAAATTAGATGAGATAGCAGTGATTATGTTGACACTATTGAAAGAGTTGTGACTTGTTCCATAGAAACTGAGCAAAGAACAATGAAAAGCTTTGATTTAGCTCCTACAGTACTGGTTTTCCATTTAAAGCCTTCTAGGTACAACTGATCTTGTAAATGACTAACAGGAATATCTGAAATTATTCTTTACTATGGGTACAGTACATCATCCCTTCATCATCTCAGCATAAGCTGTGCTAGGAAAGGTCAACATTGGATATTAGGAAAAATTTTGATTGGAACAGGCTGCCCAGGGAGGTGGTGGAGTCACTGTCCATGGAGGTGTTCAAGAAATGAGGAGATGTGGCACTGAGGGACATTGTTAGTGGGTATTGTGGGGATGGGCTGAGGGTAGGACTGGGTCATCTTAATGGTCTTTTCCAACCTTAATGATTCTTTGACCCGTCCTCCCTACGAAATACTGTCCCTTTTTCATATAGTTAGTCCAAAACATGCAAAGTGTCCCCATCCTAGGCAGACCTACTGTTTCCTTGAAGTGTCCAACACCACATCTCAAGTGTTTTTGAAAGAGGTGTGTCCTGCCTGACCTGTGCACCAGCAAGTGAGAAGAAGGAAGGGAGTTAGAAGCCGAAGATTAAAGAAGGGATTAGAATGCAGACATGCAGAAGGAGTGATGGCACAGGCAGAAGAGGTGGCAAACCGACGCTCACTCCAGAAACACTCAGTATCACTGCTCTACTTTAAAGGCAAAAGTTGTCCACAAAGCAGACTACTTTAAGGACTACGCCCTGCTTGTTGCAATCAGCATCCTCCAAGCTCAAGTGAAACATGCTAGAGATGACACCACTGACGATACAGAAGATGTTTAAAGAACACATCATCTCAAATGAAGCCTGAAACACAGTTGGAAGAAAGCAAGCAAGCAAGACTGACTCCCATTGCTCAAGGCTGTCAGTATGGGAAACCAATAAACATTTGGCAATAACAGAGACCTTCCTTCCCGACATAGCTCTTCTCCTGATTTTACAGCATCATCTGGCCTTATAAACGTCTGCTTTTTCTCTATGCTATATTTTGCTGCCAACTCTAAGTCTGGCAAGGATGGATCTGCCAACTTCTTGGCTCTCTGTTACAAAAGAGAACATTATAAAGGAGAATTTGTGAGTTAGCTGATTTGTAAACACTGCAGCAAGTCACCATGTAAACATGTCACTTATGTCCCTATTATTTCTCTCAAGCAGTTTACCTGGCACCTGACACTGTATGCCAGGATTTTCCTTTCCTTGTGCTATTATTGTACCTTTGCAAGTAAAAAAAACAAAAAACCTAGCTTTTTTTGTAACATTAAAAACAAAGAAGAACCCCTTAATTAAACAGTACTCAACAAGCATCTCAATAATTAGGATAGGAGAAACACTAGCAGTATTCTGAATACAAATGAGATCTGCAGGTGCACACGCAGTTGTACGGTAGGATGCAGTTCAAACGCAGCCAATTAGAGAAACAGAACAGGTAAACAGACAGCAGAAGGCTTCAGACACACTGCTCATTTGAAACTATTACTAGGGTGTAAAAGCCTTTTCTAAGATTGTTTGGTAAGATGAATGCTGCAGTAGTTATCTGAATAGACATGATAAAATGAAACTGACCTCCCCCCATATTAAAAGCATATGATTTAGCCCCTCCAAAATATTATTAATATTGTATTAAGAAGGTTTGCAGTTTTGCATGCTGCATGCCCTTCCATTCCCATGTACTTCCCAAGAAAGGAAGCTCTGGTAGTGCATGAATGACAACACGCTATCACATGGCATCATTTTAGATTGCTTTGATAGAAAACAGTAATATGTAAGTAGTATTCTTGAAACCAAGGCCGGTTATACATAAAATCCTATGCTTTAAAGCTTCTATAATAACATCTGCTGGAAAAACATGAACAACACAGCAAAGGGAATATCATCAGCCTCTAAGAACTAGAAAGAGAGACAGAGTGAAACATTAACTTTGTTCATAAAATATATTTATTGTTGGTACAGAATGAGGCATGTTCATCAGTACTTTATCAGAGTGAAGAGCACAACAGAACCACTTCATGAAGGCCGTGTTAAATCGTAAGCGTTGGATCATTAACATCATTCCAGCAGAAGGCCTGATGAGAGACTTCATTAGACTACATCATTTGTAAAATAAGTTAAAGTAAAATTTATGTCATTATCCACTGTAAGAAAAACTTTATATAAGCAACAAATATGGCGAGGAGCTGCAGCTGACTTACTCACAATGCACTTCCACATCCTGGCACACCAAGTGTTACATACCCATGTCTTTGACAGTGAGAAGTTTTTGAGGAGATTCTGCAATGAAATAGCAGCATTTGAAGGATATTTCCCCTTTCTAAGGTCAATGAGAGGTTCTTTTCTTTTCCTTTCTTCAATCACCAATAAGTGGATTTTACTAAGACTGAACAGTGTCTTCGGATGTATGATTTCTGATGTAATAAGATACAGGTCTTGGCTTTTCAAATGGCCACACTGATTGAGCCGTGATGGCTGCTGCTCTTGAAATGGCTCTTCCAGTTCTTCTCTTTATTGGTCTGCCCTATAAATGGGCTGTCATATCATTCTTGGGAAAAAAATGCTCTTCTGCTGAAATTAGAGTTGATGGTCTTGTGCTTGATTTGGACAATGCCTTTATCCTCCTCTCCCAAGCATGCTCTGCTAAGAAAATGGTCAGAGGGGAGGGAAGAGAGAGGGAGAAACACGTGTTTCAGTAATTCAAAGTTATTCCGGAGACACACTGAATTTTGGTGACATTTCCTTCCCAGGATTTGCAATTTTTTTTTTTTTCCCAATTAAAATACAGAAAAAGGAACGTTAACATGCATGTCACTGCAGGGACAAGTCACAGAGGCAGAATGGAGCTCTTTGAGGGCTCAACAAGCCAGACATTTGGAGGACTGAAGAGCTGCAGGAACGATTCCTATTCATCCATCTTAATGCTATCATAGCTCCAGTCATGCTATGGCTATTAAGGAAATTAAAACGTCTGACCTTACAATAAGATAAATCCTGTTCCCAGCAGTTACATACTGGAGGAAATATATCCTGAAGTCACACAGCGCTAACTATGTCCCCTACCTACAGCCTTCCTATATTCCGAGTCATCATCATAATCTTGATAGTCTGAACATATCGCACTGAACTTTCACTTCATTATTCACCTCCTGTGCACAGTCGGGCCACCCAGAGCTAAAAGGATACATCTGTAAAGTACTCCAGGAATTATTCCTACTGCCACACCAGCAAGCTCTGCTACAGGGTCTTGACTCCATTCAGAGGTCCTGGCCTCTACCATGAAAACACAGACTTGCAGGGATAATATGCAGAGCTCTCCAAGAGTTTCCTACTGCCGTGAACCATAAATGAAGGGTCTTTAGAAATGAGCAGATGTATAGATACTACATATCTAGAACAGAATAGAAAGCAGGATCTAGCATGTTAGAGATCATCTACACTCACTGGTGGGCTATGAAGTTGACCAAAGCAATCTATTGTTCTTGCCTTCAACATCCAGAAAACAGGGAAGAAATTATGAATCTCCTCGTAAAAAAAGATAGGAAGTGGTCTGACAATGTTTTAGGTTTATGTCAGGAGTAGACCCAAATGTGAACCTTGAAATCTCACAGGAGACCTACAAACAGCTGACTCAAATACTGGAACACTATCTGGCCAGACTGGACAGCACAGAGTCGTAGAAGTTAGGGCTCAGAAAAATTAGCAATAAAGGGAACAGAAATCTGTTGTCTTTTCAGGATGAGAGGCAACGGGTTTAAGTTGGGCCAATGGAGGTTCAGGTTGGATATTATGAAATGTTTCTTCCCAGAAGGAGTGGTAGTGCATTCGATCAGGCTGCTCAGGAGGCGGCGGACTTGTCACTCCTGGAAGTGTTCAAGAAAAGGGTGGATGTGGTACTTGGGGTCACGGTGGGCATAGGTCAATGGTTGGACTGGATGATCTTAGTTGTCTTTTGCAACCTTAACCATTCTATGATTTAAATCCTCACAGCCCTTCCAAAAATCATCTGGTGAAACACTCAACTGTATCAAGTAGTGTTACTGCAAGGATTAAGATACATCCCAAGGAGTCAACGGTGAGCACATGGAAAGATGCCGAACATCTCTGTGTTCACAAATAATATCCAGAACTCGTGATAGCGAGGTTCAGTCTAACAGAATAAAAGAAATCAGTTTTAGGCTCCCTCGCTGCTTTTATAAACAAGGATAGGGGACACTTCTATTAATTAAGAAAATCCCCCATCTCAGTTTACTGACAGGATCTCCTCAGAGATTTCTGTAGAACCGATGAAGGCTACTTCTACTGGAAGTCTCCTTTTGCAGCGGTAATGCAGAAACTTGCTCCAAGCCATGTCTGGGCTGAACATCAACTTGGGGTAAATTTAACACTGCATAAATTAACACTGGAAATTCCCAAAAGAGCAGAGAAAAATGCTGTTACTTTTCTTTCATGTAGTGTCCTAGGGAAAGAAATCACAGGTATTTGTTCACTAGGTGCATATTTCTGCCCACAGGATTTAATTACTTCACGTATTTACATTATTTCCTTGATTTTTTTTTCATGACATCAATACAGGTGTGAAGGGAACGTGGTCTGAAATTCTCATAATTAACTTTCTTTAATCAAGGTAGCGCTAAATGGTGTCCATAAAAGACAGTGTCTTTTTATTGCGTTTGAGTTCACAGCCACACTCATTTTACATATTCTTCCATTAGACAGTAAGACAGCGCCTAGTGAAAATACTGGAGAATGAGGCTGAATGAAATGGTTACTCTGACGAGGATGCATGATTGAGGACAACTCTGTCCTACAATTTAAAGTAATGGTTACAAGGCTGAAGAGGCTGAAGGACAGCATTTTGTAGCCAGGCTGTCAGACAACAGCAGCTGTTGTTATCATTCCTTCGAGTACTTTTGGACCTAACCTGCCTGCAGACACTTGCACCCCTGTGAAGTAAGAGGTCTAATAGGAAAACATCGCACAGATGTCATTAAGCTATGCTGCGGTTGTGTTTCCATACAGGAATTAGGACTCCCTGTAGCACAAGGAAAAATAAAATTGGGTATTTCAACAGCCATATTGTCCACATCAGTGAGAAGTAGATTAGGACAAGCAATACAAATGCCAGTGGATGGTCTGTATCATTGCAGATGCTGCAATAGCTGGAGATCCTTCAGCAGTGGGAACACAAATCCATGGCACAGACAATCCTAATGTCTTCCCTTTAATGGCTCCATTAAGCAGTTTTTCTCTCTGCTTCTATTATAATAAAATACAAACATTAATAATAGAGCTTAATTTATCTCACTAGCTTCTCATGACTTTGGGAGAAGATTTAAACTGAAGATACTGCAATGTGTCAAACTCCTCTGAATTAACGGCTCTCTGGGACTTTCTAACAAGGGGAGAAAAGGACAGATAGAGACATGAGATTACAGACAGGATGAGAAATAAGGAGCATACAGAAGAGAGGGTGAGATAATTATAAGCAAGATAGGAAAGAAAGAGGAGTCAATAAATTCAATTTATGAAAAGCACAGAGTGTGCTCAGCCTGAGCACAAGTGCCCAGACTTACCGCCAGGAAATCGGATTAGTTAACTTATTTGGTTTTCAATATCTTGGTCTATTCCCTCTAGCAAATTTTCTTCTTTGTTTGTTTCTTGTAGCCAATGTCAGTTAACTTTTTCATTTCTGAATCTGCTATTTATCCTGCTCTTCTGTCTTCCGACCAAGCAGACATAATAGGTAATTCTGCAGTATTTTACAGCGGTGTTTGGCAATTATTTCAAAGTAACTGCTTGTCTGGACTTCCAGGCAATCAGCGAGTAAAAATAATTACAATTACAGCTGCAACACATGGAGGATGAGCTCTAGAGGACTGATGTTCGTTATGAAAAACAATCATTCCTGCTTGCAAATACTTCCATCATAAAAGGCTTCTCTTTCTCTGTTATCATAAGACAGAAACCTCTGAATTCTCATCTTGAAGCACGTGTGAAAGAGAATAAGAAGCATTTAGGAAACACTTTTAACTACTTGACAGGCTCGGCTGAAGATCTTCAACAAAAAAAGGTGTTTAAAAGGGCTCCGAAACTTAATGCTCATATTTATGCAATTTCCTTTTCCTGCACCTTCTGAACATGAATTAATTCGCCCTCATCACAGCCTTCTGAAAACATTCCTACCAGATATAAACTTCAGTTATAGCTTAAATACGTATAATTAATTAAAATTTACAGTTCCTGTAAAAATAGCATAGCGTTATAAATGCGGTAGATGACTTTTCCAGATGATGCAAGCATCAGCGATGCCAACTACACAGCGACCTAATATAATTTACTAGCCTTTATTTTTTTCTTCTAAGAAGGGGGTACGACTGTTTACGAGGGTGGATAGTGATAGGACAAGGGGGAATGGTTTTAAACTGAGACAGGGGAGGTTTAGGTTAGATATTAGGAGGAAGTTTTTCACACAGAGGGTGGTGATGCACTGGAACAGGTTGCCCAAGGAGGCTGTGGATGCCCCTGGCTCCCTGGAGGCATTCAAGGCCAGGCTGGATGTGGTTCTGGGCAGCCTGGTCTGGTGGTTGGTGACCCTGCACACAGCAGGGGATTGAAACTAGATCATCATTGCGGTCCTTTTCAACCCAGGCCATTCTATCATTCTGTGGTTCTAGAATGTCTCAAAAAATTCTTTTTCTAGAAATTTCACACCGGATTTTGGAATACAAAAATCACACTAAGTGAAAGCTTTGAAAATAATACATATACACAGTAATATTTGCTTGCCATGGTAGGAAGGGACCTGGGCAAAACCCACTGCACCTCTCACACCTGGGTGTGTGAGCATGGAGCTTTAGAAAGGAGACCCTCAGGCTATGACATCAGGAAAGATTTTTATGAGCAGAGAGATGTGTAGGCTGTAGAGTTCTAAAGGCAGTGAAGGAGCACAGGAGCTGGGTGCATTAAAGTGTATTAACAAGTGTGCAGGAGAAATATCCAAGGGTGTAACGAAGGAGGTAAATCTGAAAGGGACAGGTTGATCTCATTGATTTTTATACTTCATCGCAGGTATCCTCTTGGGTCAAAGTTTCTACTGATGATAACAAGGTTTAATATCACAAGGTGATTTCAGAGCTGCCCGTGCAGCCCCACAAATTGTCCTCGTCCTGCACTGCAGCACATTCACAGAACGAGCTGCAGCTGCTGAGCTTGTCATCCAGCCCTGCCAGGCTGCCCATTCAGACAGGAGCACACTAACTATATAAACAAAGAATTACAATAATAGCACCCCACAAATGAATTAAGTGCTGCGGAGTGCAGAAACAGCGTTAGCACTGCAACTGTTGTCTCCCACAAAAATTTACAGAGCACTTAAACCGAGAGAAGCATTAACTCCAGGAAGATCTCGAGCAGTACAGGAGCAAGACTGCACCAGTTTAACTGCAGAAAGGTCAGAGTGAATGATGACAGCCAAATTCTTTCTAGTGAGATGGGGGTTGGCCTCTTTTCCCAGGTAGCAGCAGTAAGACAAGAGATAATAGCCTTAAGCTGTGTCAGGGGAGGTTCAGGTTGGGTATTAGGAAAAATTTCTTCTCAGAAAGAGTGGTGAGGCATTGGCACAGGCTGCCCAGGGAGGCGGTGGAGTCACTGTCCATGAAGGCGTTCAAGAAATGTGGAGAAGTGGCACTGAGGGATATGATTTAGTGGGCATGGTGGGAATGGGTTGACAGTTGGACTGGATCATCTCAGTGGTCTTTTTCCAAACTTAATGATTCTACAATTCTATGCTTTTCACGTGCTCAAATATTAATTCATAGATTTTATCAGAAACAAAGATTAACAGACTTCTTTAAGTACTTTCTACCTACAGGGGAGGTTTAGGTTAGATATTAGGAGGAAGTTTTTCACTCAGAGGGTGGTGAC
>JAOWBP010000001.1:2059552-2092679 GCA_028571105.1 Tragopan temminckii
TCCCTGAAGCCTTCTCTTCTCCAAGCTAAACAATCCCAGTTCCCTCAATCTTTCTTCATAGGAGAGGTGCTCCAGCTCTCTGATCATCTTAGTGGCCCTCCTCTGGACCTGTGCTCTTCCCTCATAAGAAAAAGGTAAAATTGTCATTGCTACTCTGCTTTGTCACTTTGGCTGCTTAAATAACAATCTATGCAGAGTATAAATTAGGCCAGCAATTTCGAGAGAAATAGTAATGAGACAATCACTTGAAAATCAAATATTATCACTGAAAAGGATGGGTAGAAATTGATGAGGATGTCCCATTACACTCTACCACTGGAGAAACTATTAATTACTATGTTGGTTTTTCCTATCGCTTATTGCTGTACCACAATAGAGCAGCTCAACCTTAGACATCGATTAGAATTCTGCTGCATTCAGCACTACACAAATGCAATGTGGACAATTAGTGGAAGGAAGAACACCTGCAAAACTTAATGTAATACATATTTGAGAGACAAGAGGGTTAAAAAAAAGACTGCAGACAATAATTAACATTCAATAAGCCATTCCTTGAGGTATATCTGGAACTTTTCCATTCTTAGAGAACATGAATGCTAAAAGGAATAGTAACAAATAAGCAAAACCTGCTAACCTTTGCTGTAACTTCTGAAGCTGTGAATGTTTCTAGCCATCAGAACTATCCTGACATTGTCAACTTTTTGTTTGCTTGTTGTTTTAAGCAGAAGAGAATTAGGACTCCAGTGCAAATAGCTTCTGCCTCAGGGGCTTTCCATTTAAATGACATCCAACACAGCGCCTTACTGCCTGCCAAGCATCACATCCCAAACATGGAGCACAGATCTGGAGTGCAGCAGTGTGAGGTGCACCTTAAGCTCAACTCATTGTGCAACCTCAGGAAAGGTTTCTTTCCTCCTGGATATTGGTGATGCTTGCAAGGACGCCGAGGCTGTACGCACAGCTCGCAGAGGATCCACAATCCCCACATTTTTAATAGAGGAATACTATTCTAACAAGTCCATTTCATGTTGTGGGTGAGAAGGTTTGTGAGTGAAAGCAAGCACTTACAAGAGCTTTACAGAAAAGCGGTTTCATCCCAGTCAATAGACTGCTTCAGAAAAATATAAGCTGTCAAGTACTTTTATAATAACAGCCAAAAAAGAAAAACCTCCTGCATTTTGGGAGTTGCTAAAACATGTCAGTTTTACACAATCTTTTGTGTACTGCCCGGCATTTAGAGTGCTAGAAAGCAAAGCTCTTCTCTGAATTTGTGAAGGGCTTTTTTTTTTTTTTTTTTACTGCATGCTTAAACCTTATTTGTCCTGCAATACAAACTGTTCCAAGCCACAGTGAGAATTAGTGCTTAATTTTCTAAACGTGGAGAAACATACCAACTACTCGCAGAAGGAACATCTCTGGCATTTGCATGAAACAGAGAAGAGCAAAGAATTGTTAAAATTGGATTAATTCAGAAATGGGAGAAAAGTAACAACCTTCCTCTGTCCTTAAAGAGGAAGAAAAAAGATTCTGCAGAACAAAACATGACTGATTATAAATAGGCAAAAGATTAATAAAATGTTGATTCATCCCTTGTGAATACAGAGTGCAGTACACCCCAGTTCAGGTTATTAAACAGGGTATGGTCCTGCAATGAAACAATCTGAACAGGGATTGAAGGACGTCCCTCTGTTTACTAAATGCCTTGGTCTGATGTCAAACAAATGCAGAAATTACGGGGACACGACCAGGGCAGATGGACTAAAAGACTGACTGAAAATGTCAGGAAAGAGCTGAACTTTATCCACTTCTTTCTTCCCACGTCGCCTTGCAAACTGCAAGGTGAACGAGATTTCAGAGAAAAAAACAACAGAAAGGAAATATACAATTGACGTTTCTAGACACTCCTGTTGGAATCTTCACGTGAAAACTATTTGTATGCAACAAAATACTCGCAGCACTCTCTGTACATTTATCACCATGCAGTAGTGTGATCCTGATACATTATGGAGACTGGAAATGTTGAGTTAGTTACTGAGAGAGAGAACACAGCCAAATCATAGAATCACAGAATCACAGAATAGCCTGGGTTGAAAAGGACCACAATGATCATCTCGTTTCAACCCCCTGCTTTCTGCAGGGTCACCAACCACCAGACCTGGCTGCCCAGAGCCACGTCCAGCCTGGCCTTGAATGCCTCCAGGGAGCCAGGGCCATCCACAACCTCCTTGGGCAACCTGTTGGGCAAACTTCCTCCTAATATCTAACCTAAGGCTCCCCTGGCTCAGTTTAAAACCATTCCCCCTTGTCCTATCACTATCACTACCCACTCTCAGAAACAGTCGTTCTCCCTCCTGTTTATAAGCTCCCTTCAAGTACTGAAAGGCCACAATGAGGTGTCCCTGAAGCCTTCTCTTCTCCAAGCTAAACAATCCCAGTTCCCTCAATCTTTCTTCATAGGAGAGGTGCTCCAGCTCTCTGACCATCTTAGTGGCCCTCCTCTGAACCCACTCCAAGAGCTGTACACCTTTCTTGTGCTGGGGCCCCAGGCCTGGATGCAATATACTTAGAAAGAAAAGCTGCTATTACAATACAGCTTCGTTACAAGAGTTGAAGTCAAATTATAGAAATTATAATTATCTCTTTATAAGCAAAAGTCAACTTTGACCATTGCAGATACTGGTACGGTTTCATTGAAGCTATTACTGAACCTGTGCCTTAAAAGGTTCTAAGAAAAGGCAAGGCTATTTTCAAATTGAACACATCAGTGTCCTAACCACCTGCCAGTAACAGTTACAAAGGTTTCCCATGAAAATTGGGTTCCCTTGTTGCCACAACTGAACATCAGCTTCATTAACTTTAATCTACCTACCAAAACGCAATAGGCAGTCTCCACAATGACTATTTTTCACTTCTTTCTTTATGCTACTGAGTACTATTAGACGTCTGCCACGTTTACAGCCTCAATTTATAGGTGGAAGGAGCAATATATTTACAGTTAGAAGTTAAAATGTATTCCGGCTCTGAAACACCGACAAGGTAACTGTTGAAGAAGCACAAATGTTATTGCCACCAGTGACATACAGTCCCAGCTCAGCACAGACACACTCGAAAGAGAGATGAACAGATGAGCATGAATCTCCATTATGCCAAGGATCAGCACAGATGCATAAATTCTGCTCCTATAAACTAAAATTAAAGAGAGTCTTATTTGCTTTTATGAAATCTTTATACGTAACACACGGCAAGCAGTATTTTTTTAATGGTGGGGAAATAAGTTTCATATCTCCTCTTACTTAACTGAAGTCAGTAAAAAAAACCAAAATAGCCTAAGTAGTTTACCTGGGAATTTAAACTGCAAGGTTTTACTGTAGCAGAAAAGGCCCCCACTAATTTTAAGATCAGTCTGCAGGCAGTTCTGTAACAAAATGATTCAAAAACACCTCATCAGTGGCCCAAGTAAATTGGGCTACTTTGCATATTGAGACTAAAAAGAAACAAAAAACAAAAGATAGATAAAATAAAGGCAGCAATTATCAGATCGGAATCTGTCTGTTCAAACAAAACTTTCCCC
The DNA here is from genome assembly GCA_028571105.1 of Tragopan temminckii. Taxonomy (NCBI): domain Eukaryota; kingdom Metazoa; phylum Chordata; class Aves; order Galliformes; family Phasianidae; genus Tragopan; species Tragopan temminckii. The sequence goes on from JAOWBP010000001.1 coordinate 2,063,124, forward strand.
TGTGCATTTCTGATTATGCATTCCTTCCTCCTGCCCTATGCACTTGGGACAGGAATGGAACCAGCAGGGAGAGGAAGGTGATTGTCTCTTGTGAGGCCCCATCTGGAGTACTGTGTCCAGGCCTGGGGCCCCAGCACAAGAAAGATGTACAACTCTTGGAATGGGTTCAGAGGAGGGCCACTAAGATGATCAGAGGGCTGGAGCACCTCTCCTATGAGGAAAGGTTGAGGGAACTGGGATTGTGTAGCTTGGAGAAGAGAAGGCTTCAGGCAGACCTCATTGTGGCATTCCAATACTTGAAGGGAGCACATAAACAGGAGAGGGAATGGCTGTTTCTGAGGGTGGACAACGATAGGACAAGAGGAATGGTCTTAAACTGAGCCAGGGGAGCTTTAGGTTAGATATTAGGAGGAAGTTTTTCACTCAGAGAGTGGTGACACACTGGAACAGGTTACCCAAAGAGGTTGAGGATGCCCCATCCCTGGAGGCATTCAAGGCCAGGCTGGACATGGCTCTGGGCAGCCTGGTGTGGTGGTTGGCGACCCTGCAGAAAGCAGGGGGGTCAAAACTAGATGATCATTGTGGTCCTTTTCAACCCAGGCCATTCTATGAATTATCCTGGTCTGCCATGGAACGACAGCAGCAGTGTAGAAATCAGTGCCTTTCCTGACCATCAGCTCATCAGAGAAAGAAGAGGTGAGATCCCACCCTCCCAATGCTCTGTAAAAGAAGTGCTTTTCCTGAACAACAATTTTGGTCATGGATATATGACCACAAAAAAATCCTTTTAAGTGGCTGCTCCCTCAAAATCCATGGGTTTCCTATACATATTGGTCTCACTCTTGAGGAATGGCACAGACACTGAAGGCTTTCTTACTTTAAGAACGAGAAAGAGAACATACTTTTACTCCAAAATAAATATTCTAGTAGCAAGCAAGTACATTTTCAGGGAATGTTGGAATTACTTAACATTCAGAATGCTCGAGTTAAAATAGAGCTAGTGTTGTAGCTGTGGCTAAATTACATAAGAAATTAAGTCAGGGATTTGGACTTCTTAATTGCATTAAATCTTACAGCTTGAAAAATAATATACCTGCATTGGGCAAACAAGCTTTTTCTCCCCAATACATCACTTCAGACATATTTGTGTGTGTATACATACATAAGTATAGTTTTCCTTTATATACATAAAAATGTTTCTCCTTCATATCCTGACATCAAAAATTACAACATTCACTGAGGATAGCATACATTCGCAAAAAGTAAATGTACATGTGTGCAAATAGTGATAGAACAACGGGGAATGGTTTTAAACTGAGACTAGGTTGAAAAGGACCACAGTGAAGATCTAGTTTCAACACCCCTGCTTTCTGCAGGGTCGCCAACCACCACATCAGGCTGCCCAGAGCCACATCCAGCCTGGCCTTGAATGCCTCCAGGGAGTCAGGGGCATCCACAACCTCCTTGGGCAACCTGTTCCAGTGCTTCACCACCCTGAGTGTGGAAAACTTCCTCCTAATATTTAACCTAAACCTCCCCTGTCTCAGTTTAAAACCATTCCCCCTTGTCCTATCACTATCCACCCTTGTAAACAGTCATACCCCCTCCTGTTTATATGCTCCCTTCAAGTACTGGAAGGCTACAATGAGGTCTCCCTTCTTTTCTCCAAGCTAAACAAGCCCAGTTCCCTCAATCTCTCTTCATTCATCTTTTTGAGATGTATTTTTGCACAAACAACAAAAAAATAGAAACCCAAAGTAAGAAGTCGTACAGACAAAGACCTATCCCAGTAGTTACAAGTTCAAAAGGATAAGGCGCAGAGAAATAGTACAAACCAACCGATCAGGGAGCATAAGCACAGATACACCCAAGGTCTTTTGAGCTACAGAAGAGCAATAGCTTTTATCATTATATTTCCCTTCACGTAAGTTCAGATTTTCTGTCTAAAATTTATGGGAGGAATAATTCTGACAAATATTTTATTCCTCTGTCTGCTCAAAGACATTTACAGGCTTAACAAGCAAAAAGCTGTTCGTATCTGAGGCTGAGCACCAGGGAAGACTTGGGTAAAAGTGCAGTCACAGCTCATCTCCTGCTCCGGGCAACCTGAGCTGAGCGTGCTCAGACTGTGATAAATTATGAAGACACAGAAAGGCCAGAGAAATGGAAATATTTATTAAGGGCAAAATTGAAAAACAGAGAGCTCCTGCAGCATGATGTGGAGAGTTGGGATAACCTTCTCCCATAAGACCATAGAAAGAAAATCGTGCTAAGGAACTGAGGTTCAAACGTTATTGACTTAATTCTCATCAGCACAGTTTTTACTCTTCAAATATTTTTTCTTAGAAGGAGCATATCCTTATTTACAACTAAAAAAAAAAATACTGCAACGCGCTCAGCATGCAACAATAACCAACCATCCTGGTGCCACATGCCTTGAGAGAGATCTAAGACAGGAACAAATTAACTTAATCCCATTACTTTAAGGTCCTGGACTGAAAGAGCTGCTCAACACTTGTGGTGAACCTGTGTCACTTTGATCTTCATTGTAACAGAAAAAGTAAAATGACACGCTCAAATGAAAATCATTTATAATAGATGAAAGCAGGCTGAGCAATGCATGGATTAAATGTGCTTAGGAGAGTCAGAAGGTGAAAAATAAATAAGAATTACTATTTTTTCCAGGATCCTCTCCCCATCTCAGATGCTCCTATCGATTCAATTTCAGCTCCCACTTCCAAATGTTATTTTTAATTATTACAAATATGAAAATCACAGTGAAAAGAAGAATGTGAATTAAAATATTGATTGTACCCAATATGTCATTCTGTACTGACTCAAATACAACTGTGATTAAAAAAGTAAATCAAACTAGAAAGAGAAACGTGATTTTTTATGTTGTTAAATTAAAAATGGAAGGACAAGAGTTTCAACTTTCCATCCCTTCCTCCATATTTCAATCTCTTTTTCTAGAAAAAGAAAAATATTTTAATGGAGTATTTGGCAGGCTGCTACAAAAGGATGCTAAGAATGCAAAGCAACACTCACTCATATACAAGCAAGATCACATGGCACACATTAAAATGAAACAGTATTGAAAATGTGACCTGAGGGTACTTCACAGAGTTTATATTTTTGCTCAGTTATGTGTGCTTCAAGTAGTATCTCAGTGATGATTATGTTAAGATCTCCATCATAAGTCAATACAAAAAAAAACCCAAAAAAACTGCAAGTCAAAATATGGTTTCTTTTTTTAATTAAGTTGTTGATTGTTCTGATCTTCTTAAAAACACTCTTGCTAAAGAGAGATTTTGAGGAAGAAAGCAGCCTGCTCTAGCAGAGCCAGCTTGTAGCAGGTGGTTGCACTACATCACCTCCAGAGGTCAGAGAATCATAGAATCACAAGGTTGGAAAGGACCTACAAGATCACATAGTCCAATCGTTCTCCTTTCACCATTACTACCACAAGCCACTAAACCATATCTTGTAACTCCTCATCCAGATGCCTCTTGACCACCATTAGGGATGGCTATTCCACCACCTCCCTGGGCAGGCCATTTCAGTGCCTGACTACTCTCTGAGAGAAAATTTTTTCTTTATGTCCAATGTAAATCTCCCCTGGGACAGGAGGTCCCATCCAGTCCCAGCTGTTCTGCGAATGCACAACAGTATTTCTGATTTTCTTTCTGAATAACTCCTAACTGCTAAAAAGTTGGCAGCCCTACCAGTGATGTTTTATTCACGTCTGGCAGATTAGAAGTTGTCAGCACTGAGCTGTATATATTGCTTTGTTAACCACAGACCCTTTGGGCAGCCTTGGGTACAGAGAGTGGCACCTGCCAAACTATGAGTTTCTGCAGAAAAACAATTTATCAGCTGCTTCTGTTATAGAAGAGAATGTGCTACAGTCACACTACATGTAATGATTTCCCTCCTAATATTTGCACAGGCTTTACCTGCTTAAATGATATCACAGCAACCTTCACAGAATCCTCCATTCTTCAGTTTGCTGCAGTTACCATTTAGGAGGTGGGTGCATGCATCAAGCTGAGCTCCGAACCTCAAGTTCATGGCTCATTTACTGAGAAACAAAGTAATGGGCAGTCTGAAGCTATCTGCTTTAGTAGCCATCCCTGGAAATGTACCTCTCACACACACTGAACACCCCAAAGCTGAGGCACTTAAATCCCAATTTGTTTCTCCACCCACATCACAGTGCAATGAAAGCGTGTGGCTCCAGCTCCTACAGGTACAACAGAACAGTCCCAAAATCACAAGGGAAACCCAAACACTATGAGAAGTGACCTGCACTCAGGCCTGGTGAGAACGAAAGCTTCAACAGGAGCTCAGGATTTCACAGAATCACAGAATCACAGAATGGCCAGGGTTGGAAGGGACCACAAGGATCATGAATCTCCAACCCCCCTGCCACATGCAGGGCCACCAACCTCCCCATTTAAAACTAGACCAGGCTGCCCAGGGCCCCATCCAACCTGGTCCTGAACACCTCCAGGTTCAGGATTTCTTCGGTTTTATAGGATTATCTACTTTTGACTATAAATACTTATGGAAAGTTCTATCTTTGTTTGGTACCTATAACTATTTCCAAACTTTGGAATGCTTTCCTTTAGTGGAGAGTGGGTTTAAAATTGCAAGAAAAGGAAGTTTAAAAAAATCAGTGTAAAATAAATCTAAGTCAAAAAAACAACAACAAAACAACAACAAAGAAACCCCAACACATCTGACACCAAAATATTTGCATTTTCTCTCAGATTATCAGCTTGGTAGGTTTCTAATATATATTCAGTATTCAGTCTGGGTCTGCTCAGCCTAGGGAAAAGAAGACTGAGAGGGGATCAGATAAATGTTTACAAATATCTAAAGGGAGGTGGGAGGGAAATGGATGAGGCCAGGCTCTTCTCAGTGGTGTGCAGTGATAGGACAATGGCCTAAATAGTAATGGTCTAAAACTCGAAAACAGGAAGTTCTGTACTAACGTGCAGAAGAACTTCTTTATGGTAAGGATGACAAAGCACTGGAACAGGTTGCCCAGAGAGGTTGTGGAGTCTCCTTCTTTAGAGATACTGAAGACCCATCCCTGTGTGACCTATTGTAGGGAACCTGCTTTAGCAGGGGGTTGGACTTGAGGTCCCTTCCAACACCTGCGATTCTATGATTTTTCCCTGAGGTGCACTGCTAAATTCACGTTTACGTCATTAAAGTGGACCAACTGAAGGGAGAATAAAATATGCAGAATTTGAGGCTTAACTGTGACGTAGCATTTAGTTATGCTAACAAGAGTTTTTCTGCATCTGTTACCTTAGAAAATTCTCATGTGAACGCTGTAGTTAGGACACGGTAACTCAGTGGTTTCCTCATGAAAAAGCATTTCACAAGGGTGATGGTGATGGGTCATACAGGCTTTTTCATGACCTTTTGTGGGTATAATTCCACTATCCACCAAAGATCACATCAGCTCTAGAAAAGTGAAACACCTCTACCATCTTGCAAGCTTCTGTTAACTCATCCCACCAACGGTTTGGAGGTATTGGGAGAAGTTCAGGGCTCCACATGCATGGAGGAACTTAACAAGCAGCTTTAGCAATCAAATTTAATTAGGAGCTTTTACCAATCAGTACAAGAATGTTTATATTTGTGAGGACAAGACTATCTTTCCTATAGTGGAATTTTGGCACTTCAGAAACATCTGATAACTTACAGCTAAAATCTGAGGTTCCCTTCTCTCTTCCTCTCCTCCTCATTACTCAATGAAGTTCAAGATCTATGGAAGCTTCTAAGCTGAGCCCAGAGAACTTTTGACTTCAAGACAACATGGAGATTCTTCATGTTTAAAATCATAGAATCATAGAATCGCTCAGGTTGGAAAAGACCTTAAAGATCATCAAGTCCAACCACAATGTAATCAAACTACCCTAACTCTAACAGCCCTCCACTAAATCATGCTCCTGAGCACCACATCCAAATGGTTTTTAAACATATTCAGGGATGGTGACTCAACCACCTCCCTGGGGAGCCTATTCCATTGCTTATTTGTTTATTTGATTTTTCTCCAAATGAAAAGAACTATTGATGAAATTTCCCAAGCTCACAACCGTATTTGTTACTTCTGTACAAAATTATTGCAGAATTCAGTGGAAAGCAATAGGCTGTAAGAACTCCAATACGTACAGAAAATAGTAATTTATCTCTTATTATTCCAAAACACTGAAGTTGGTGTTAGATGATTATCTATCACACAGACAACTGTTATATGGATTATACCTAAATGATAATGGAAGGTCATGTAAACGGAAATTAAATACAAGAGACGTGATTACGGAAGGAAGGCTCAGTTTGCTGAAGCTTAGTCTTTGAAAATTACTTGCTATCTGAGCTATCATTTGCGCTCACCAGTTTAAGGTCATAGACTAGTTTCTCAAAGAAATCTTTAATATCAAATACAGCCCTTAATATTAATTTAGTTGAGCTAATAAACAAGATTTGAAAGAAGCTGAAAAAAACTCTTAAAATGGAATTGTCATTACACATAACGCTGAATAATAAAGGAAATGATAGAAGTTCTGTGTACACAACGTTATCCTCAACCACTGAGTCAACAAGCCCGAGAAAAGCCAATTATAGGCAATACTGAGAAGTACTAGAAGAGAAGTAATGTGAGAAAGAACTCCAGTTGCACAAAATAAACATGCACGTATGCAGAGTTCTTCATGGGCATATTAGAAGAGTCAGTAGAAAATAAAATACCGTGGAGGAGAAAAGTGATACTACAATCCTATTATCATAGGACTGAGATTAATAAACTCAGTGCCTTGCACATGCTTTAGTTCTCCGTACTGCCAGACAAAATTACTTCTGCTGTTAAAAACTTCCTTTTCTTTGCAAGTACGAGCTATTGTTTGTCTAAGTCACTTTCACTCCATTTTTCTAGCAACCAAGTAGAATTTCCTAAGGAAAAAAATGTATTTTGTACCACAGTGACTGTGTAAAATACTCTGATTTGTAAATCCTTATTATAATTAAATATACAAGTTTTGGCATTTTGCATATTATCACACCCTCCAGCTTTACAATAATTTCTCCCTCTCAAGTAGAAGAAGAAATAAAAAATAACTAATAGGAAAAGGACAAAACATTCCGTATTTGCTTTCCATACTATTTTTCTCTCAAAGTAAAGCCTGTCAGTTCACATCTCCTCAACCCCTTCTCATTGCCATTTCTGACAAAAGATATTAGCAAATTAAAACAGTATGGCTGCTGCACTGCAGGGAATTGCCACATGGGGGATTCCAAGATGACAGCAGCTACATAGCAAAGCCAGAAAAAATAAAAAGAGAACACGACATAGGAAAACTAGAAAATACAGCTGTTACTCTTTAGAATGACAGTTCAAACAATATGCGCATATAGAGATGTCCTGTGTATTTCTCACTAACCTTCTGCTCTAGAAAACGAGATTTTTATTTCCCCCTGAAACCAAATCTGTATCTCCATATTGCTTGAGGAAGGATGAAACACTAAAGTTGTAATTGTGTCAGCTTTCAGAATTTGAGACTTCCTTCTTTTACAAATTGGCCAAAAAAAATTACATATGTAAGTACACCCCACACACACATTTACATGCATTTTAGCACATAGTACAAATACATACTTCCTACTTCTGGCATTAACCCAAGAACTTGCACATATCACACCTAGCAGTTAAGTCTGAGGTCTGAATTAAATGATGTTCGTGACAAACCTCATCCTTTAAGCAAAAGAAAATTTGTTTCACTAGATCAGGTTGCCCTTGGATGTGCCTGATTTAGTGGTCATTTCTGCAATCTTGTCCATGGTGGAGGGGTCGAAACTGGACGACCTTTGAGGTCTCTTCCAACCCAAGGCTATCTATGATTATAACTGCTGTTAGGGACTGTTACGGGCTGGGACAGAGAAATTACCATTAGCACCAAGAATTTGGATGTTAGTTTGTATACTTTGTCCCAATTCCTTTAACTTCCACTACTCACAAAGACCAACCATTTAGAAAGACAGCAGTGTTCCAAACCATTTGCAGAACAAATGGTTGGAAGGCACTGAAAAAGCCACCATTTTTTTTTTCATCTTGCTGTATCAATGGCCATTTATTCCATTATTTTGCCAATTATGAAGTCCAATTTTATGAAGGCCATAGCTTGATAAAACACACTTCTATATGCTATTTGAAACAGCATTTTAGATCCAAGCCTCAGCACGATAACACAAATTATCCATAGTAACAACCTAGCAATTAGATATGGAGCATAAGAACTACCTCCTGTTTTTAGAAAGCGATTTCACCCAGCACAACATAATTCAGTAAAAAGAAACCTCTCTTCTCACAGTCACTAAGATACTGCATTAATGACGACAATGTGAGAAGCTCAGATGCAGGCACCTATATGCTAAGGCATCCACATTAAACCACTTCAGCATGTTTCAAAGCAAAATTCCTACTGAGCAAGTAGGTGTTGTGAGAAAAAAAGCCAATTTCCCACTGTGTTAGGAGTCATGAAAACAACTAGCTGAAGGCTTAAAGAGCACAAAAATCACTGGGCTTCAGGGAAAAAAGCTTTATTTTTCACATTAAAAATAGTTTCCAACAAAACTGTTTCACTGTAGAAATACACACTATGTTTTCAGTATTCTTTAAATAAGCCCTACCTTTGCTTTGTTAGGTGTTTCCAAGAAAAAACGCTCCTGGCATCAACCAACAGCTCTTCTTCTGTTGTATTTGCTGCTCCCCAAGAAACAAAAGCAAACCTCCTGCTGCCATGCCTGGACTGTCCCCATCAACCCCACAATGGGCTGACAAGATGAACTTAGTGGGTTTTTACAACCTTAATTATTCTGTGATTCTAAGTGGTATAGCAAGTCATAGGGATGAAGAGGGAGAGGAAGCAGATGAAGGTGACACAGCTGACATCAGTGCTGAGCTCACATCTTGACCGGCCACTTGGCAGGTAGGCATCACATGGTCATCACGTTTATTGGAAAGCCCAAGGTATCACCAGATAGAGAGACAGGACCGAGGAGGGTTGAGAGAGGAGCAGCCATGGGTGATTACTGAGGTTCTATACTAAAGAATCTGGCGTCCCCAGGACAAACACAAGAAGGGAAGCCACTGATACATGAGAACCAAGACAGTACAGAAAAAGAATTAAATCAGTCTATTTACAAGTCCTGTTATTACCTTCTAGAAGGAGATGCAAGTGCAAGGGTACTAAAGATGATCTATATTCTTTTACTTATTCCACATGCTATACCACAGTAGTACTACACTATTTCATGGATACCAGCCTTCAACACTAAGTCTTGAATACTCGAAGCTGGAGCGGACTATTTTTGAGGGACATTTCATTTTACAGTTATTCTGAAGCAACTTCAGCTCACAGCTAGAAGCGGATCCACTCTGCTTCATCCATCATCATGTGCTCCTCCTGCAGTTTCCAGCAACTTTTATGTTACAAATTATGTGGCTTCTACACAAAGCTGCTCTAAAATAAATAAATAAATGTTATCACCTTGAAGTTATAGAATCATGGGTTCATTTAGGTTGGAATAGACCTTCAAAATCATCAAATCCAACTATCACTTGCTAAACCAGATCAGATTTAACAAAAAATATGACATTCTGTTAAAAAGCAATAGGCTTGTAATTAATGCTTCAAAATGAAGTTAAGGGCCCAGCTACATGGCATTGAGAACCTATGCAAACTTGCAAGTCACAGTTGATATTAAAGCAATGCCCTGTCCAATATTTGCCTTGCCTATCTGAACCAGTACTGTTGATTGGTTTTAGACTGAGCTTACATCCGTCTGCCTCCCCCTCTCTGTCTAGCACTAAATCAACTTTAGTATCATTACCTTTCGACAACTCCAGCATTATATTCTTCGTATTTAAAGGAAACTCCTCATAGTATGTCTACACACAGTAAATTGCTACTGTGCTCTATCACGCACCAAAAAATTATATCTATGAATAGCGTGAGATAATGCAGTTAATTATATATTTAACTTGTAAAAGCCCTTAGAGGGCCCCCAAGATAGAATTCATTCTATGCAAGCCCTCTTTATTAATAAAAGTACTTACAGCAATTACTTTGAACTTCCGGAGACAGTGCCTTATTTCAAACCACTTTAATCAATCCTTACCAAATCTCTCGGCAACAGCGTGCAGGAAGTATACAGAGAGAAGGGAGTTGCAGTGTTTCAGTCAAGCTACCAATTCTTTTCGTTTATCATTCATCCTCACCATGCTTTTTAATTAATGAAACAAAATAAAACTGAATGTGCTTTGCCAGCTTCAAAGTTCTCATTTATTAAAAAAGTGATTACATCCAGTAATCTGGAGTTAATATCAGAAAGCCTCATAGAATTTTCCAGCCTGTACTACTAACAAAGTAACTAATCACTGGAAGAGATTTAAATTAATTTGGGTCAAATGAGACTCAACATCATCTTCCAGGTGCAGCTGCTCCCACTGAAAAGGTTACTGATCCCACTGATGTGCCTGCAGTGCAGAGCTGTGCACGTGAATCTGGCAGTGAGGGAAACAGTTTAGCTCAGACCATTCGTTTAAACTATTTCAGCACATAGATTTTGCCCAAAGCAAATTAGGGAACAGTTTGCCTGAATTGCTACTAGGCCAGCTGGTGAGGGACACTCACCTCTAGCAAGGGGAAATGGTGAGGGGCTGCTGAAGCCTGTAGCATTCTCCACTAATACTACTGGACCTAGAAGAGTGCTTACCAAAGAGAGTGAAGTCTGTGTAGGTAAGAAAGGACAGAGATGAGATGTATACATGGCTCCCAGTTTCAGCTTCAGCCCTTTGACATCCTAGCTGCCATCTGGAATTACGGGCAACGATACATGATTTATACTCCATAGGCTTATTAAATTATTTGACACAAGAAGAAATTACACATCTTTAAAGGATGAAGTCATTGATCCAAAAGAAGCTTAATTATTCTACATATCATAAATTCAAAAACAGCATAAGTTTTATAAAAACTAGTTTTATCATCTACTGAGATACAGTGAATCTTGCCACAGATGCACGGGTTACTAAGAGTTCTTTATTGCATCTTTGGACCAAAAAACATGCTGAGGCACACTACTGATGCCTTTCCAACTGGTAATGTATGTTGGGTCAAGCATAGGCTGGTGGCCATTACCAAGGAAACCGGAATTGCTCAAGCATGGCTGCAGTTACTGATGTTACTTCTTTGGGAGCTTCTTGATTTAGTGAAGTCACTAGCAATTGTTTAGCAGGTAATTAAACGATGAAGATAAGACTTGTGATTTTCAGTCTTTCAAAATAATAATCATCAGAATTCCCAGCTGCATTTAAATGATTTCCAGCTAAGATCACTGGCACTATTTGTATTATCATTCATTCCCTTTATACGCCCACGCTAGTAGTTCTATCCAAGGTACACTGCGCTGCTGGCTGTTTTACTGAACAATCACTATAAAGGTCTATCTACAGAGTTGGATTTATTTCTTTATCTTAGAATCACAGAATCACAGAATCACCAAGGTTGGAAAAGACCCACAGGATCACCCCGTCCAACCATCCACCCATCAGCAATAGTTCTCACTAAACCATGTCCCTAAACACAACGTCCAAACATTCCTTGAACACCTCCAGGGTCGGTATCTTTATATGTGTGTAAGACTTTAGAACCTCTGTTTATTCATTCCAATCCAGACTTTCATTTGCATACAAAAAATACTTAAAATCAAATAAAACTTGAAAGACTGGATGGCTGTTTTCTTCACATTTTTTAAACTGAAGACAGCTTTATATAAATTTCACGATTCCCCAAAGTGCCTTCAAAATTACAAGCAATTTAGACCATGATTCACTTTCATGCAGGCTCTGACTGCGTGCAATTCCCCCCTCCCCCCCCATCTCAATTATATCTTAATATTATGGGGGCTGAAATGCATTAAATAAATCATATTTCGTAGTAAAGCAATAATACTTACATGCATTTTAGAAGAAATTGTCCTGCATTATAAATGTATTTATAATGTCATTACCTTATTTTCCACATTGACTGAAATACTAGGCAGCAGCAATGCTCCAAGCTACGGATGGAAGCTTTTAGCAAACCTTATGTTTATTCTGCTGCTGGTAATTAGCTGTTTTAGTTAATATAATACAACATTTGCAAACAGCAATTTATCCAATATATAAACTCGCTCCTGTAATTAGTGAAACATTGTTATTGATTAAGATTTAATATGGCGGTTGCTGTTTCTGCAATGTACTACAGAAAGAGAACGATCACTAATTTGTCAGAGGACAGTCCTTTGTCAAAGTAAGCTATTGGCAGAGTACCAGTTTAATTCTTTGTAAACTATTTTCTGCAATAGTTCATCCAATCTGAAAAGTCTAAAAAATTATAAGGGAGCAGGAAATAATGGGCAAAAACATATATATTAAAAGGCAATTATGTACCTATTCTATCCCAAAGAAAAAAAAACTGCTTGATTAGTTTTTTAAAGCTAAATCAGTTGAAGGTGATGCATTTAAGACTAAAGCCAACTAATCCCCATTCGACAGTAAATACACAGAGCTTTACACATACATATCAGTGTTCTATCAGGAGTATCGGTGATGGATCAGACACTGTAATTTCTCTAGACATATAAACAACAATAAAAGTTAATTGTCAGGAAGAATATTCTCTCCAAAGAGATTTCAGTTATTACGTTCAAGAGCATTGGAAAGTAGATTTGAAGGCACTGCACAGGATATGAAAATGGGGAAAAAGTTGATGGCATTTCAATAGAAAGTTCAAAGAGGAATTCACACTATCAAAATGTGAACCTGAATAGCAATTTCTACTAACAGCACTCTCTGGATTCACACTTTATTCAGCAGTGATGCTGAAAGCCAAGTACGAGTCCCCGTCTCCTTTACTGCATCACTCACCTGACCAGATTGCTACCTGCTAGGAATATCACATTTTACACTTTCATTAACAAAAGCAAATGAGGCAGTGCTAAATGAAGTACAATTTCAGCTATTTAGATTTTCACAACATCAAGCACATTTTGCTGGAACATACAAGCAGCATACTCAGAAGCACCAAACACCACACAAAAGATGGACATTAATGTCTGAATATAAAGCTAACCGTATATACTTAAAACATTTGAACCCAACCATAAAATTCTACATAACACAAAATAACCCCAACAACTAAGGGAAAATATCTGTATTATCTAAAAGTTTAGTACAAACCAGACAAACAACTAACATTCCAATATTCCAATCTCACGATATTGCAGGGAGGTGTTCACAGACTTTTGGGAATGACAGAAATAACTAATAGAAATTTTACTATTATAAGTAACATGAAGAAAGCTACACAAAATTTGGATCCATTCCTAGATACCTCTGGAATTCAGAGTAAGACTGAATGACTCATTTTAAAATGTATTCCCATAATTTAACCCACTTACATATACATAATGACCAGGGTTTCGGTTTCAGAGAAAGTCAAGAAAACTATTATATTCATTAAAATGCTCCTAAAATGACTAGTTTATCATCTTTGCTGCAGAACAGAGCAAGGTGAGCATAAATTATTTATGATGTGTAACAGTTTAATGGAGTATAAAATAGGTTTTTTTCTCCTCACTGGTAGTACAAGTTCTGATTTTTGTTGTTGTTATCAGCTCTGCACTCAGAAACATCCTCGACCCATTTACAATCATGACAGATGCAACCATTTTAAAAATTGTTCTTTATAAACTCTAACTTTGAAGAATTACTTATATAACCTATATGTTATTATCTTAAAGTGTTATCGTAGTACCCTGCAGAGAATGCACTGCTGAACTGCATGAACTTCAAATAAGTCACAAGACTCAGTTCCTTCAGAAATACAGGAAAAGTCTTATATCCTACATGTGGTCCAACACTGTAGCATCAAAACCACTGCTATGGGAAGCTGCACTAAGATCAATTTTCATTTCCCACTGTGACTGCAGTCACTGAGTCATGAGGAATGTGCTCCAATCTCCTGGAACATGTGAATGAGTAGGAATTTGTGCTTACCCACTGGCAAAACCAAAAGGGATTTAAACATTTCACAGTTAAAACCTTCAAACGATGCAACTACAGAACATACTGTGCATCTTAAGGGATACAGGAAGCCAGTACAAAACCAGTAGCTCCCACCAGTTCTTCACAAATGATTATGAAGAACTAATTTATTCTGGTGCATTAGACAAAGCTTCACAAAAGAAAATTAAGGACAAAGAAGAGGCCATAAAAAAACAAGGCTAATGGGAGTAATTTTCATTATGACTCATTTTCTGATTGATTGTAAGTGTATTTTGTGTGATGTGGATGCAGGGATCATTATGGTATTTACGTTTCAGGTCCAAATAACCTTACTTGCCTAAATAATCTATACAGTAAGACATACACATTTAAGCTGGAGTCCCAGAAGGTCATATGCAGAGAAATACATGCTTCTACAAGGCAATCAACATCATCATCAAGCTGACATCTGAAACATGTCAGAATCACACCCCAAAAATACCCATTTCTCCTCTGTTATGAAGAGATCCCAGGGTGCAAAGTTCTGGCACAGCTGATCAGACCCACGCCTTGCTGAAAATGTAGGCAGAGAAAACCTACCTCTGCTTGCAAATGGGCTGTGCAGCAATACTTGGGAGGACAGCCAACAGTAAGAATGGAAAATCTAAATACTCAGCATCTAAGGCAGCACAGATTGGAGATGTCCCTGCTTCAATTTGTTCACCCTGTACACTCTCAAAAGAAAACGTGAATGTAATACAAGCTCTGTGAATTGTGAAGTTTTCCCCTTACTGTTGTACCACCTGTGTCATCCTCCCCACAAATAAAAGATTACTTTCCATTCATTTCTAGCTCCACAGAGCCTCAAGCTACAGACTTTCTGAAGCAAGAGAGAAAGAGTTAAAGATGTTACACATCACCTCCAACTTTTCTGAAGGCCTAGGCCAAATGCATTCCATCCACTTAGAGATAACACTCTCTACTAACAATAAATGAAATTTCTTTAGGTTCCAGCATTCACACAGCTTCCAAAGGAATCTGCTATCAGCCAGGAAAGCAGTCCAGATCACACCAGGGCACTTTCTTCTTCCACCTCCAATAAAACAAAATTGAACTTCACCATGTCCATAAGCCTCTGGAGGAAAAAGCAAATTAAAAAAAGCACAGCTCAGGTTCGATAATTTTTGTCAAAGCATGGCAATATGGTTCTGTATAATTTCATCCATCATGTGCACGCTCCCGTAAGCCAATATGTATAGCCTGACTACCTGCATGAATCCTGCAAGGACTGCAAGTGTTAAAGCAGATTTCTCCTGCAATTCTTCTTTCCACGAGGTCCAAAATATTTTAACATCAGGCAACAGAAGTGAAGGGTACAATTAGCTCCCAGGCATCACTGAAACAAAGTAGTATCTCGTCCTGAAACTAAGAACCGACAGACTTGGAGGTTGTAGAGGGAAAGAAGAAAGGAAGAGAGAAGGTGGTGAGGAGAAAAATAAAACTAAAATGAAAAGAAGGATGTGAAAATGAAGAATAGAGTGGTGGAGTCGCCATCCCTGGCAGTGTTCAAGAGGTGTCTGGATGAGGAGCTACGAGATATAGCCTAGTGGCTTGTGGTAGCAATGGGAGGAAGGCTGGACTAGATGATCTTGTAGATCCTTTCCAACCTTGTGATTCTATGGTTCTATGATCCTATGATTCCAAGATCAATTGACCTTCTGGGCTGCAAGCACACACTGCTGGCTCATGTCCAGCTCACCAGACCCTCCAAATTTTTCTCTGCAGGGTTCCTCTCAATGAGTTCTCTCAGTCTGTACTCATATCTGGGGTGGCTGCGACTTGACCTTGCTGAACCTCATTTGGTTCATAGGGGCCCACTTTTTAAGTGGTAATACAATTACATACCTCTCCGGAGTAACTAAGTCATTGGTGAAATTAAAGGTCTTTTCTTATTTGTGACTTTGAAAAGATAAACAGGAAAAAAAAAAAGATTTTTTATAAAGTTTGGATTTTTTTTTTAATAGAGAAAATTACAGTCCAGTAAGTTACATCAAAACAATAGTAACAACAAAATTATGATTTCAGAAGCTATTTTATCTGGTATTCCTTATCTGCTGAACTTCAGCTCCAAACACTGTGTTTATGTAATCTTTAAATCTAAGATATTTACCACCTTAACACTCTTGTGTGGTACTGTCAATGCTTTCTGGTTTATAATTACACCCAGATTTTTCTATTATAGATCGCAGAATCATAGAATTGCTCGGTTGGAAAAGTCCTTAAAGATCATCAAATCCAACTGCAACCTAATTATACTACCCCTAACTCTAACAACCCTCCAGTAAATCACATCCCTGAACACCGCACAGTCCACATACATTGTGTGCTACAGGCCACTACAATGGGACATACCAACACAAATGACATAATAGATCAAAAAACAGTTCACAATGTTTTCAGAAAAGCTAATGCTTCAGATTACATGCCTTGAAAGTGAGGCTAGAGTACGGAAATGAAGACCAATACAATCACACAAGTTCACCAGTTCTGTATATCTGAGTGAAAAACATCAATGCCTTAACTTTCACAATAGTTATGATTTGGGTTTTTTTACATTAATAGTAAGCATCACTAAGAGAGCAAAACATTTAACTTCTAAGGCATTGATTCTGCAATCTTAATAATCCTAGCCAACTGACAGATTTGCTTCTTGGGAAAACCAGAATTATGATCAAGAATGTCAAATAAACAAAGCAAAAATCAAATAGTCAACTAAAAGTTGCCCAGTGGCTGAGCACACTGCAACTATCAAATTTTTAAATGGGGCAGCAATGACACAACACATAAATTCATCCTATCTGTTCCAACAATTTAGCCACTGGTTACAAAAGGCACTGAAGTCCTTTCAAAACCTGCTTTGTGTGATAAAACATTAATAGTGTGCTAATTCTGATCAACATTTCTATTAATCTGAACCATCCCAATTTTCAGTCTCTGTAGGATACTCCATGCTCACCTTCCAACAGAAGATCTCTTACTCTTAAGGCTACATGAATCTTCTTTCCCTAACATACCAGGACTGACCATCAAAAATGAAAACAACAGATTTTTCAAACATATGGCAGACGTTGAGAGAACTGTCAAGGGTTGTGACCTTACTCTAAGGTCACACCCCTGACATAATGGCTAATAATAATTACGCAGTCATCCTCCACTCCTGCTACAACTAATTCACCGTATTCATAGTTGATGGGTCTCAATCAACCGCTAATGATTTAGATCAGTAAAGCAAATGAATTTTTCCATGAATCTCCAAAACGAATGGGAACATGGAAATAAAACTGGCAGCACTGGAAAGGTGCTGAAAACTAAGAAAATCTGCTTCAGGAGAATGAAAGTTTATCTTCATTACTCCTTATTTTTGTTAAGGTCAAATCTGCTCACATACAAATTTTAAATGATTTTTAGACATAGCAGATTAGAAGGGAAAATAATAGGCACTCCTTCTGCTTGCTTGGAGGTAGCATGTTCAAAGAAAGATCTTCTCAAGTTCAGTATCTTCCAACATCACTACTTTCAAAAGAAATAACTGGTTTTTCTTTTCATGCTTTAAACAGACAGATAAAAGTGAGAAGGAAAATTAAAACATTACATGAGTTATTACAATGTAAAACAAAAATCCAACTGACCTATTTATCAGAATACTTCTTAGAAGATCCCCTGTTGCTGAGGTAGATGTGGCACTCGCTCATTACCCCTCCTCCCATCATCCTTCTTGCCTATCTTCAAAAGCCTTCAAAAAACTTTATTAACAGATATTAGATGCACGTATTTCTTCTCTTACATCAAAATAGCAGATACATCAAGCTGGTGCTGTGATGTCTGCCGTCATGACTTCGTTTTGAACATTTGGTAGCCCTTCAGTTCTGCCTTACATGCTAGAAATGACTTGGTATCGCAGTCACACACAACTATTCCCTTCCCACCGAAAAGAAGATTTTGGAACAGTCTTTCTGCAGATCTAAATGCAAGAAGCACTCGATAAAACAGCACAGAAGGGTCTGGATTGTTCACAGGTTTAAAGGTAGACTCCTGGTCACAAATAGGCCTTGAAGGTCGATCGGTATTTTACCTCCAAAATTACTTTAATAATTTTCAGTTCACTATTACACCCTCTGAATGTACGCACTCCAATATTATACTCAGTCTAAAAAATTCACCTACACCTAGAACTCCTTTCTCAATGTCACGGCTTTTTCCCTTTATGTATGCTAAATGCTCTGGCAGAAATTATTTTGAAATGTAACCATTAAAGGTATGCTAATGACTATGAATTGTGACAGCTGCTGCGGAAACAAGCCTGTTGGCTCAGGCGCAGCACCATTAACTATCTATCATAAAGTACTCTGGACTTGCTCATTTATTACTGCTGCATAGCCCAAGGGGGGGGAAAAGGGAGAACTGCACAGGCTTCTTTATCCAAGGCAAAATCATAAGACACTTATCCTAATGTCATGAACCCCACTGTTTATCTGCATGATAATTAAGAAAATGAGAAGGAAGGAAAATCTGTTATTTATTTATTTACGAACCTGACTTGAATTCAAACATCTAAGAAAAAGATAACGCGGTATCTCACTATGTGAACAGGCTGCAGGATCTGCCAAAATCAAAACTAAGTTAGAAGTATCAGCCCTATTAACCAAAAAGTAATGCAACAAGTACATAGCATTATCTTTTACCACGGTTTCCTAAAAATGAGCGTTGATGCTTTTCTACTACATCATTCTTACGAAGTTGCTTAAACAGCAGAGTTAACAATTGAAACCAGTTTTTGCTTTCAAAATTCACGTAAAATAAGAAAAAATGTTCTGTAGGCCATGTGCTGAAGTCAGTATATTTTTAAGCAGCAGCTACTTCGTGGAAAGAGAATGGTTTGGCTTCAGCTCACTACATTACACTACATGCATACACGGATGCAAATGTCCATATGAAGACTATCATCCATATATTTCTTGAAAGAAGACTGAATTTCCAGCTAAAAACTCCACTCTACTGTGCTGGACAGAAATGACATACTGTGCTACTGGGAACCGTGAAATTAAACAGTTTCCAGTCTTTAGAGGATAGGACTGTCAAGAGAATAATTTTTATTACTTAAATAAAACGGTATATTAACATCCCCAATTTATCAACCCTTCCACTTTAATGTCTTCCCTCCTTTAAAAAATCTACAAGGCAAACTATTTTTTTCCACGCACATGCTAGCAAATCTATTGTAGAATATATCATCAGACGTGTTGAGGGACATGGTTTAGAGAGAACTTTTGTTGACAGGTGGACGGTTGAACTGGATGATCTTGTAGGCCTTTTCCAACCTCGGTGATTCTATGATTCTACGACCATACAAGTAATACTTGATAGGATAGAAAAAAAACAATCTTAATAAAAACCTACAGACTTAACCATGATGTCATTCTCTTTCCTCACCCTCTGATAGAACATTTTAAATTGGATTTCCGTACATCTACTTTGGATACGTTAGCACCTATTGCTACAATACCTAAGTACTTCACCTCATGCTAGACAACCAGCGGGACTGATATAAAACAGCTTGGAAAAGCCAGAGTGGAAGGACAATCTACATATCAGTAATTTGAACAGATACGTCATAATTCTGCTTAAACCAAAGACAAATTATACCAAAATTACAAATCAGAACTGATGAAATCCCATCAAAAAGTGAGAAAGTTTTCAATTTGTAGTTTCTTTTTTCTCCCAAATATTATTCCCTGTCACACTGTGTTCTCTAGAATTCATGCTGTCATCAACTCTATCAGGATAATTATTGATTCACTTAAAGTACCTTAAAGCACACAGCAATGACAGTACTAATAGCAATTGTGACCAAAAAGTGCCATCTAATGCATTTAATTGCTTCTTCTGATAAACTGATAAAATGATATCTTCGGTGGGAGGTTAAATCTTTTCTTCCTGAAGACTACATGTCATCTACTGCAGGCTTGCTTCTAACCAAAGGTGGTAACTCAGATCACAAACCAATGAATGTGATGCAACAGAACTCCTTTCTTCAATCTTAAAAACTGTTTTTGAACTACAAAAATAAAATAAACAGGGCATACAACAGTATTTCACAGTCACCATTTACTTCTCTTATGGAAACACTGCAGTTGTACTATTTCAATAACAGAGCAGAAATACAAGTCAACCAATTTTGTACTAATAAATAAAGAAATGCTAAATTGCACAAAGAGCAGAGAAAGTTAAAACAACAACAACAACAACAACAAAAAAAAAACAACAAACAAACCAATAAAACCTTTTCCAGCATCATTTCTGTTTGTGTTTTAGTGTAAGAAGAATATGACATCTCTGCTAAAAATGTTGATATATGGATAGTCCTTTCACTCCAGCCTTTCTAACATTAAAGTTTAAGGGCTTGTTTGTTTGAAGATATTTAACAGAGTTCTTCTAAAATGTATTTTCTTTTCCTCATACAGAAACAGCACCAGACTTAGGCTTGCAGAAATGCATAACGGGAACATACTTCATTAACACTGCCCTGTTGCTACTGGGGTTGGGAGGTCATTCCCATGCCTTACAGCCTGCATAACGGTCCATTCCCTAATTGAGAGTACTACAGAATAAGCATTCAGTGGGAAAACAAAACAAAACAGAATAAAAACAAACCACTTTCCCCCTTATAGAAAAGACATTAATTTTCTAAATGGGAATCAGATGTAAAAGAATACAGTAACGGGGCTCCCGGATGCAAAAACGGTTTCCAGCGTAGACCAAACATGAAAGTGGATGCTCAGTTTCTCCTAAAAAGGACAACGTAAACTAAATTAACTACTAACAGATCAGTCTATTACCCTTAATTATACTCAAGTTTGAAATCAAATCTTGGGTACAGTTGTAAATATAAATACTGGAAGGACATAAGCTATCAATCCCCTCAGAAACTGACCAATTCAAGATTTTAAAGAATTACAGAATCTTTTGTGTTGGAAGAGACCTTTAAAGGCCATCTAGTCCAACTCCCCTGCAATGAATATGGACATCTATAGCTTGATCAGGTGCTCAGAGCCTGCTCCAGCTTGACCTTGAATGTCTCCAAGGATGGGGTTTCCACCACCTCTCTGGGCAACCTGTTCCATTGCCTCATCACCCTTCTCGTCTTTTTCTAGCTTCATTCTAGTATTCTCTACTTAAAAGAGAATGGCTTTTGTCTCAGAGCTTGTTTACAACAGAATATGTAGAGTCCTGATTATAGGAAAAACTCCAAAAGTACAGAGTGAACACCACAGAATAGCAACATCAACACCACTAATCAACCTACTGATTTTTCTTATTACTGTTTTAAAGATACAGGCCGCTGCATATCTTCCAAATTATACTCTTTCAATGGTCTGCTTCCCTTCTCTCACATGGTGTTCCCAAACAAAACACCCATGTTGTGCAGTGCAAAGTTAGTTAAAGGTAGGTCATTAGTAAAACAAATTGCTCTTCATTTCTCCTCCCTTTCTTTTCTTAAGTCTTGTAATTCAACCCAAAGAAAGGAAGGTAACTAAAGCATTCTAAAGGAGACATAACAGGAATATCTGCCCAGCCAAAATCAGCCTAAATTGAGAGTAAATAGATATTAAATAAAAGTCAGAAAGAGAATCTTAAGAGCTGGCAAACCCTTTTGAAGAAATGAAGGAGACTGTATATGTGCTATGTTTCAAGTCTTCTGTGGCTTTTGTTGTGTCCTACAACCAGCAGCGCGTACATGCCCTCAAATGGAGTTTGAATAGGAATACTTATATAGAAGCATTGTGCCAAAAACTTCATAAGAATGTTATTTAAAACGTCCCTTTTATGATATCTTGAGGGCAGAAATGGGTATTCTCTCTGGAAGAAGCAAATGTATATGTAAAAAGGATGCATATGCCTACTTTTTGCCCATGCATGACAAGGAATGATGACATTCATTTGAAAAGATAGCATAGCAATTCTGTTAGCTGTTCAATAAAAAGGGAGTAGCAAGAACAAATTGGTTAATGAATGAGGGAGGAGAGAGGAGAGTATTATGCAGCGAATCTATAAAAATGAACTCAATTTGAATTCAACCAAAAGAACAAATTGATGGAGCAGCAGGCTTTGTAAAGCAGTAGATCTTCATCTGGATGCTGAGATAACACAGTGATTAATTTTGCTTCTGTCAAGTATCTTGGGTTTTGCTACATATGAATTTAAAAATAAAAAAAGCAAGCTCTTAAATGCTGTTTGACTAACAAAACACATTTCTCTCACCATTCAAACAGAAACTTTGAGGGGAATAAATATTCACTTTGTGCACTTTCCTCGCCTTCAAAATTTTCTATTTCTACTGTATTTTTTTCTTATATGTCTAACTTTGAGGAAAAAAAAAATGATTGCTAGGTATAAGAATAAAAAATTATAGGTCTACAACATTGTCAAGTCAAAAATCGGAGGAAAGAGAAAATTATTTGTATTGTTCCATTGAAACAAATATTTTAAATGTCAGAACAGATCTTATAAAGGGGCAGAAAAGAGATACAGGTAAGCAATTTCTTATTCTAGTTCACGGGCATCTAATGGCAGTTTCAGAGATGAAATAAAGCATTGCTTAACTGTTGACATGACAGAGGTCATACTGGGATTACAACCTACAGCAACAACAGTATGATCACCTACAGGCTATTTTAAATTATTTTTACTGTTTAACTACATCAAGGGGGAAAAGATTGTTCACTCATTAATAAAGTAATTTTAGACATGCAAATGGGCCTTTACCATTTCCTTAAGGCACATACATCCTGCCAGATAAGAAAACCACTCACGGTTTGCAAATATTTGGTAGTAAGTCCCATTTCTTGCATTGCTGGAAACCAACATTACTGATCTCTATTTGCATAGTAGCACCTTCTTGTTCATGCAGTAGTTTCATATCATCTCTGTAGCATCCCAGAACAGACAGAAAGCCAGATTTCTATCCTACACACCTTACAGCTGCATCAGAAATGCCAACGAGAAGGAGAGTCAGTGAGAGAATAAATATGTGCCAGGAGAGGCATAAGCCATATCCATAACATCATGTTTATTCAAATGAAGATAAGCATGTAAAGTGCAATGGAGTTTAATATTTTCAAAATGTAAATGATTTTTTCAGTGTATTCTGCTTCTGTAAAAAAGCAACCAAACCCCTCCCTCCCAAAACAAAGCCAATAAAAGACCCGTAGATCTCATCTTCAGCATTCAAAAGCAACTTCTTCCTCTTCATTTTAATTTTACTCTGTCTCCCACATCATGAGCACGAAGGCAAAGGGATCATTTGCTGCAGCAAAACAGCTATTTCTAAATGGCAAGGGGAAAAGCACTAGGCAACAAAGTACCACGTACATAAAACTGAATCAAATCTTACCAGTAGATCTGAAAAAATATAAGCATTCAAAGAGTACAAATACTTCTACATTATAAAACTGAAGAACGAGAGACAAAAGAAATGTCACTCGATATAGCTCTGTACCACATTGTTTTCAAATCTTAAGTCTAATTTTCAAATGTGAGCCTTTAGTATTTTCACTGTCATAAATTGTAAATTATAGCCACCAATCATACCATACTTCCCAGAAACAGCTTCGTCCTCTCTGCAGTAAGCAATCATGTTTCGCCTCGGGCTATGTAGTTTACCTCGAATTATTTCAGAATCATCTAAAAAGATTCATTTTTCTATTAAAATGATGAATGAGGTAAATGAGGTATGTAATAAATACTGCAGGTTTGTAAACAGACTTCTTTTCTCTTGAGAACTAATGCTTTAACTCGTTTAGTAATTCTTCCCCCTGGTATTTTCTAGTGAAGTCATCCTTAAAATACGGTTAGCACAGGACTGTTTGGAAAGAGCAGGAAGAGTCAGCACATAATCTGCTTAGAGAAAATAGAGGACCTCCTCTTGAAAAAGCTAATGAATTGGGGACAGGAAAAATAAATGCAACACTAAAGGAAAGGCTGCACAGCACACACACGCAGTGACATAGACGTGCCACCCAAGGATGATAGGGAAAATATCCTAACAGTTGAGACAGAGAAGGTGGAAGCGCTCCATTTTAACAATATGTATTCAATTATGACAATAGGTCAAATTCACTCCTATCATAATTCAATGTGCTTCAGCTCTAACATATCAAGGAATGTATTTTGTCTATTGATTTCAGTGCTCAGAAAAGTAAAAAAAAAAAAGAAAAAGAATTCTACATCTACCTCAAAAATTCAATAGTTCGATTACCACATACACCTGAAGTGCAGAAACTGCTTTTTAAAGTAAGGATACTTCTGCCAATTTGGCTTTTTGAGCTCAGAGCTTATTAATAGACTCTCTCAGCAAATAATTTACACAAGAGGAAAATACCTCAGCAACAACAGACTTCATTCTCTAACAGGTACTTCTGTGAAAGCCTGGAACAACACATGGGGAAATATATATAATTATATTAGTATGGATGCAGATTTCTAATGATAGCAGTAATCAAATTTTAATGTTATGGTTACAGCAAATGAACAGAACAATATTTCTGTGCCTCTTCAAAGGGAAATGAGACTTTAATGTCGTTGGCAGCTCAATAAAACCATTTTCTAACATATAGGGTCTTAATGACAGCTTGTTTCAGTCCAGACAGTGAAGCAAACATGTTAACAGTAAACTCCAGGTCATTACAAGGAGATGGAAATACAACAGGTCCTCTGCACTTTGGATAACTATTGATTTTTTCCTACATGTTCTCTGTGTCTCACCCTGGCTCTCATAATGACTGCAGTGATGGAACATCAATACGCTGTTTATGGCAAAGCTACCACATTTAAAGGCACTCAACAACACTGTGCCCAGCTCAACTATCCACAACGCCTAGATGTGTAGTGAAGGTCTCCAATCACAAACAGTGAAAAGGAAGATAGGTCTGCTGCCTGCATAACACAATGTAAATATTCTTGGAGCAGTGAGAAGTATGGAACACTACACTGAATCAGGGGATCAATCCAATATCAAAATTCTTCTACGGTCAGCCTGAAATAAATGCCTTAATCCATTATGAAGTCCTCCCTCAGGAAGGATGGACAAAAGAAATATCACACTGTATGTGCTAAGGGTATGGAAGAAAGAAATATTTTTGACGCTGCTACAGATAGTTCTCAAGCACAACTTCAAGCACATTCTGCACCTGAGGATCTGGAAATTCGACTCTAAATTTTACTACTCCTACCTTGCTTGGTACAAACACCAGAACTTCTGAGTTTTATGTGTCTGGATCTCCCCCAGAATCATATTTTAAGAAGCTGATATCCCATCAGCCAATTCCCCACCCTGTACTGAGGGAGTTTCCCCTAAGAGCTTACACAGCATGTAAGCAGCTCAGCTATCATTAACTCATCTATCATCAAGTTTCTTTCAAAGCCTTTATGAATACCACCCAGGCCTGAAGAGCTGTTATTGGTAAAACCATCAATTTTCCTTAATGTTTTCTACTGAATCTTCAGATCAATGGCTTTGTCTGAGGAAATCTCCGCAAAGAAAACTTCTGGCATGGCAGCTTGCAAAGTTCCTCCACTTTAAAGGCACATGTGAAAGAATTAACTCAGAACTGTTTTGCTGCTATGGGTTCATCTATTCTATCACAGATCACACTCCCCAGTGATATTCTGACTCTACAGTACTTGCTGGGATTTCAGTTCCATGGAGTCTGGGCTTGCACACACACTTTCTGCTCCCTGGTGACAGTGATAGGGCCTGAGGGGTTAGGGAAAGGTTCTGCATCAGTGGGCAGTGGGCATGGAACAGGGTGCACAGGACAGTGAGCTTGGCCTGAGCTGCCAGAGCTCAAGAAGCATTTGGACAACATGCTCAGACGTAGGGTTTGGGTTTTGGGTGGTCCTGTGTGGAGTCAGGAGCTGGACTCCATGATCCTTGTGTCCATTCCAACTTGGGATAGTCAATGATTCTGTGACTGAACCCTTCTAGTCACACTTAATATTCTGGGAGGTTTGTTTTTTAATGTTTGGCCTAACATGTGCTCATTCTGCTCACTTAAAAATTATTTCCAATTTTTTAAGGGTGCACTCCTTTGCCTTACCTTGCTGTTCAAGGTCTGCTGGATTCCTTTAGATATCTTTGTTGAAAATTGCAACACTTTTGCTTAAAAAGACAAATGACATCTTTCTCTACTTCTTATCACCTGCAAAGCTTCTACTCTTTTAGCTGTCAGCTTCAGCTTCATCTTAGCAATTTTGAAGAGCCAATGCCAACTTTTGGTGTTCTAATACTTAAAAGTTTCCTGTTTGAACCTATAAGCAGCAGCCAGTTTTAAATGGTTTAAGACTGGGAAATATTACTTCAATCTAACAATTTCATGTCCGTTTGTTAAAGCTGAATTAGCAGCCTTTGTACAAAAACATTCTTCTTCTTTTAGCATATCATCGTCTGCTCACTATTTAAACAATTTAGCAGCAAAGGAATTAACATTGAAGATAATGCTATTGACATTTCCTAAACACTAGTCCTTTCTCCAATAAAGAATCTGACAGATGTGATCAAACCCAGGCTAAACAAAAAAATCAACCTGCTCTAGCAGTTAACCAGGACATGGGATCATTCACTCTACCTGACGAATGGAGCACACAGACATATCCTCGTGGTGCAAATGTTATAAATTCAACTTGGATACATGAGACGAATAAACAGCTGATAACAAACTGGTGGAAACAAACAAACAAAAAATTGCAGTAGTTTCAGCAAAATTACATAGGGAACTTCACCAGCAAACTTCAGCATCTTTTAAAACCTCACAGGTGATTCTTTCATGTAGGCAGTTCTACCTTAAAAATTCTAGAATAAGTGAAAATTAACAATACAATCAACATAATAACGAAATACACCTGTTTCGTATCATAATTAGATATCTCTCAGGCATTTGGATGATGAGAAAGGCATCATGTGCTTCACAAAAGCACAGTGCTAAGCACAGCACTAAGTGAAAGATGCAAAGTTCAAGGTAAGTCATGCAAATATTAAACCCCAACGTAACTCTTCAGTTCTCCATTAGGCTGAGACCACAAAACCCTTATCCATTCTTCACATGAACAGCCCGAGGGTTAAAGGCATAAGACTAAAGCTCTATCTTAGACATAACACCCCTCCATTTTCCTTTTTCCCCCCAAATATAAAAATATTAATAATTTATCTAATAATTTTTTATTGTTTGGTTTTTGTTTGTTTGAATTTTAAGTCACAAATGGTTTGAAAAGATAGTAGAGGCAATAGATTTGCATTTACACAGCGTAGATAAAGCTACTGATTACTGAAGTGACTGGTTGCCTCTCTTATCCACCAGTAGCTCTTAGAAAGCTTTGAATTCATCTTTGATGCAGAGAGTCAAACATATTTATACAGATGTTGGTACAACTAATCCTCCTTATTTTAAAAGGAATGCTCACGTAAGTAATTTGAAACTTTTGTTCTTGTTAACGATCTGTTAATCATTTATACTCTGGCAACCTTACAAGAAATCCTAAGTGATATTCGTATCTCAGAGCATAATGATTATCGTTACTA
The DNA here is from genome assembly GCA_028571105.1 of Tragopan temminckii. Classification (NCBI taxonomy): domain Eukaryota; kingdom Metazoa; phylum Chordata; class Aves; order Galliformes; family Phasianidae; genus Tragopan; species Tragopan temminckii. The sequence continues at coordinate 2,090,858 of JAOWBP010000001.1, forward strand.
GGAAAGCTCAGTACAGACTCAATATACCAAGGAAATGTTACATAGGAAGCTATGAATCTGCCAGACGTTTGAAATTGATTGAAATACACAGTTGTCAGTTTTCAAAAGAAAACAGGCAGCTGCATTTTATAACTTCTTTGTCCAGAAGTTTTTATACAGCAGCTCTATTAAAATAGAATTCTTTGATACAGAATTTCTCACTAAGCCAGTACCAAGGTTTGAGGCAATCAACAAGAGTTAGACAATTCTTTTTGTTTTCTAGCATGAAGGAGACTTCAAAATTACACTTTTTGATTCCTTACTGACAGCCAGTTTTCAAGTGAGGAATATTATGGACTTCCTTGAAATATGAACGTAATTAACTTATGGAAGAGAGTCATGTATTCTGTAACTCTCCGATATTCCAACTTAGTAAGCAGACTCATAGAATGATATCATAGGGTTGGGTTGGAAGGGACCTCAAAGAGCATCAAGCTCCAACCCCCCCACCGCAGGCAGGGCCACCAACCTCCACATTTAATACCAGACCAGGCTGCCCAGGGCCCCAACCAACCTGACCTTGAACACCTCCAGGGATGGATGAGGCATCCACAACCCCTCTGGGCAGGCCTGTTCCAGCACCTCACCACTCTCATAGTGAAGAACTTCCCCCTGACCTAGACTAGCATACTATTCTTCTATCATATTCTATTATTATTCAACTATTCTTCTATCACACTATTCTATACTAAATAAATCACAAGGCAGCATACACTTTCTGCTTCTACTAATAGTTTGAAACAAGTCAGAAGAGATGACTGTTCAGAAATCCAAGCATTCTACAAGATCCTGAACTTACAAAACGCTGAGCCTTCTGACGCTCCTCTTCTGTCGCAGCTCTCTCACGAAGAATGGCTCGGGTCAGATGCTCATTCGAAGAAATCCTTTCTCGTTCCAGGATTTTGCCAAACTCATCACGTACATACGCTTGTTCTTGTTTCAGTCTACAGAAGACAGAGGGAAATTCAGATGGAAAGCTTATTATCTAAATTCATTTTAAGAGATGTAAACACAATCACTTTGAAAGCAGTCCCTGTAACAGATTATTACAGGCTTCTTAAAACAGCAGAACATGAATTCACCAGAAATTCCAGATTATTTCAGATTCAAGCATCAAAATCCAAATACACAAATACAACAAGTCTTAGGAATGCTACTTCATAAATCACACTGAGCACAGATCATTCAAGGGTTTTTGAAAAAGCATCTTTGAGTACTATGGGTATGTACAGAGCTCTGTTTGTTTTTATGAGGAGTACTCAGTTTGTTGCTTTTAAGGAATGTTTTTTCAAGGAAATTCTTCTCTGCCCCAAAATCCAACTTCCTCCTAAAATCACCATTCTTTTCTGCAATGAGATAATGTTTTTTGATCTCCAGACACACCATCAACCTAAATATGGTACCTGCTTACAGAGCTGGAAAACAGATGAAACAATCAGAATAAACCTTTCCCAGCAATTTGAGAGGAAATGAAAAGAGCGATAGAACCTATTGCAACAGAGTTAACACAGTTACCACCAGCCCCAGAAAGTCACAGAATCACAGAATCATAGAATGGCCTGGGTTGAAAAGGACCACAACGATCATCTAGTTTCAACACCCCTGCTTTGTGCAGGGTCGCCAACCACCAGACCAGGATGCCCAGAGCCACATCCAGCCTGGCCTTGGATGCCTCCAGGGAGCCAGGGGCATCCACAACCTCCTTGGGCAACCTGTTCCAGTGTGTCACCACCCTCTGTGTGGAAAACTTTCTCCTAATATCTAACCTAAACCTCCCCTGTCT
>JAOWBP010000001.1:2130326-2140683 GCA_028571105.1 Tragopan temminckii
GTTTTTTTCTCCCAAAAAACCTTTTTGGTGGCTCTGAGGGAGAGACAAACAAAAAGTCTTAATCACTTGTATAAACAGAAGCTTGCACTTAAGAGCCGTAAATCAGGGCCTAACAGCAAGCAGAGGATGATTATGTTTGAGGCATTAAGTATGTTCTTCAGTACACTAAGATCATCCGGTCTAGATGTCTACCCATCACCATCATGCCCTCTAAACCATGCCCTTAAAAGGATACCTCCAGATCAGAAATAATGCTGGCTGTAATTAATTGCCCTCCTTCCAAAACGCTCATTATTTGTGCTGTAATTATATGAGAAACCTCTGAAACAAACAAACAAACAAACAAACACCAAACAACCCGACAACATCCTGCGTGGAACCATTTCTTTACTTCCCACACATCAGAGGAAACCCTATGCCTTTAAGTGGCTGGGTGCCAGCCCCGTGCACACTGTGCTGTTCTCTCTTGGATCCTCACGTCTGCCTGACCCTGCTCACACAAAATGTTCATTGAAGACGGAGCAGGGCCCAAGGCTGCTGACTCGCTGTTGTGTCTGAGATATTTCAGGCACTGCTCCCTCCCCCACTGTCATCCCAGCCCTGGACTCTGCCTGCGCAGCTCAGCATCACTCAGCATCTCTCAGCATCCCTCAGCATCATCTCTTGCTCCTGCTGGACTCCACATAGACGCTATCACAGGAGAGCAAGGTGCTGGCTTCCACGTTGCTGCTTCGTGCTCCTCGCCACATGGACGATTATTTTTATTTCTGGGAAGTGATCTTTGCTGCTTTCCCTGCCAGCGACCCAGGCTGTTTTTCTCTGCGGTTGAGCCCTGCGGTCACATGTGGCTCAGCCTTGCATTTTCAGAGTGCTCCAGATGATCTCTTTGCCTTCGCTTCCACGCCGGGTGATCACAGCCCTGACCTCAGATTGCCTTGCCAGGAGATTGCCTTCCAGGCTGAGGGGAATGCTTACACAACGTTAAAAAGAAAAAACAAAACAAAACAAAACGAAAAAGAAAGAAGCTGCATGCAAAACCCAGAAAAATCCTGCATGAGCCAGAAGCAAAGTGATTTCGGCTCCCTGCATGACACCAATGCTATTTAAAGCACCTCCGGACTGGGGGCAGCTGGGGTTTGTACAATACCCGTTCTGTTGAGGAGGGGGTCGTGGCTTGCTGGATTCAGCATTGCTTTTGGGACAAATCCTGCACAGACCCTTTCTTCCTTGCATGATGCAAGTGGAGTTGTCGGGGTGAAAAACAGTGCAGGGTCTGTCTTCGTGCTTAGGGAATCAGTGAAGATGTTTAGCCTCTGGGAACAGCCTGATGCACGTCTGTCTTGATTTTCTATTCCAACACATGTAGGGCATTATTTTTGTTCCTGAAATAAGCGTGTTTCCACTTTTACCTGAATTGTAATGTATCCCCAATATATCAGTCAGTATAAATACAGATGCTGCACTTTTCCACCATGAAGGTACGAGCAAGATGTGAGGATGGGAGATACAGGTTGGCTATTAGGAAAAGTTTCTTCTCAGAAAGAGTGGCTGGGCACTGGCACAGGCTACCCAGGGGGGTGGTGAAGTCAGTGTCCCTGAAGGCGTTCAAGAAAATGGCAGATGTAGCACTGAGGGATATGGTTAATGGGCATGGTGGTGATGGATTGATGGTTAGAGTAAATGATCTTAGTGGTCTTTTCCAATCTTATTTTTTGATTGTGTGTGCCCAGAGTCAGGCTGGAGTTGGAGATGTGGGTGTCATGTACTCATCTATATATGAACCATCCTCTTCAGAACTGCTCCTTTGCAAAAATGAAGATCAAGAAGTGGAGGAGCATCACCTCACTGTGTTTGCTTAAATATAGACCGTTGTTGTATCCGTCTCGGTACGGAGAGAATGCTCTCACACTGACCCTTCCTGAAAGTACACCATGAGTGTGTGTGAAATGCTGCATTATAGAATCATAGAATCATAAAGGTTGGAAAAGGCCACTAAGATCATCCAGTCCAGCCATCAACTCATCACCACCATGCCCTCCAAGCCATACCCCTTGGTGGGGAACCCTTGTCTTGAACACGTCCAGTGATGGTGACTCCACCATCACCCTGGGTAGCCTGTTTAATAATTAAAGTAGTTACAGAAGTGCCTGAAACACAGGAAAAGTGGGACATCCAGGTATATGTGCATCAAAGTTGTAATGCTGTGGGCAAACAGAAGGACTTCTCTTTCCTCTATGCATTACCAGAGCTGGCATTGCTGATAGAACATGTGGGTGACATTAGATCAGTAGGAACAACATCGCATTTTCCCTGTTTCAATGTCATTACCCCATCGTTGTCACTGTTCCAAAATATAATAGGATTTGTTCAGCTGATTTATTCTGTAAACAAGTGATATTAGCCAGGCGCCTATTCAGAGAGTGGGAGAGGCAGAGCGAGGGAATATGCAGAAGGGAATAATAAAAACGTGCTGCTCCTAATGAGGGAATGACCCAGCACTTATCAATGGGTCGGGGCTATTGGTCGGGATCCGGCGCCAAGAAACAAAGGGCTGTAATTGTCATGGCATCCCTGCTTCGGAGGGCAATCCACTGCACAGCCCTGCTTTCAGATGCAAAGAGAGTTGGAAGCGAAAGGCTTGAGTGAATTATACAGAGGCTGACACAAACGGTTCTGCATTCCTCAAGCACTGAAATCTGCACAGATAGAGGCAGCAAGTGAGGGATTTTGGTTTGCAGAACTCGAGTGCTGTATTTTGTTGTTTAAAGCGACAACCGGGCTCTCTTGCATTCATTTTCCATCGGATGATAAAACCAGACACAACTCAATTCACCCCGATGCAGATGCGCAGCCCTCGGCTCTTCATTATTTGGTGAGCAAGCCAAGGTCACTCATAGAATCATAGAATCATTAAAGTTGGAAAAAACCACTAAGATCATCCAGTCCAACTATCAACTCACCCCCACCATGCCCACTAACCAGGTCCCTCAGTGCCACATCTGCCCTTTTCTTGAACACCTCCAGGGATGGTGATTCCATCGCCTCCCTGGGCAGCCTGTTCCAATGCCTCACTACTCTTTCAGAGAAGAAATTTTTCTCAACCTCCCCTGACACAACTCTCATATCCAATAGAGCAATTTCCCCATGCTGAAGACCAACAGCACATGCAAGTTGTTCATCACAACGCTTACCTTACCTTTGTGGGACCGTGGTGAGGATTAATTAATGCTTTTAAGCAGCTCTGGGATCTCTGGGAGGTGTCGCCTGCATGCAAAGCAGCATTGTTGTTTCATTTATATAGCGCTGCTGGTGCACGTGGCACTTCGCAGCCCAAATGATAATTTTGACTGTGGAACAAAATAATAATTATAGTAATTAAGGGAATGTCTGGTGGTGCCGACATAAGGGAGGCAGCTGGACTCTATCCGGCAAGGTGCTGGTGTGCATCAGTGGAATAGGAATAAGGAGTGCCTGGCAGCTGCCAGAAATGCTCCATCTGAGCTCAGATTTAACCATTCTGTTGCCAACAAGTATTGGGGGATAATGGGTCAAACATGTGAAAGAGAGGACAGGTCAGCAAGTGTTCCTACACCCTTCAAAGTTGAATGTGACAGCGATGATGCTTGCAGTGGAGACCTTACCAGGGTCCTGCAGGGTGGATTTTTTGGCCTGGTGAAGATGAATGTGAGAGATGAATGTGGGAAATGTCTCCTTGTTAGGTATTTCTATTAGATGGAGACACCTGGGAGAAACACAAGTTATGACAAGGATGGTCAGGGTTACAGAGGCATATAGAGGATAGAGCTCCACTCTCTTCTTACACCTCTATCAATACTGCTGTTGATGGAATTTGTGATGTAACAGCCTTTAGCTGATTATGGAAATCCAATGTCCTTTAGGACAAAATGCATTTCTCTCCCAAAGGTGACTTTTCGCCTATCTAGATAAACTCTTTTCACTCTGTACAGACAAAACCTTTTCATTTTATACAGAGAAAACCTTTTCACCCAAGATTTTCCTGTGACTTTTAGTCCCCAGGGGAAGTCAGTGCAGCTGTGTTTCAGGTGCGTAACATAGCTTTGCAGCTGGAATATGTTCTTACAGAAGAGCTCTAGCAGCTTATTTGATCAATACTTCACTTTTGAAAAATCCCTAAATGCTTATTTACCCAATAGACCATGGTAGTTTCAAAAGCAGAGTCTCCACACTCAATAATCTCTTTTATTGGGGGTGTGAAAAATTTTAAGTGAATTTTTTAAAGCTCATGGAAAGCGGCAAGCTGAGAGCTGCAGAGATCATATTCCTCTCTTCATCTCATCCACTTGATTCTGCATCCTCTCAGCCCACATAGTGAAGTTTACGGGACTGCAGAAGAGCTCAGCTTCCTTTTACAGCCACATTTTCTGCTCTTTAGGTCACATCCACTCTTCCACTGTTCCCACCTGGGAGTGAAGGAACTTCAGTGACCACACAGCTCAGTGATCTGACTTTCAGCCCAGCTGCATAGCTTGTTGTGCTAATACAGAGATTTGGAGTAGTATTGCCAGCATTTTTGTGTGAGCAATGTGCAAAAGAGAGGTTTGGCTGACATAGCGATTATGTATGGTACTTGGGATGTGAAAGCCACTATGAACCAGAGTGTTTGTGCTGAGTTTGACAGTCTGCACTGCTTCTGGAGGTGTTGTCCCTCTTCTCTGCCTGTATCAGTTTCTTGGGCTCTTGAAATATCCCTTAACTTAAAATATCCAAACAGAGGGAGTGAGGCACTGGAACAGGTTTGGTGGTGGATGCCCTGTCCCTGGAGACATTCAGTGTCAAGCTGGATGGACTCAGAGGAACTTGATCTAGCTGTAAATGTCCCTGTTCATTTCAGGGGAGTTGGACTAGATGACCTTTAAGGGTCCCTTCCAACTCAAACCATTTTATGATTCTAAATATCCCACTGAAATGTATTCCCAGGTATCTGAATCGGTTCTGCACTGCATCTTGTATATCCTGGCATCGTTTTTCCTTGGCAGACACTTGGAGTTGAAGTTGATGAAGGATCTGAAAGTGGAGGTTATATCAGTACACCATCAGAGTGCTGTCTGCCAGTAGCATGGATTCGTTAACCTGGAGGTGTTTCAGGCTGGTAATTGCACCTTAACTTGTAACAGTAGGAGTATGTTCTCTGCAAGCGGACTAGAAGTCAGTATGTCATTTTGATGATGTCATTTTGATGATGACAGTATTGATGACAGTATTATTTCAGGTTGGATATTAGGGAACATTTCTTCTTCGAAAGAGTGATGAGGCACTGGCACAGACGGCCCAGGAAAGTGGTGGAATCATCGTCCTTGGAGGTGTTCAAGGAAAGGGCAGATGTGGGACGTGGTTAGTGGGCATGTTGGGGATGGGTTGAGAGTTGAACTGGATGGTCTTAGAAGTCTTTTCCAACCTTAACAATTCTGTGATTCTGCATTTGGCCTGGGAGCTTGTATATCAAAATTCTATGATTTTTGAGAAGCACATAGCATGAATTGTTCCCTCTGACAGCTCAGTGCTGCCTCCAGAGCTAAAATGCTGCTGTGAGCAACCCCATGCCAGCAGTAGGACAATGTGCATAGCAAAAGTGGAAACCAGAGCTGGAGATAAAGCAATGGGCTGAAAAGCATCTGCTCTTGTTTCTCATGGATTCTGTGGCTGCAACACCGGGTCTGCAGTGGGAAATAAGAAGAACAAACCTATTGTCACTATTGCTTAAATTTTGCAATTTTTTGGATCTAGAATATATGTAGGAGTTCACTGATCAATGTACATTGTGCATATCTTTTGGCACACGAATCATTCCAAAATTCAGAACTCAGAGGATGCTAAATTTATGGCAACAATTACTTCTTACTAATAACCAACCAGCTCTGCTGAGCAAAAAGCATGAAGGCTAAAGAATTCTATTGGTTTCCATAAGGAAGGCAGACTCCTCTTCAGGAAATTGCAAATTTTACGATGTGGAGGTAGATGGTAGATGGGAAGCCTTATGCTCAGAGTACAGAAGGAACGTTAATGCAGGCGTAACAAGTCTGTACCATTTTAAGATTCTACAGCACTCTGGAAACTTGACACCAGTCCTTGAACTGATGCTTAAACTGTAGACCTAAAAACCAAATGCTTGTACAAGTTCAAGTCAATTTGGGTAACTGGTCTTGTGATCCTGAATTATGTTTGAGTGAAAACCTATTAGCAGAGTGGGTGCAATTTCCCTGTAATTGGTGAAGTTACTGTAACTGCACTGTCATTTGTATATGGTGACATGTAATTGCGTGGTAACCACTGCTCTCGTTGCACAAGTAAAAGCAGTGTGCAATTATAATGTATTTCCAAATGCTGGCTCTTTATCCAGTTTTCATTATATCACCAAGTGCCCTGGAGAAACGGCACTGGATATTTTTGTATGTCATTAGACTGCAGGCTTACCACTGAAGAGCAGGTTGGTTGGTGATCTATTCCATTTCAGTTGGTGGCCCAGAGTTCCCATCTTTTTGCCCACAAAATTTCCTCAGAATTTCAGATGATAAAGGTCTATGGCTGTTGATGGTCACTGGGCAAGCCCACAGTTTTCTTCTGACCCACTGTCAGGAACACGTGTGATGGGAAAGCATTAAATTATGTGAATGATTTGGCACAAGGTGAACATCAGAAAAGCTGTCTCCATTCTGCACCTGGATCTCACGGCTAGACACAACCAATGGGCTGATGTTGATACGTGAAATCTGATGGTCCTGCCAAAGTTCACAGCACAGAAACTGGGGAGAAGGACACAGAACCATAGAATGGCTAAGGTTGGAAGGGACCTTAAAGATCATCAGATTTCAAGCCCCTGCCACGGACAGGGGTTGCCACTCTGTCTCCAGGGATGAGGCATCCAGAACCTTTCTGGGCAGCCTGTGCCAAGGCCTCACCACTCTCTGAGTAAAGAATTTCTTCCTAACATATAACCTTTATTTCTCCTCTTTTAGTTTAAAATCAATCTGCCTTGTTCTATCACTAGGTTGGATGGACCAAACCCACTGGTCTCAGTGGAATTGGAAGGGACAGCCGGAGGCAGCATGGTTAGAAGCAGGAATGTTGCTAGAAGTGCAGGAGAGCAGAAGCAATCCAGTTTAAGGAAGGCAGGGTGTTAATGCCAGAGTGAGGACAAACCAGCACCTAACACAGAAGGTTAACCAAGTAGTGAAGTCCGTGCTGATGGCATCGTGAGGATATTCAGAGAAGCACAATCCTTGGGAAGCAAACTGCTGCTGCAGAAGTTGGAATTTAAAGATCTGTGGTTTGCGGGGAGGTGGTTTGCATCATAGTGGGGCTGGGACGACGTGGGGGGGTGAAACCAGATGATCATTGTGGTCCTTTTCAACCCAGGCATGATTCTATGATTCTATGATTAGCAGCTCTGCTGGAGGGGGATTTATGGTTTACCCCCACTTCGGGCATTCTAGACCCTAAATTCCATTACTTGCATCCCTACAGATACCACAAAATTCCTGGTGATGGATTTTCCTAGGGCTTCTATCTCCCCACATTTTTAAACACCCTATGGAGTATGATGCACGTCCACCCTCAGCAGGAAGCTCAGTCTTTGCTGATGAGAAGATCTTGCATTCAGGTGATGAAAAGACCTTGGGACCTTGCAAAGATTCAATTAAATATCACTGTTGATTTCTTACTGCTGTTGGCTCCCTGGTCCTGCTGACAGCACAGGCAGCCGTAATGTATGCATTCCCTTCATCATCTGAAGTAGCCAAACCTGAGATAACAAGAGTGAGAAGCCAAGTATCTGCCACTATACAAAGACAAGGCTGTTAGGTATTAGCTGTAAATCAAAGGCGAGACTTGGCTGTTGGGACAGCCTTCATCCCTGGTGAGGCTGTGGAATGGCTTTGGAGCCTGCTGAGATATCTAGAAAAGGCCCTTGTGCTTTGATTGGGAAGGAAGATTGCATCCGAGTGAAAGTAAAGAGGATGGCTGATCCTTCATCAAAGCTTTTCCCCAAGTGTGTGTTAGGTTGTATTTGATTATAAGAGGCTGCTTCAGAGGCCAAAGGCTAAAGCACAGAACCACAGAATCACAGAATCATTACAGTTGGAAAAGACCACTAAGATCACTAAGTCCAACCCCAACTCTTCCCAACCATGCCCACTAACCATGTCCCTCGATGATACATCTGCCCTTTTCCTGAACACCTCCAGTTTTTCCTAATACCCAACCTCAACCTCCCCTGGTGCAACTCTCATCCCATCTCTAGTTACCAGGGAAAGGATGCCGACCCCCATCAACAGATGTTTAAGTGACAACTGCAGCTCAGCAGGAGCATTGTTTGCACTGCTTCCCTAATAGCTGGCACTTCAGCCACTTTTGCAGTGCCAAATTGCTCACTTCTGCTGGGAAATCAAATGGAATCGGGGAAGGACATGTTGTAATTAGAGTTGTAACCCTTCTGCTGAGTTTGGGGGGCTCAGTGAATCTCTAGAGGGCTGAGCCAGCACCAGCCTTGTTAAAACCATCCTATCCAAAAGAGCTTGGATCTGTTCATTATCTATTTGATAGGCTTAATCCTGGAGAATGCACAAGCCTGCCAGAATCCTCCTGTAAATCAGGCCCATTCTTTGCACATCCTTCCTATCTCACTGGCGAACGTGACACTTGGCCATGGTGTCACTGCTGCAGATGTAACCTCTGGTGTTAGGAATGGACAGCAACCTCTCCACAGCTGAATCCCCACTGTGCATCAGCTTGAGATGGAGAGGCAGCTGGTGGGACTTGGATGCCCTGGGAGCTGCCAATCACTCTCTCATAAAGATATTTTGGATATGTAGAGCACCTAATAAACCTCTGTTCAGCAGCTTCCCTGGGGCAGAGGGGTGGTGAGTAATATTCCCTCATTAGCAGGTGGAATGTGATATGGGATGACGGTTTGATTCCAGCTGGGGCTTGGAACTAGATGATGTTAAGGGTCTCTTCCAACCCAAACCATTCTATGTTCTCAAAAACTTGTTCCTTACAACTGCCTGAAAGCTCCCAAGGGAGGCGATGGAGTCACCATCCCTGAAGGTATTCAAGAAAAAGGCAGATGTGGCACTGAAGGATATGGTTAGTGGGCATGGTGAGGATAGGTTGATAGTTGGGCTGGATGATCTTAGAGGTCTTTTCCAGCCTTAATGATTCTATGATCCAATCACAAAATACTCCTCCTTTTCTGAGTTACCTACAGACCACGCTGTGAATTTCAGAGTTAGACTTTTACTGCTCGAGGTGCAAGAATTGCTTCCTGTCTCCTCAGATCTTCCCTTTGACTCTCTCTGATACTCCAGCTGCTGCAACAGCCATGTTGCAGGCAGAGTGAATTCATGTTCTCACCTCCGCTTTCATTCTGTAAAGTCATTAACTTGAAATTGCCAAGCGGAGAAGCTCCAGAGAGTTTAACGTGGCTACTTTATATTGCTGTTAGGAGTGTCTGGAATTGAAAATAAACCTGGGTTTGCAACTCTTGACTGTTTCATCATAAATCCAAGCTTCCTTATGTGCTTCTCTTTGCTGAAGAAGATGACTGTATTTCTGCCTTTACAAAGATGTTGTGCATCGAGCTGAGAGCCACAGCTGCACAGAAGCTGGCTGATGTTTATTTGCAGGCTTTCACTTGCTGGCCTTTTTTTTTTTTTTTTCTTTTTTGTTTGTTTATTTGTTTCCTGCAGATGATCTCCAGAGGAAGCAACCCCAATGTATTACATGATGTCGTGGTTTTGTGATGTTTTTGTTGTCGGCATTCCACATCATAACATCATGTAAAGCATTGGGAGTTAAAGAGTTAATGTTCTGGTTCTGTGGACCGTCGTTTCTGGGTGCTTTGTTCTTGAAGGGGCAGGGGAGGGGCTTCATTCCCCAGTGGACTTTGTGCTCAGATGAAGAAAGGTGGAGGTCCTGGCAGCTCAGAAGCGCCTCTCATTGTTCTCTGCCATAGAGCACACCAGGCTTTAGAGTAAGGACTTCTCATTTCGTTTGATTCGTTGGCCTCAAATCCAATTGTATCGTGTTGCATTGTGTTATCTTGCGTTCTGAGATCATATTTAGTAAATTAACGTGTTCGTCCTCAGATCGTTGCTGTTGGTCGGTTTTTAGACCCATCTCCCTGCCCATCCCCCTTCCCCCCTCTCCCCGGAGCGGCCCACAAGTCTCCTGCCTCATCAGTCACGGGGCCGGGCCGGCCTGTAAACCGTTCACACTTTTTTTTTTTTTTACTCTTTCTTTTTTCACACAGAGGGTGGAACAGGTTGCCCGAGGAGGTTGTGGATGCCTCGTCCCTGGAGACATTGAAGGCCAGGCTGGA
>JAOWBP010000001.1:2140783-2156193 GCA_028571105.1 Tragopan temminckii
GAGAGCGCTCTCACTGATGCCAGTAAAGTCTAACTGCTTTGGCACCTGTGTGCTGTGATATTTGGAGTTTCATCTTCATTTTGCTTACTCTGTGGGATCTTCACACTGGGAACCTGTATTAAATGGGGAGGTTTGTGGCCCTGCATGTGGCAGGGGGGTTGGAGATTCATGATCCTCGTGGTCCCTTCCGACCCTGGCCATTCTGTGATTCTGTGATTAACCTTACTTTCCAAGTTGTGCAGTGAGATAAGATAGAAGAGTTGTTCTTGTGATTTTGCTGTTGTACTTCTGTAGCACTCTGAAGTTGAAGGAAGCACCTTTGCAGATAACTAGATGTTGTGAGCATTCATAGCCAAGGATCATATCCATGGAGACACTCCTGATCGAGCTGTAGTTGTCCCTCATCATTGCAGGGGAGTTGGACTAGTTGATCTGTAAGTGTCCCTTTCAACTCAAGTCTTCTTTGATCCCAATGGAGCATCTGTCTGATAGCCTGTTGAGTTCTAATGCAATAGATGTCAGGGCTTAGGCAGCAGCAGCAACAGTCAGGCATTTTCTCTGGTCTTTGTGAGCCTGTGGGTTTCCCCAGCAAGCACAATAAAGCACCAGTAAAGCTGTGAAACCTTCCCCTTCTCCAAGGACTTCAGTGACTTGTAGTGCCCTGTGAACTGGGTGGAGGTGAATAATCTCCATTTCATAAGAAGTAAATAAGGACCCAGTGGAAGAAAGGTGCCGTGGCCAAACTGTGTGAGAGAAAGACCCAGAACTACATGAGTAAACTAGCTCCAGGAATAGAAAGTGTGTGCAGGCACTTACTATAGTGTATAATTCCTAGCATGTTCCCTATTGCTGACCAGGTTGTACATTAGTGCTGCTTCCGAGATGTATCGTGGGTGGTGCTGCAGTTTCTGGAGTCAGGATGGGAGATACAATTTAGGTTTCATAGATGTGAGCCACAGTGGTGAGTGTAAGGGCCAGAGGACAGGCCATGGTTTATTTGCTAGTATGGACTTATCTTAGTGTTCTGTATTCTGGATCCCTTAGTAATGACATACATACTTTATTTTTGGCAGAATTAGAAACATTTAAGACACTTTCTGCAGACTTTCTCTTTGATTGCTAGGTCTTGACTGGTAAAGCAGTAGGAAAAAGGCTTAAAATAATATATCCTGCTGGGCTGTCATTCAAGAGAAACAAGTTTCCAGTGCTCCTTCTGTCTGTAACTCATCATGAGACTTTGGACAATTTTTTTCCACCTTTGTATTCCTCCAGTGCTGCCTTTGTCATTGATTTGTCAGCCTGCATAATGGTGTCCCTGATTGAATGAATGCTTCCAGGATGGCTTGAGAATTGTTGGCTTCACTTTTTCATACTTTCTTTCTTATTGTTTTATAGCTGTTAACAATTGATGACAACTTCTGTGGCCTGGATATGAATGCCCCCTTGGGAGTATCATCTATGGTGCGAGGGCTCCCCATTTACACTGAAGATGGAGACAGAATGACATCTGTGATTGCTTATGTCTACAAGAACCACTCCCTAGCTTTTGTGGGAACCAAGAGTGGAAAGCTCAAGAAGGTAAGACCTAATGTTGTCGTCTAACTCAGATTTTCACATATTTATGGAGATTGTCGGTGTCGAATGGAATGTGAGCGCAGATCTTATTGTAAGGTGCATCACCTACTTTGAGGAGAGCAAATGTTTCAGTTGGCAAAAAATTGTGTTTCATCTCCAAGGGCTGGGTGCTTGTTCTGAAGGAAAAGTGTTTTCATCAGTAGACAGCTGTGTCTGAATGATAATGAGCGTTATGTTTATGGAGCAACCATGGTTGACGCCACATAAATAAATACACTCTTTATTGAATTTGAGCTTATGTTCCTCACTCTGCGTTCTCAAAAAATATAAAAGCCTGTTGCACGGCTGTAGCTCTGTGGTGTAACAGCTGCTGTAGTTCATCATGTACGGCAGTAATACAGAGCCTGAGAGTTGGAAGCTTTGTTGTGCTTTTAGTAGGTGCTCTTCTTAAGTCAGCAAGAGGTATTAGAAGTGGACTTATGCTAATGATGGGCATAACATCCATTTCATCCCCTCTGTGCCAGTTTGGTGATGTTTGAATGCTTGAGCTGGGGATGTTGCAAAATATGATTTGTGAGGAGATGGGTGAGAAGCTGTTATAGGAGGTTGGAGGAGCCCCAAGGCTTGGATTGGGTGTTGAATCCTCTTTGAATTCCTTTTTGCAAATAACGTCAAGCTGAGGAGATGAATGTGCTATTAGAAGGTCTCCCACTATGGCTTGTATATATGATGGGGAGAGCAGAGAAGAGAAGGGGATTCATTTGTTCGTGGATGCGTAAGGAGGGTCTGAGATCTCTGGTTTTGTTCCTGTTGCTACTGCTTCATTTAAGAACATCAGGGTTTTAAACTCAGGTGGCATTACATCCATGTGGTAGGAGGTATATGAAATAGGATCCTGCCCACTGACAGATGTCTCCAGACCACTTCAACAGAGGAAAACCTGCTGGTGCTTTTGTACAGAATGTGGTTGTTTTAACGGTCTGCTCTAGCACATGAAAAAGGAGCCAAATTGTTTTTTAAACAGTTGTAGTAAAAATAATCTCCTCCCCTGACTAATTAGGTTTTGCTTCCTTGTCATCTGTGATATCATAATAAAACGTTTCGTTCTCCAGCCGTTCTCACTGGGGGAAGAAAATGTGTAGCTGAGATCTGAACGGTAAATATCCAAAAGACCTAAACAGTTAAGAATGCCTATTGCTTCTCTGCTTTTGTGAGCGTTTGGCTTTAATTTTGGTTTTGAGAGAAGCAAAATCAGACATAGCTCTGTCTTTGCCTTTGCAGGTCACAATGCAGAATCCAAGCTCTCATCCCTTTTGAAAAGGGGGAAATAGGAGTGAGAAAGCTTTTTATTTTTTTATTTTTTACTGAGTGTGGTAGAGAGCAGAGACATCCTTATAGGGTAAAGAATGAGAAGAGGGGTGCTGAACTAACTGATGTAACTTGAGAAAGCTGTGTTTTATTCTCTTTTTCCAAACGTG
This sequence comes from Tragopan temminckii, assembly GCA_028571105.1. Taxonomy (NCBI): domain Eukaryota; kingdom Metazoa; phylum Chordata; class Aves; order Galliformes; family Phasianidae; genus Tragopan; species Tragopan temminckii. The sequence continues at coordinate 2,143,837 of JAOWBP010000001.1, forward strand.
ATGAATGTTCTGCCTGCAGTAGTTAGAGCACTGGGTCTGTGTGTCAGAGCAGGGCTGGAGCTGTGAATAAGGGCTTAGTGGGATGAATAATTGGCTATCAGAAAAGCAGCACGCAGGGCTGATCATCAGTGCAAAATGAGGCTTCCCCAAACTCATGTGGTTGTTTTGGACCAACTGATCCTGGAAATACGCATTTGCTGCAGGTTTGGCCCCATCCTTGCTATGGCTTCTGCAATCATTTACTTTCCTCCAGGGCTCCTGAGGTTATCTGAGCTCAGGACATCGGCCTGCTTTCCCCCTCCAAGGGCCACACAAGGCCAGTTTGGCACTGAGGATTTTCACCTGGTCCCTGCCAAAGCTTCATGGCCTTTCAAGGCTTGGTTTTCCATCTTGGCTCATCAGACAGGTGCTTTGGAATTGAAAGCTAAGGGAAATACCGCACTGGTAATTGCAACTCCTGCGAAATCCATTGTGTTGGGATGAAGTTTGATTTATGTTTAAAAAAATTGCATATGGGTAAATTGGAATCAGCTATATAAGATTAGATGAAACTCTGTACCAGTAGACAAAGTCCAAGGACTCACTTTTTCCTGATGGGCCCCTACCACACGTGGCATGTACTGCTGTTTTTGTGGTGCAGTGCAGCTGCTTGATCAGGGCACAGTGAAGCATTTCTGGATAGCATGAAAAGATGAGTTGTTATATTATCTTCAAAGCAGCAGGATCTGCTCAGTTGTTGCTGAGAGATTCACTAGAAATAATTAGAAGAGGGTTTTGGAGAAACTTCCCTTATTTTCTTGCAGTTTCAGTCGTCTTCCCTGTGTTTTTATATAAAAAAATACGGATTGTGTATCAGATTTTGAAGAATGAAATCTGTGGAGGCTCTGAGAAGTACCCATAGTCATAAAGCAATATCTGTTGATATACAAATGTCACATGTCAAAGGAATGTATCCAGTGGCACACAAAACTTGAAGTAAAATATTGTGCTTTACAGGAACGTATCATTAAAATGAAAACTAGCAGCACATCAGGAATCTGCCCACGTAACCAAGACAACAAAGAGAGAAAGAAAAGGAAAAAGCAACATAGAGATAGGGTAAGAAAAGAGTGAGTGAGAGAGAATGACAAGGCTGGCCCTAGCTGTTCCACTGCCCCAGGCAAAATAGTTCTTGCAGCCCTTGCTCATACACATAGCTACGTGTGCAGACCAACAGGAAGGCTCTGAATAATACACTGTGGAAATATGCCCTCCAATTCTGCCAGCTTGTCCACAGCACAGCGTGGCCTTGCAGAAAAATGATATAAATAGGATAAAAATGCTAGGCTCTGAAAAGGAAAATTCTCCCTCTGTCCATATCTTGTGGTAGTAACCACAGTCCATGGATTAAAGGTTTGATGGGTGTTGGTGTCAACTTGGGAATGGAGAAGGTAGCTCAAGGATGAGTTGGTTGTGAGACAGCCATGCTCAGCTTTTTAATCTAACAGGAGCTTCTATTCTTCTTCTATATATGCTTTTCCCTTCTACAAATGGAAGGAAATACATTGTTTGCTTAAAGAAGGGTTGGGGGAAATTAATGCTCTGCAGGTTGCAAGGGATTCATGTATAAAGCAGGTAAATCAGATGAAGTGGAAAACTCCTGACCACTTGTGGGGAATGAAGATCCTGTGGTGGTACTTATGAGAAATATTTGCATCTTGGAAACCCTGGCCAAATTATGTTATGAATACATGTCATGGCTAAGAGAATGTGGCAGGATTCAGTATTCATTGTATATCTTTCCCAGGTGTGTAACGTATGGATATTGCTTTTGTGCGGATAGTTTCCACTCAGGGAAAACAAACAAACAAATAAACAAGCAAAACAACTTATTTGCAATTATTCTATGTGCATGTGCAGGTTTAAAGAACAACTTAACATTTAAAACTATCAGCTTGGGAACAGCTCCAGGAGCTGCACCTCTGTTCAAAACAAAGCTTTGTCCATTCTGAAATGTCTCCTCTAAAATGAAGTAGTAATAATTTACATTTGTTTGAAACTGCTTTGTGAGAAATATTCTTCTTTTCCATCAAAATATTTCATTCGAAACCTTCCCTATGCTAAATTCCTTGCAGAGAAAGAAATTGAACTTAAGTGTCAGTTCTTTCACTCTATGGCCAATATTTCATTTTACATGAAATCTCATCAGTTTGAGGTCTTTGAAGAGGCTTTACATTTAGAGTAAAGGTTTTCATTCAAGATTAGACAGCTCTGAAATGGGTCTAGCACTTCCCATCAGGTATCACTTCAATTTAGTAGAAAACTCTCACCATCGGCCAGTTTTATGAACCACCCTTTGGATTACCTTGAACCCTTGAGACCTTCCTTTCTTTGGATCCAAAGCAAAACACCATAGGGAGACTTTTCAATTTGAGAGCTCAAATTGGCAGTTCTAATTTTGGGCCCATTTCACAGTCGCATTGGGGAAGATTGGCTTTCTCCGATGAATGGTTGGGATGGAAAGTACTGCATGTTTTAGCTTTTGCTGGCTTCTGGTCTTGTAGCTTTGGCTGACAGCTCTTCCAGTTGTGTGTTGAAGCTTTGTTTACAGCCTATTTGCCTTGAGAGCTTCAGAAGGAGTCAGCACGTGGCTGGAAGATGAAGCACCTTGGTCCATGCTTCAGGAAGGTAGCCCTGAAGGACATCTGAATGTGCAGCTTCGTTATCATAGTTGATTGCTGTGAGTTCCCTCTTGTAGCAAGTCCTTGTCCATCACAGGTTGGAATAGATCCCTCCCAGAGCAGAGTTCATCCTGGTGGAATGACTCTTGATAGTACATTAGATCTTTACACAAAACTGGATGGCTATTAAGTGCTATTAGTGGGCAACACAGTGAAGAAATGGAGCTTTTTATGCAAAACACTGTTGAGCAAGGTAAGATGGTGTAACAGATGAGCAGAGCCCAACAAGTGGAAGAGCTCTGGCCAGGTTAGTGATATTGCAATGTATCCACATGGTGAAGGGAGGAATTGCTCCTCTTTCTTCTCTGATGCATTACTTCCCATCCAAAAGCTGGAGCTAATGAGAATGAGCCTTGGGTTTGTTGAGCACAGTTTCTTGGATTCTGATAACTGCAGAAAAAGCCAGATCCTCTCTGTTTCTCCAAGTATAAAGGGGTTCTGAATATGCGCAAGACAAGAAACTCTGCTCTGTTTTGATGTTCCCTGGAGGATATTCTGCTGCTGACAGCGCTCTGCAAATGTCAGCAGGGAAACTGCTTCCTTCTCTTTCCCTCTGCTGCTTTGAAGGAGTCAGATTTTTTTAAAAAAGATTATTATTTTTTTTTTCCTAACTGTTTGGCAAGTGGACTTGACTGCTCTGAAAACATGCTGTAGAGGCTCCAGCTCCTGCTGAGAAGCTGGTTTCTGCAAGAGGGACTTGCTCACCCTGGCCTCTCCTCACAGCTTCCTAAATCAGCAGGAGTCCAAGTGCTTCACTCACTTGTGATGGAATGATACAGTTTCCCATCTGTATTTGACGTCTATGAAGGCTGCAGCTTTCTCTGTCCTGCATTGATGTACAGTCACTTTTTGAGAGGTCATTGCCAGCTTAGATGCCTGAAGAGTATTCAGTTTTCTGGATGTGACAACAAGAAAGCTGTGTTTTCTTAGCCTTGGTGTGATCTACCTTTGGTGCTCATGTTGGGTGCCCTTAGAGACGTGGTGGTGAAAACCTGTGTGAACGTGGACCAGTAACAGCTGCTCATACTGGGCCACATAAAAGCCATTAGGTGGTGATACTGGAGTCTGGCATGACATAAATCGTAGAATCATAGAATGGTATGGGTTGGAAGGGACCTTAAAGCCCATCCAGGTCCAACCCTCTGCCACAGACAGGATTACCACCCACCAGCTCAGGCTGCCCAGGGCCCCATCCAACTTGGCCTTAAGCACCTCAAGGGATGGGGCATCCACAGCTTCTCTGGGCAGCCTGTGCCAGTACCTCACCGCCCTCTGAATAAAGTATTTCTGCCTAATATCTAGCCTAAAGGTGCTGGGTGTTCAGTAGTCTTTCTCCAGGTGAAATCAAAGTCATAGGACTTACAAGTCCTGGGTGCTGTGCTATGTAATCTCTTTCCAATCTCCTCTGAAGCCTAGGTGGGGAGCATTGTTCTGTTCTACACTTCAGGTCTATCTTGTAAAAGGTGGGTGGGAAAAAGTTTCTCAGTGCATATATCCTTCCCAGAGCTGCAGCCATCTGGAAAAATCAGACTGAATGGTAGAGCTGGCATCCTGAAGGAGCTGGATGGGCTGGGGAAATGGGTTGACAGGAACTTCATGAGATTAAAGGACAGCTGGATTAGAAATCTCAAAGCCCCTTCTAGCCTAGATCACCCTGTGATTCACCCTCTGCTGCAAAACTCCAGGCCCTAAACCACACTACAGGACCTGTATCTGGGCTCTGCTGCTGAACATCTGCTTTAAACACTTGCTAATTACTCTATCACTGCAAATGGTTGCTTGACCTCTCACATCCCTCATATCCATTGCCTTGAGACTTCTAGCTACAGCTCCTCAGGGCATTATACTGCAGTGAGCTTACTGCTCCTTCCAGTGTTCAACTGCAGCAGGAACACTCCCTTTAGTCTGCTAGGGAGGTGGCTGTTTCTAACAAGAGTTAGAGCATGGTTTTTGGCAGAGAGCAATTAATTCTCCCTGTCTTTCCCTCAAGTACCTCTTCCTGCTTTCTGACTATTCAGCAATCTTTATGCTGGTGTGCAGGGTTTGGCTGAGCTGTGCTTTTGCTGGGTGCCTTGCATACATGTGTTTTTGAGGTTTTGGTTTAACAGTGCCTTGTCAGAGATGGGATCGTGTGAATCTCATCCCTCCAGATGCATTCTGCTCTTCAAAGCCCAGAGGTGCTCGCTGGCTGCTGCCATGTGTTCTGTTTTGCTGGTGCTGCTCTGAATGTTTTTATTCCTGACCGCAGTGGACTCCAGCAGACCCACTGCAGCAGGGAAGGCAGCAGGCTGTACTGTCAGCTCTTCAAGGCCTTCCTCAAAGAGGCTGCAGCTTGAATTTGACAGATTTTTAGTCCCAAAGCAGCAGAGCTGGATTCCCCCACTGTGGGCTGAGGATGTGGAGAAAGGGGGATGTTTGTGACAAAAGCAGACACAAAGGGACAGATAACAACTGCAGGTCCTGCTGCCAGTTACCTTGTTGAAATCCAGGGTCCCTGCAGCCTCCCCAGGGAATAGCTTGCAGTGACACTGTTGTCACCTGCCTCATCACAGCAGATGATTTTCATTGTGGTGTTGCAGGCTCTGTGCAAGATGTGTGGAGTGTTCAGGCTGCCACACCTGATGCGGCTGTGTTGTTCATGGAAACCATACAAGGGAAAAAAAAAAAAAAGATACATCCCTCTGCCCTTAGTTTTATGTGCTTCTGTTTGACTTCATCCCTCTGTTCCATGGGAAGCCCTCTGCAAGGGACATCAGGTGACCAGCTTTGATCCTCACCTGCCACTTGTGCTCTCCAGGGTGACAAAGAGAGGCTGTTAGCTCCCATCCACTCCATCTAATGCCCGGATAGATGCTCAGCCAAAATGGCTCTTGTCATTCCTTCTTCCTCTTTCTGTCCCTTTCCCTTTTCACTGGGATAATGACTTCTCAGGGAGCCCTTGAAGTGCCTCTTGCATCTGCCTTTGAATGCCTCTTGCCTGCTGACCCTTCTTATGGGAAGTCGGCTTAAGTGCGATTCTCCTAATTAGTTTTGCTTTAATTTAATCTTTTGAAATAATTTTATCAAAAAGAGGAAACCTTTTACCCGCTCCCTCATTTCATTGGCTTGTTTTAATGCACGCTGTCTGGGTTTATTTCTCTATTTTTCTTGTCTCTAGATAGGACATCATTTGCATATTTGATTAAGCTCCATATGTTATCAGGGAGCCAGTTGAAAGAACAGCAAGTCCGTGATAAGGCACTGTGCATCCATCTCTTCCTTTCATAGTCCTTCACTCTATCCCCCCTCACCATCCTGCAGCTAGGTCTGTGCCCAGAATCACCTCTACAGTCTGTCTCATCTTCATCTTCTTTCTTTGGCCACAAAGAATCATGGAATAATTTGGGTTGGAGGGCATCTTATTCAAGGTCAGGCTGAACCAGGCTCTCAGGAACCTGACTGAGCTGTAGATGTCCCTGTTCAGTGCAGAGGAGTTGGACTTAGATGACCTTTCAGGGTCCCCTCCAGCTCAAATGGTTTTATGATTGTAGAGTTGCAGCCCCAGCATGTGACAGATCTCAGGTTCATCTCTGGACAGGTACTGATGTAGACATCAATACTGGATTTTTAGGAAGGAAGCAGAAAAGGTGCAGAGCATGGGAACTGAGTGCTGGTGAAGATGCTGTGTGTGACAGAAAGGTCCAGGTTCAGTTCCCTGTGCACTCCAAAACAATCTGCCTGCTTGCTCTTAACAGAATCCTGTTGTGTCTAAGAGGTATATATTGCATGAAAGAAGCTTATTTTCACTCTTCACTGGGGGAGGCTCTGATCAGCCTCTGACCCATAGCAGGCCATTTCTGAGGGTGAACAGGGAGTAGATTCCTACTTGCTCTGCTTATGCATCATGTGGTCCCTGTTTTCAAAGAAATTCATAGAATCATAGAATGGTTTGGGTTGGAAGAAACCTTAAAGATCATCCAATTCCCAACTCCTGTCATGGGCAAGGACACTTCTCTCTGGATTAGTTTGCCACAAGGCAAGTCCAGCTTAACACTGAACCAGTTATGGGGATGGAACATCCACAACTTGTCTGGGCAACGAGTTCCAGTGCCAATTATCCTCTTACAGTCTCCAAAATCCAGGAAATGCTAGGAGACGTTTCTAGTAAAGTCAGGTTGGATTTATAACAGCAAATGAAAGTAGTATAACTAGCCATATTAGTGGAGCTGGAGAAGGTACCACGGCTTGCATAAGGTAGCCCTTGGCTATTTGAAAAGAGCTTTGCGCTCAGCTGACACCTTGAGAGTAGGAACGAGGTTTGATTTATGAGGCAGTTCTTAATTAAAAGGCAAAAAGGAGTGTGTCTTCCTTTGTTTGAATGAATGACTTTCAGCTTGAGCTGATTTGAAGAGCCTCTCGCCTGCATACATCCAGGCTCTCCAGTGCATGGCAGCCTGTCAGCATCACTGTGGTGTTCGTACGCCCCCATTAAGGAGCTTTGTGCTGTATGTATGTCCACTACTTGTGAACACTTCTGCCTAACTCAGTCTTGCTCTACCTTGATGTGTGGTTACTTGTGTAGACCATTAGCTTCCTTCTTTCAAAGGGACACTGTCAAATATAGTTAAGGAAAAGTCTCTACAAAACTGTATCCAGTCTAGTGGTGTTTGTGAAGTCAGTGAGGAGGAAAGTGGAGATAAAATTTCCTTGTTCCTTTACAACTTGGTCTCTTCCCCCTAGTGCTTCCTTCAGTTTGGTTCAGTGACTTTGGCTTGTTACACTGCATCATCTGTCATTTTGTCTTGGTGGCAGCCTGGCTTGAAAGCAATGAAACTTTGCTGATTTTAGGACCCATGTGTGTGAAGCCTGGAGGGCAGCATGAGAGAGTTGTGCTGGATTTTGTAGACGCCAACCCATAAGACATCTGTGGGAGTGAAGACGTGTGTTACTGTGCAGGATTGGGGGATCTGTTCCTGCTTGGTCTGGCACTTGTCATTTTTATTTTTTTTTTCTGCTAAAATCCTGTCAGTAGCCTTTCACCTCTCCTAAATGAAACCATACGGAAGAGCTGCAGGTCCCTGGCCCTTCCTGAAATTAAAAAAGCTCACTGCTGGGTGAGGGGTAGAAGTATGGGTTGAGGACTAGACCACGACTATTAATCAAAGCTGTGGCTCTAGCAAAGTCCCTCTGGGATGCTATGTCCAGGGTGAAAAGAAAACATCTTGCTATAGCTGTGACAGCGGCAGTTAACACTGTAGATTTCACAATATTCTGATAGTGTTAACTTTAGGTTAATGCCTTTTTCATGAACCTGCCTCTGTCATCGCTTGGCTTTCTGTGTACTGGCCAGTGTTACACCAGCTTTGACCCCTAGGAAGATCATTTGTTTCTTAAATTAAAAGGGATTGAGTTGGATGAGGATTTCAATGTGAGACTTTGAAAGGAAATAGATGTGCTGGCTGTGTTGGTATTTGCACTTGAATAAACAGCAGAACTGTGTTAATGGAGAGATCCCATCTTTGGGACACATCTCACAGAATATAACTCCTGATAAGAGCTATTCTTATGTATCAGCAGCGTTGGGTCAAGCATGCACCATCACCTCCAAACTGGGATCCTTGGTGCGGTGAGCATGGAATTAGGTTGGAAATGAGTCGCACGCTCACAGGCTTCAACGGGAGATGGGTTGGAACCCTGGAAGTGCCAAGAGAAGCAAAGTCGAGAGGAAAGTTGGGAACTACTGATCTGTGGGTTTCAGCTCTGGTTTCAGTCCTTCATGCCAAGCATGCTCTGCTGATGATTCACAGGGCTGGGACACTTTTGGTAGCAAAACATGAACTCCTAAGGGACTTCAGAGGGTTTCAGAAGCTCTGTGGGTTCTCGCTTTTCGATCTGATGTGCTATGTTGGCATAGGACCACAGCACTGTTGTGTTTAAAGCATCCTGGAAATGCAAACCACTATTTCTACTCCAGTCATGCTGGTGTCTCACCCTGCTGGGATGCTCGTGGCTGTAGTCTGGAATCATCTTTCCCTTTGACTTCATGTAACTTTTTCTGAACTGATCCTGGCAATGTATTTCAGCGATGTTGGGCAAAAGGTTATCGCTGAAAGTGCTGGAGACCTCATCATATTAATTTTTCAGAATCGTTCCAATGAAATCTAATTAAACACTGCGACCGGCACAGTGCGAATCTCCCTGTGTTTGCCTCATTTGTCATATGGTTGATTAAGGCTGGGTTATCAGGGGGAGTTTATTGCTTGTGATATCTGCTGGGATGGATGTGGTTTCACACACTATGGGCACTTTGATCTTTTTCCCCACTGCTTACAAGTTTCTGTTGGCTTCTCTTGGATTTCATATGCAATCGATTTATCTCCTTGGGGTCTAAGGGAACATATTGATGATAGTGCTAACCTGAGCGATAAGGAGATGTCATGCATGCTAATGCATTTTCCCTGCCCTTTAGACAGCATCTCTGTGCTGGTAAGAGATAGGGCCCTGGCATCACATTAGGCTTGAGCATCTCTCTCTCTCTCTCTTACAATGAGGATAATTCATTTTATTGTTTCCTTACAGAACTGAGGAAAACAGGGGGAGGGGGAAAACTTCTAAACCAACAAACTCGCACCAGCACCAAATCAAATCTTACTCTATTTCCCTCCTCTTTTTTCCACAAAACAAACAAATCAGCAGAACTCTGAAAGCTTTTACAGACTACAAAACAACTATTTATGGTTATTTGACCTCCCCACCCTCCCCTTTTCTTCTTTTTCCTGTTTAATTAGCTCTTGTTTTACAGATATTTCTGCTGTAAGATGGGAAAGTCAAAATCTTTTGATGCTTTCAAACCCCTTATCCCCCTTGTGATGATGTAAATGAATTCCCCAAATCCCACCTATATTGGGAATTTTTAGCTAACTTACTATTCATGGAAAGGAAGAAATTCCAAATTTGTATCTCTGTTTTTCTCGCACGTCTATCTTAGCATGCAATATATAGAGAACTGCAAGATCTTATGAGACCGCTGCATTTAAGCTCTTAGTTAAACTTCTTCTGCCAGGTTAGCATTTCTGCCTGCTTGGAAACTGGAGAATTGAACTCACCTGGGAGCCCCCATAGTGAAATAAATTATCATAATATAGTGGGAAAAGAAAAGATTTTTAGAATGGTGGAGTAGCACAGGGCTACCCAGGTGAATTACATCTGTTCATTTAGAGCTGTAATATTACTTCAGCTTTGAGCTGCGTGACTGAGAAATCTTTATTTTAAGGGGAGGGGGCTGCTTGGGCTGGGAGAAAGCAGGAAAATTTAACATCCAAATGTCAAAAGCCCCAAATGCCACCTGACACTAATTGTTAGTAATTATAATAACAAGCTAAAACTGGGAGTTAATTGCTAATTCATGATTTTAAGCCAGTCTTGTGTTTTTAGGTGACTCTGACTTCTGCATCTTTGAATTTTGGGCACTGGCAGTGACATGAAGTGGTAGATGGGGGGGAGGGAGACAAGAGATGAGAAGACCTATCACAATTAGTATTCTGATGCTCTGCTTTTAACAGATTGTTGGCATAATGCTTGTTTATGCAGATGCAGGACCATTCACCAAGGTGCTGTATGCCTTACAATGCTAACAAAGATTAATATTTAGCTTGAATCTGGGCAATGTAAGAGGAGAATCTGAGCTGTATCTTTCCCACAAAGCTATGAACAGTCCCAATATATGATGAAGCAAGTCAACAAAGCCCAAATAACCACAAAATTATTACAATATCATCCACCAGTTATAAAGATACCAGCATGGATGTTATTATTTTTTTTTCCTCTGGATTTTCACCTTGATCATACTCTGCTTGTCTCCTACTCTGTGATCTAGCCCAGGCTACCACTGTGCTTCTTTCTTCCCTGTTAAGGAAATCTCAGGCGCTTTCCTCTTTAAAGCTCGCATTGACATTGTAATAGAAGTGCTGCCCTTCTCCTCACTGCGGAAAGCAAGCCCCACTAGGAAAGATGATATCATTGGCACTAAATATACACCAGCCATCAGGCCCCTGGTCAGTGCCAGAGATGCTCTGGCAGACTCTGATGTGACTTATTTTCTATGTTTTGTCGATTCTGTCTGTGGCAGGTGATTTCATTAACTGCTCTTTAATTGCTTGGGAAGAGCTCAACCGTTATTTGTCTGTTTTCTCCCTCCTGACAGAAACCCACTACAGCTTCCTTGTAGTTTTCTCCAGGATGCACAGATTGGTGTTGTTGCCCTGTTTCCAAACCTACTCATGTGTTATTATTATTGTTGCTATTACTATTATTTTATATTATTATTGCAGAATTGTTTGAGTTGGAAGGGACCCTTAAAGGTCATCTACTCCAACTCCTCTGCAGTGAACAGGGACACCTACAGCTAGATCAGGTTGCTCAACTCCCCATCCAGCCTGATGTTGAACGTCTCCAGGGACAGGAAATCTACCATCTTTGTCATAAAAATACTTTTTCCTTATATCCAGTTTAAATCTCCCTTCTTCTAGTTTGAGACCACTTCCCCATGTCTTATCACAGCAGACCCCAGAGCATAATAATAATGATTATTTTGTTTATCAGTTGAGTAGGATGGGGCTGCAAATTCAAGAATTTGAGCTCAATTCCTACAAAGTTCAATTCCAGGATTTTAGCTCAGTCCCACCACTTGTGACAAGGTTTGTGTTGCAGTAGGACTTGGAGTCTCTTGGTGCTGCTCAGTGTGACACCAGCTGTCTAGGTAACTGTAGACTCATGTGTCCAGTCTTCCTATTTGTCCTGTACTTATTAAAATGGAGAGAGAGATGGAAAGAGGTGGTTTGGGAAAGGACTAAGTTCCTCAAACCCACTCTGAAATGGGGATGAGGAGTCCTCAAGACTTGCCCAGTACCTGTTCAGTAAACTGCTCAGTGCACGTTCCTGAATTTTCCTTGCGTTTCCTGCCTCTTGGAGGGCATTTGACCTCACTTCCTCAGCTTTCTTGACATCTGGTCCCTTTCCTCCAATAGCTGCTTTGTGTGATTCCTTTGACTTTGTCTTCTAGAATATTTTGTGTTTCCTTCCTCCACTCCATTCGTTCCTTTCCCAAAAGCAGCTTCGTTCAAGCCTCCACAGTTTCATTACTCCTGGATGGCTCTTTGGCCTTGTTCATCTTGGATGTCCATCAGTGGTTTGATCTGAGCATCAGACTGAAATGCAAGAAACCTAAATGTTGGCCGTACCTCCTGTGGATGGAGATATCTACTGTCTTTTCTGTCCAGGAAGCAAAAAACCTCCACTTTTTGTAGGATATGACTGATCTCATCTTAGAATCATAGAATGGCTTGGGTTGGAAAGGACCTCAGAGTTCATCTAGTTCCAACCTTCCTGACATGAACTGGTTGCCAGCCACTAAATCAAAGACCAAATCAGCCTGCCCAGGGTCACATCCAGCCTGGCTTTGATCAACTCTGGGGAGGGGGCATTTCTTTTGGTTCTTTGCAGCATCCTGTATTTTCTTCACTTTAATGCAATGCAATCCTGTATTTTCTTCCCTTTAATCCAACCTCTTCTACAAAACTCATGTGTACTTACCTGGCTGGGCAGTGGGCCATGCAAGTGAAGGTTGCGGAGAGCATGTGGAAGATGGATTGAGTGTGGA
>JAOWBP010000001.1:2167678-2203015 GCA_028571105.1 Tragopan temminckii
TTTCCCCTTGTCCTGTCTCCACACACTGCTGAAAAGAGTCCAGCCTCGCCACTCTGCCCCCCACACCTTAGATATTTATAGGCCTGGATCAGGTACCCTCTCAGTGTTCTTTTCTCAAGGCTAAACAGACCCAGCTCACTCAGCCTTTCTTCAGAGGGGAGATGCTCCAGGCCCTTCAGCATCTTTGTGGCCCTACGCTGGACTCTTTCCAGGAGATCCAAATATACCATCCGTTGTGAGAAGAGAATGGCGGCTTTGAGGCCTGGGGTTTGAGTCAGAAACGTTGGAATTCAGGGCCTAGGCTTTGGGTCAGAAATGCTGGAATTCAGTTTTCTTAAGTCTTCTTAAAAATCTTGCTGGCTTTAAAAGGATGGCAAAATCTTGGCACTCCAACCAAGATTGTGGTCATCTCTGTTTCATGTTGTGGATGCTACTGAATGAGGCTGCTCAGATTTTCCTTCTGTAAGTTTTGGCTGCCTACTATGTCAAATCAGTAACATATTCTCCTGACAGGTATGGAAGTGATACTATCCCTGAGTTGCAGAGAGGGTGAAGCCATTCAAGCTATGTACTTGAATGCTTGAAGTGGATTTACCTGGAAAAGAAGTATTTAAGAAAGTGGTTTGGATCACGTCCTAGACAGGTTGCCCAGGCTTATATAGACAGAGGAGTTCAAAGCATTGCTTATATCATTCCCTGGAGATAGCTGACCATCTATTTCCTATGTGAGCAACTCAGATGCTTAAGGGGAGTGTGATGAATTGCCCTGCCAGTGCAGACACGTGCAGCAGTATGTGACTCAATGTGAGGCACTGCAGCAGAAAGCCTGAGTGTGACTTGCAGTCAAGTGATGGTAACTAGTTGCACAGGCTACAAGGTTTGTGACATAGAAGAGGGGATTACTTTGGGGTCCTTCGAATGACAATGGGATTATTCCCTTTAACAAATCATCCTGCCACACTTGGGAAAGAAGGGTTTTTTCTGACCTTGCATTGTTCTTTATCCCTGGTCATGTATAGATCTCCTTCAAAATCTGCTGTTAGTGCTTGATGTGCCACATTCTTGCAGCAGCAAGTAAGGCATGCTAGCCACCCACTTGGAGAAGATAAACAAGCTCTCATTTATTTATTTAACTCCCTTGCTATTAATTGCGAGGGATGACCCTTTGCTTGGATGTTATGAAGCATATTGACTTCCTCTCTTACAAGCTTTCCAAGAGACTTGTTGCTAAGCATACTCAGCAAAAATCTTGAGAAGGGCCCTGGGACGGTTTTTATGGAACATGGGGGCTCGTGTTAGAACTAATGAGCTTATTATGTGATATATATTGGTATCTCTAGTGACTCTCTCCTTTGCCACTGTGTCCAGCCTGTCTGCAATTAGGAACAAGGTCTGTGACACTGTGTTTGATACTAATCCTCAGTGAGATGAAAATGGCTGTTTTTCACTGAATGTGGTAGAAACTCATGATTTGCAAAACAGGAACTCTTTTTTTTTACTTCTTTATGACTTGAATTCTTCAGAAGTCCCCAGAGACTTACTGTTTATTTATTTGTTTATTTATTTGTTAGCAGGACTGCCTCCTGTTTTTTTTAGATACTTAGAAATTTGAATAGTTTTAGCATGGGTAGTTCAACCTATAATCCTCACCATAGGTAATTCATATAGTAATGACGTAGGATGTCAAAAAAAGAAGAGTATCGAGATGGTGCTGATAGATGAAGGCACTCAGAACTGAGCCATATCACTCATCTGTCCAAAGTAGCTCTTGCACTGTATCTGTATGAGGTCAGCAGCAATGCAAAGTGCAATTCTAAGATGCAAGGCAACCTCTACAGATGATTCCCCTTACTTGTGATCAGGCAAATCAGAGAATGCAAGTGTAGAACTGACCTCAGGAATTCTGGTACTCCTTGTCCCAAAGAAAAGCTTGTGTAGTTAAACCATGGAGGGGGGATGTCCAGGTTAACGTGTCTAGGGTGGCATCTCAAGAGAGAACTCTGCAGTCTGGTGGTCTCTGATTGACTTGGAACATTTCTCACTGTTGGATCTGCAGGTTTTGTGCTTGTTTTATTTTAATAAATGCCTAAACCAAGAGTTGGACTCAGTGATCCTTATGGATCCCATTCCAACTTGGGATATTCTATTATTCTGTGAACATAGTCTTCTGTGGGATTGTCCAACCAATGTCAGAAAGCTCACTTGAACTATCCATTCACTTGAGGAGTCCTGTCGACTTCCTGCAATCCACTATTGCCACCTTTCTTCCTTATCACAATATCACCCAAGTTTTTTTTTGCACTGGAAACTTCAAATGAATAGATATGTTAATTGGTATCATTACAACAAACGGTTCTAGTCACACTGCAATTCAAGTGAACATTTCATGTTGCCATTTAAATGAGGAAAAAAATTTTTTAAAGCCACTGACAGCTACTTGTGTTTAATTCATTTTGATTTCGTTAGGAGGGGGAAGTTATCAGGATTGCATCATTAAAAATGCATGCTTGGGTTATTCATGCATGTTTCACATATCCCTGTGTATGATCCATCATAATTCTCCATTAGCCAATGAAGGTAGCAAGTGGAAAGGGACTGCCAAGCATACACATAATTCAATTACATCCATGACGTCACATTGATTGGATTCTTAATGACATCTCCGAGCTGTGCTCTGAACAGGGCTTGGTGAAATGAGACTTTCCGCTGAGGCTGCTTGTCCTTGGGAACACAAGGTTTGTGTCACCACCCCACATTTGCAGAAGATTGGATCCAGAAGGAACTAGGCAGCTGCTTTGGAGCTGCTCGGCAGCTGGAGATGAAGGCCAAGTGTGAGCTAGCTCAGATGTTATTGCACAAACCACTAACCTTGACTTCTATAGCAACTTAGCAACTGTGCTGCTTGGACTGTAATAAAGATATAAGATGTTCTCCCTGGTGTTCAGTGGTATTATTAAAATACATGTACACCAGTTCCTGTGACAGAGGAACAATGTGTCATGCTGAAATAAGTCATAATTTGGTGCAGCTCTGCTCACAGTGGAACACCAGTTTGCTTAAAGCCTCTTCTAGAAGATGGGTGGCTGTGGAGCAGCGTGCAGCATTTCCTGCAGGGGAGGGAGGTAGGAGATGAAACTGGTGGTATGTTTCTCTGTTCCTCTGTAGGAGTCTTTCTAGAACTGTATTTGGTCTTCTTTTAGCATGTGTAGTCTTGAAACAGACAGAGGTACCTCTTGCTTTTTTGGGTGGGGACGCACACCAGGCAAAGATGGGGAACAATCACAGACAGTTGGACTGCCAGCTCCATCTTTGGGAGCCCACCAGCAAGTCCATCCCTGTTGCTGTGATCAGAATCAGCATCTGAATGCTGTGACTCAGGCGTGTTTGCATCAGTAATTCCACCTTCCTCCCTCCTCTCCTTCAATACAGTCTTTCACCCCTTTAGTAAAATGTATCTCCCTCCTTTCCAGAGCTTGCCCTTGATCTGTGTGATGTGAAAGTGCCATTCCTGGGCGCAGGGCAGAGGTCAGTTGATGCAGCAATATCCATTATGCCACAAACATGATTGAGGGCCTGGAGCATCTCACATATGAGGAAAGGCTGAGTAACCTGTGTGTATTCAGCCTGGAGAAATGAAGACTGAGAGGGGATCAGATAAACGTTTATAAATATCTAAGGGGAGGTAGAAGGCAAATGGATGAGCCCAGGTTCTTCTCAGTGGTGTGTAGTGATAGGACAAGGAGTAATGGCCTAAAACTTGAACTTCAGAAGTTCTGTACTAATATGTGGAAGAGCTGAAAATGTGGATTTGGACAATTTGGATTAGTCAAGTGGAGCAAGGATTGTTGATGCAGAGCCTTTCTTGATGCTCCTTGAAAAGAAAGAAATAAGAAGGCTCTGCATCCCTCATTGCTTCCTATTTTAATGTATTGATAATAACTTGCTCTCTATGAATGTGTACTTCACTCCTACATTCCTCAGCACTTTGTAAGCTCTAGTGAGTAACAGCTCAACAGCAGGTTGTCTTCATTTTGTTGGTAGTAGAACGCAGGCCCAGAGAACTTAAAAGGCCTGATTGAGTGGTTGGCAATCCTGCCCGTGGCTGGGGTTTGAGTCTGATGATCTTTAAGACCCCTTCCTACCTAGGCCGTACTCTGATTCTATGATATGATATGAGTTTTTCAGATTAGGGAGAAGTAATCACTCCTACTTCTGACTTCTAGACCTCTGTTTTAAACGCAAAAGCATTCAAACTACCAATCATATTGATTTTCAATTACTGCTCAAATGGAAGTGGTTGCAGCTTTGTGTTAACTCTCGGGAGACTTTACCCTGTCATCTCTAGTGAAGATAAGGGCTAAAATTCTGTACTGCTTGTGCTGACATGGCATGTGGTTGTGTGGCTGAAATTCACTCCTGAGTAGAAATGGGGAAGTTGTCTGGCTTTTGCCACAGCTTGTTAAAATAATAAAATCTCTCTTCATGGAGATGAGAATTCTTAGCTCTGCTGCTGGGGGTAGTACAAGGCAGGGCAGCACAAAGAAAGCATAGCTATAAATACAGGGCTATTGTGGTGGTGGTACAGAGTTATTGTTGGCATGAGCATGGGGTATTTTTAAATAGTTCGAGGAGACTTATTTTAAATGGCAGCTGTGCTGAACCTGCTGACACATCGTGGATAGAACTGGATTAGCTGGGAGAAATCAGATGAAAGTTGGATGATGCAGAACTCAAACCTTTCCTTCTTTGATTTTCAGGTTTGTTGGTATTTGCCAACCACTACCATGGGTGGGTGACTGTGTTTATTCATACATAAACACACTGTACTTTTTGTGGTGCCATACACACACAAACACCTTTAGAGGATACTTTTCCTGTTTGATCCCTCAGTTCTTTGCTGAAACAATGCCTCAGTTTTTCCTTCACAGAATCACAGAATCATAGAATGTCCTGGGTTGGAAGGGACCTCAAGGATCACGAATCTCCAACCTCCCCTTCTGGAGATGTAAAAGAGTTAAAAGTTTTGTAGTCCCAGGTTAGGATCATGGCACATTTCTTGCAGAAATGAAATTCATAGATTATAATTCCCAACAGCCTGGCTGAGTTCTAAAACCAATCCCACGAGACCTGGACTCATTGTGGACTTCATTTGCACTGAACCACATCTTTGTTCATATCTCCATCCCCTTCTTCCAAACCAATGTATGTGTCTGTTCCATCAGTTTTATGCGACAGTCACCGACGATGTTATTTATAACAGCTTGACCATAGCCAGGCAACCAGAGTCTTGGGTTACCATCACCTGCTTCATTTCCAGTTCCTCCCTGCTGAATCAAAGGCTGCAGCAGGGCTGTATTTCAGACTGGGGTATGGTGGTGACCCTGAACCGTTGCTGTCCTGAGTGCAGTGCTTGTTCCCATCCCCACCTCAGGTCACAGTCTAGTAGGAATGACCTGTAGCCAGGGCCTGAAGCTCTCTGTAGGAAGCTTCCTGTAAGGAGTAAAGGTGATATCCTCCTGGGGAATGCTGTTCTCCTTTGCATCTACCTTAAGCCAAAACACTTTATTGTTCATAATATTAACAATGTGCATCATATCTGGCCACATCTTGGATTGTTGCCCTCTTGAGGCTCTAGCAGTTCTATTAAGGGTGCTGCAAATAAGTGCTGAGCATCCCTGAAAATTAGGAGGAGAGGATTTCAGCTACATGGAAACAGGATTCCCCTTGGTGATGGTGGTGGACTGATGTGCACAGACAGCTTTATCTCACGTCTTCCCCCTTATCAGCCACATCTGGCAGTATCACATTTGTTACATCTCCTCCTCGTGGTGCTGACATGAGAGGATATCTCTCAGGGTTGTTGACAAGTGAAAAAGTAGGAAATTAGCAAATCTCCAACACATGAATCCCATTGACTTTTTTCTTTCCAGCCTGAATGCCAGTTTTCTTGTGTCCCAGAGCGGTGAGAACAGCACAGGTGACCATAACACTCCCCTTGGTGTTGCCTCTATGCTGCCTCATGTTTCTCTGACATCAAGTGACAGTCCCTTATTCGGTGAATATCAACTCATCTGGAAGATGCAAACTCTGATCACGTGCACTGGCAGCAACTGGAGGCCAGATTAGTATTCTATTCTAGTATGTAAGACTATATATCTACTTTTTTTTCTATTCTTTTTTGGCATATGAAAGCTATATACCCACTCTTCTTTACTATATAAAAATTATATATCTCACTTTTCTCATATGTAAAAACTGTATGTCTATTCTTTTCTATTCTTGTATGTAGAAGCTAGCTGAGTGCTTTTTGCATGGAAGACTGCTAAGAATTTTTTCTTTGTAGTTTGAATGCACATAATGTGAAGGGGTAATAGAATTAGAAGCTTTGCAGCTTCACTACACCATCCCTTTCTGTACTTATTGAGTATCAGTTAGAAACAGCTCCCTGCAGGGGCTTTGCATCCTGGTGGGAGGTCCTTGACTTCCCAGGAGTGGCAGATACAAGCTGGCCAGAGTTCATCCCCTTCTCTCACTGCATCTTGCAGCTCCTGGAGCAGTATCACTCTCTGCAAGAGCAGTGTAACTACTGAGAACTCTCTCCTCTCTCTGCCACGCTGGTGAAATGCCCTTTGTGATTCTCCAAGCTTTTGTTTTTTGCATGAGCTGAGTTGGGGTGAACTTGGTGAGACCTCCAGAACATCATTAATAAGTTAGGAGAAAAGTTCCTTCCGGTGCTCAGAGCATAACACAGGCAGAGAAAGCAGGCTTGGTGCTCAAACAGACTGTGTGTAGTGGTGTTTTGTGCCCTCTTTACTTGCAGCATTGGTTGAAATGTTGACTTTTCATATGGGTCCACCTGTCCTGGTGTTTCAGGAGTCATGGTTGGCTGCAGATGAGTGGCTTACAGTCTCTCCGGCAACTCCTATGAGTGTTTTGGTGGACTGTCTTGACAGCCCAGCATCTACAGGACCTGTTGCCTCAACCACAATATCCACAAACTGGATTGTTCATGATTCACTTTGGGGTCTCCTGAATGCTTCTGCCATCTTAGTCTCTCGTTGCTCAAGGCTCCAGGTTATAGGAGAGAGCTTTAAAAGCCACAATGGATGGTGTAGTCATCTCAGTTCACTGCCTGAACAGCCCAGCCTGCATGGCCCCATGGCTATTTCTGTGTCTTACAAGTAGAGATTTTACTAGGAAATGAAAAATCTTCAAGGTTAAGCTGCAAATACGCTTTGTGCTCTTCCTAGAACCATCATTGTGAAATAATTACTGAAAGAAGGAACCATTTTTCTTTTTCTGGGAACATCTGTGCTCTCTTTCTCTTTGTGTGCTTTTTGCTTTTTGTTTTCTGAAGATGAAGTCTTTTTGATCTTTCTGTTGATGGGCAGCCACACTATTCCCCACATTCGGCCACTGGTGTGGTTGGCGGGACCTCTGTCATCTTCTCTGCAGCTGTTTGCTCCTCCTGACTCCCCTCATCCTACTCTTCCTGTATGGCTTTCAGAGTCTCTTGTCACTGAGATTTCATTCATGTCACTGTGGAGGGTCATTTGCCAGTCATCCCTCTGCAGTTATTTCTGCACAGATGGTGTTTTCTAATGAAAAATGGTTTAATAGGAATGCACTGATGGTTGAACTTGATGATCTTGGAGGTCTTTTCTGACCTTAATGATTCTATTAAACCCAAAACTCACCTTCTTAATTTCCAGTGCTGCTGGAGTAGCACCTGATTTCTTTCCTTGGTGTCACTTTAAAGCAGGGCAGGGAAGAAGGTACATCAGTGTCCTCTCCAAAACATGACTTACTCCATGAGAATGAGTTTCATGACCACTCTCTCCTCCATGTGTTAGGATTTGCTGAAGGGCCGGAGAGCAGAACTCTGCCATGCTACACAGCACTATAGAAGTGGAAGGGACATTTTGGTCAAATCCAGGCCTCTGACATTGCTGGCACCACTCTGTTGGAATCTGTTTGAAAGCTTTGAAAACATCATCATCACCTTAATTCACTTTTTCTGGTTGTTCAGACCCAAAGTTTCTTGATGCTGGTGGGACAGACAAGCTGGTGGTTCCAATGGGCTACAACTGATGAATGGGAAGGATGCTAAAACACAGACAGCAAAACCCCCCAGCTGAGCAAAGGTGGATGCAGAAACATGCCTCCTCCAGCAACTTGTGTCCTCACTGGAGCATATGGATGACATACTGGACCAGGCATATCCAACCTGTGGGCTGCCTGCAGCCTAAGATGGCCATACTGGGACCGCCCTGTGCCCTGCACCACCATGGCAGTGACTTTTAGTGGTCTGGCCTTGGATGCTCACTCAGCAACAGCCACACATTGATCTCTGGGATTAAACTAGGATATGGGGAAGGTGCAGTGCTGTGCTAACTCAAGTGATGGCAAATAATTTTATGCATTTTGATACACTGGCGAAACACAGTCCTGAGAACAGTGAAAAATACACAGAAAGCTGTGCCTTCTGTTGTGATAAAGGAATTTAAGATTTCCAGATTGCCAAAAAAAACCAACAACATCAGTTTTTTGGTATATCTGTGACTCTGTTTTCAGTAGATATAAATACAGTACCTGCAAATTTTCAAATGGAACTTATGGAGTTGCATTCAGATATTCAGCTCAAAAATTTGATTGTATCTCCATATCAGACTTTTATAAGACCTCTCTTACCAGAGGAAAATACCCTTCACTTCGCAATCATAATCACTTTTTGGCAATATCTACCTTTGTGAACAACTCTATTCAAGGATGAAGTACAGGAAGAGTAAAATTTCTATAGAAATCTGATGAACACCTTGAGAGCTCACTGAGAATTGCAGCTGCTTCCATCAAACCAGACCGATGCATTAGTTTCACAAAAACTGGTCACATATCCCACTCATTTTATGTTTCTGTTGCTCTCTTTTTTTGTTTTAATAAAAATATATATAAGCAACAAAACTTTTTGTAATATGCATTAATTATATAATATTTTATATGCAGCCCAAGATGATTTCTCTTTGCTCAGTGCGGCCTAGGAAAGCCAAAGGGTTTGACACACGTATTGTAGAAGCTGGATCAAAATTACTTTACTGCTCTGCAAGGGGAGAGCAGATCATCACCATGTCACATCTCTGTGTGTAAAGCTGGTGCAAGCAGGAGCACCAAAGACTGCATTTTGCACAGTATTAAGGGGATGTTCAAAAGCAGTGCAATGTCAGACAGGACTTGCAATGATAGCCTCAAAGCCGTTGACTGCAGTGAAATGTGCCTCCAGCTTTGGAGTGGTGTGTGACAATCAGTGCTCACCTATCAGTGCTGTGGAGCAGCACCTGAACCTGCCTCTCCTCCGGCCACTCCATAAACAGCAGCAAAAAAAAAAATATTGGGCAAATCTTGCCTAGAACTGCCTCTGCCAAAAATATTTAATACAGACATATGCTCGCCTCACTCACATTCACAAAGCAGACAAATTTGATGGAAGGGTTCGTTAGCAGAGACAGTGGAAAACGTGCTCCTACTCTGATTTTGTTCTGAAGATGAGGGTGGTTGTTTTTTTCCCCATTTTTATTCTTTTTTTCTTTCCTCAGTGCATTTCTGATGGCTGCTTTACATTTTGCTCTGCATTCCGGAGGAGCTGACTCAGCAGTTCAGCATGCAGTCGCTGCTCAGAGGAATTTGCACTGGTGTTGTTTATTATTTTGAGCACAGCCAGTTTTCTTTGCTATTAATTGGCAGGCAGGAAATGTTTCTTGGCCTTTTTAGATGACTAGGTCTGGTTCTGGGACCTTGCTGTCGAGGAGGGGAAGCTCATAGGAAACTTGCATTTGAGTGATTAGCAAACAAAAAATAATTTCAGTGCAAATGCATCTCTTGATATTTGAGTTGTCAAATACTCTGAGTAATGATCATGTTTTAAATATAGTTTATAACTTTCTTCTTATGCGTATGCTGCCTACTGTAGCTGCATTGTGGAATATACATGGCTATGTGAATAAATGATGGAGCTCCATAATTACACCTAGGGAGGAAGAGATCTGTCTGTTTATTTTTTTATATGTATGTTTATATATTTAAAGAAAGGCTATTACACAGATGGAATCTCTTTTAGCTCTCAATTTAATAATAATTAGAGTTTAATTATGCTGTGACAACTTTATTTTATTTCATCTTATTTTACTTTAGCTATCTCAAATAACTGCTAATTTTCCAAGCCGGAAAGGTCATGGCACAGATGTGGATAAATACATTGTTAATTAGATGTAGTCACTAAACCCACTCTCCAGCAGTAGTGATATTAAGCACAGTAAGGGTGCGAGGACTGGGAAAACAGTCTTATCACTACTGCCTGTGATCATGGGAATTAATGGCAGTGATTAAAGATCGGACTGTAGAGTTTGAATCGAAGGAGTTTTGATGGGGGTTAAATTCCAATAAGTGCAGTTTAAGTACAGGATCTATTTTATAAGACACAAACCACTCGTTATTCACCAACATCAGCTCAGCCAGCTCTTCAGTTTTGATTTGTAAGACACTATCATCTATTCCCATCCTTGTTATTGTTGTAGAATCGTAGAATTGTTAAGGGTGGAAAAAATCTCTAAGGTCATTTAGTCCAACTATCCGTCTACCACCAATACAGCCCACTAAACCTTGTCTCTAAGTACCACATCTACCTTCTTCTTGAACACCTCCAGGGATGGTGACTCCATCACCTCTCTGGGCAGCCTGTTCCACTGCCCAACCATTCTTTCTGAGAAGAAATTTTCCCTGATGTCCAACCTAATGTGATTGGGTGGGATGTGTCCAGCAAGATTTCCCTGAGCTTGTTGCCTGGAGCTGGGATACAGCAGAAGGAAAATCAATCAATGCTTAACCCAATCCTTGTGCCTTAAAAACCCAAAACAGACAGGCCTTGGATGGACTTAATATCATCAAAGTCTTATTCTAAACTTGTGACTGAGACCCTCGCTTCGACTTTATTTATTCTGATTCTTGTTTAAAAAAAAATTGATTGACTGCAGAGGGGTGGAGCTGAGTGATTGCAGAGGAGTGAAAGCAAAGCCCTTACAATCTTCTTGGAGTAGGGGTATTGTAGAATCATTAAGGTTGGAAAAGACCACTAATGTAATCAAGTCCAATGATCAACCCATCACTGCCATGCCCACTAAACCATGTCTCTCAGTGCCACATCTATCCCTTTTTCTTGAAAACTTACCCTTTTTTCTTGAAAAATATTCAGGAAAAGTCTTTAACAATACTGCCAGGGATGGAGCCTGTGCATGAGGAGGGGATGAGTTAGTGGAGGAGCTGGTGCCTGTGCCAAGGATTAACTGGAGAGGGAAGGTAATCCCAAGCCAACAGGTGGGCCAGCCTGAACTTGGAGGATGGAGAACCCTTCTCAAGTGTGGGATTAAGCTGCTGAGGTGCCAGTACATCACAGCAGAGCTGTTTATTTTGGATGAGTGTCTAGGCTGCATGTAAAGATTGTGTTTGTTTTAGCTAAATGGGGAAAATCCTGGTCCTGTTGAAACTGATGTTGGAGCAAACAGCACCATGGATGTCTGCCCACACCAGGAGAGTTTTTTTGGGAGAGTGTTTTTGGGAGTGTTGGTGGGAGGAGGGGTATGAGTATTTTTTTCTCACCTGTTTCCCTTGAGCTTTCTGCACCATTGCTCACATCTCAGTTATCTCCACTACACTTTTTTTTTTTTTTTCCTCTTCGAACTCCTCCCCACCAACTGTGCTGACTGCTGAGGAAATAAAGCACGGCCTGACACATTTCTTTCTGTCTGCTGCTCTCCTGCATGGCTGGGCTTCTCTCACCTGCCTGCTGGGAAGAGCAGGCGTGGGAGCAGCTTTGCTTTCTGGGCTCCTACAACGTGATCCTATTCTGAGGCTGCACATGGGTGAAAGACAGAAAAGATCCTTCACCCTTGACCCAGTGTTTCAGGGAATACTGCTTGAATTTTCTGTTTGAACAGTGTTTTCAGCATTCAGTTGCTTGAGAGTAGGTGTTTCTGCAAATAAGAAATAGGACTGAGCTGGTGCAGCTCTGAGCTTGTGCTGCCCTATGCATCTGTGACCAAGTTCTTGGCCATGGTTGCTTTCTTTTTCTCATAATCCTTTACTCTCTTTGGACATCAACAGCATCTTTCAGACTGTCTCACATATGACTGATTTTTATTTCAGCCTCCCACAAACTTTACTGTAACGTACAGTCTTGAGAGGCTTTTTGCATGCTCAGACTGGTCCCAAATGGTGCTGCAACAAGCAGCAAGAAAAGAAGTAGCGTAGCATGAGCTTCCTTTAGGGAAGCTCTGGGGTTCTGGCCCTCCCTCCTTTCACATCCCATTGTTTGAAAACCCGTTTGCAAGCAGCCAACGAGCCGTTGTGGCTGGCAGCACTGTGCAAACACCCTGCGCTTGTGCTGCTGTTTTACATTGATAATTCATCCCGAGATCAGCATTTAGAATTAATTCAATTAAAGGAGCCTCATTATTCATTTATGAGGAAGGGAGGCTTAATAAAGAGCTGTAGGTGGGGAACCTCTCTGTGTGTGCTGTGCTGGGAAAGGAGTTTATTTCTAGCTGGGTACCTCTGGTGTCCCCTGGCTGGTGGCAGGGACGTGGACACCCCCTGGAATACCCTCCTCATTTGTCTATACAGCTTAAGTAATATCCCCATGTTTTGCCTTTCTGTCTAGATGTTTGATCAAAGAAGTACTGCTTTATGGTTTTCTTACAGGACCATATTTTTCCCTTCCTGGATTTTAACTTTCTGTCACTGTCCCAAGTTGCTTCCTGCCCTTCAGTTCCCAGTCCTTAACAGGTGGAGCAGAGACCTCTTAGTGGAGTAAGAAGCTCAGTGTTGGCCACACCTTTGGGCAGGGGACTTGCTCTTGCTGGATGAAAATATCCCAAATTGCTCTGTTTATCTGGAATGGACATGCTTGGGGTATATATCAGATGAAGGAAGGGATCTGGGAATCATCAGTGATGGTCAAACGAGGAGCTCTTCTCTCTTCCTTCTTCTGTCCACTCTGAGCCTGTAATTACTCTAGCTGTTCACATCATCAAAGAGAGCCTTTCCACCTGAGGGTTTGGGCTCATACAGCTATGTCTTTAGCTTTCCAAACAATGATTTTTAGCAATATTTGGTTCACATCGCTCAATGGGACTTGAGCTTTCCAAACATGTAGCAAGGATTTCTCCTGGGGTGAGCTGGCCTCATAGGGAACTGCTCTGTTTTTACGTTTGGGTCAGATTGAATTGTCTGGGCCTTGGGAATCTTGCCTGGCTGTGCTAGCAGGAGCCTTGAACCCCAGTGCCCTCAACGTTAGGGTAAATGTGCTTGGTAAATCAAAGTCCATCAAATGTCAACAATGCATCATATTACCTCATGGGAAAAGCTACCCGTGAGAAGGATTTCTGGATTATTCTGCTTCACAGACCTCTTGCAACAGGTTGATATTTTCTGTTAACCTTCAAGAGTGTGAAGCACCTTGCTAAGCCCAGCTCAAGGTGGCAGCTGCTGGCATCCCATGTTTCCTAAAACTGGCTTGACAGGGAGCTGTTTCTGGGCTCTGTCCTTTTCCTTCCTTATATCTGGGTAGAAACATATTTTGACAGGCCAGTGATGCAGAAAATAACTTGCTCTCCAACTGTTGCATCCCTTGACCCCAATTAGAATGTGGTGCATGTAGAAGTGTCAGCTTCTTGCTTTCTCTCCGCTCCACATCCCCCTGACCAAAATTCCCATTATAAAGATGACACCTGAGTACTTCACAGGGGAGAAATCATCACTGACCAAACAGAGAATCAGAGTAGATCTGTAGTCCAGCTCATCTGGTGTTTTTCTGGCCAAGAAGAAGGTGCAGGAAAGCTGTCAGAAAGGAGTTATGAGATATTCCAGCCTGTGGGAATATTTCCCCTTGACCTATTTATATAGAGTTGGTTTATGCTTTGAAAAATGAAGCTGTGTGTCCTTTGTAGATCACCTGCTTGGTATTTCTTTTCAACGGTTAATACTCCTATAAGCTAAAGCTGTGGAAGATGAATGAGGGAGTCAGTCCAGGGGCTGTATGCGAGAAGCTATTCTGGGATTCAGGTCCATCCTACACTGCATGTGTTTCTCCATTCCCCCATGTCCCTGTTGTTCACAGAGAGGACCCATTGGTAGCTTGTCTCCCTGGGAAGAACTGAATGGCACTGTCTTTATGTTACCTTATAGGCACAGCATAACAGCTCATGAAATCTCTCAGGACAAGAGAGAAGAAAATGGGACTAGAAGTGTGCCTGAGATGTATCCAGATCCACCTCCCACTGATCTGAATGTTGAGCTGTCAGTACTGCATGTCGGGTGCATTTCAAATCACATCTCCTTTGCTCTCTGATGCTTGCATCGAGTTATCTGTGTGTGATTCAATGGGATGGGAAGAGGACAAGTCTCCAGACTGTGACTCATTTGGTCTTTTCCTATTGCTGCTGTAATTCAAGTGGAAGTCTTAGAAGAGGGTAAAACCTTCAGGCTTGTTAAAGATGCCATGCTTTGAGTGTATATGAATGAAACCAGGGCTCATTTTGAACCTGAGAGACAGGATAGCCTTGCTGTGATCTTACTGATCCTGCTTTTTGCAAAGTATCAGTCTTGTGGAAGGGTCTGCATAGTGGTGTGTTTCTAAATTCCCAGTATCAAGGGAGATACTGCATAGAGATCAGTGAGAAAGGTAACCATGCATCTAGTAATTAAATAGCACAAGATGCTGGAGGACTTCAGCACAGTGCTTCTCTCTTCCTTTGTTACTCTGGGACTCTGACACTTGAATTATTTTGTTGGTGTTAGGCTCAGGGCAAGCATAGGGGAAAAACGCTGGGCATATAGAGTGCATTTGTTCATAAATGTGCCTCCTTGTTACGGAGTGTCCCTTCCCACCAGGTGCCCCAGGATCTCCTTGTAAATACTGAGGATGACCGCTGCCATGATTTCCCTCCCTATCAGACAGGATTCAGTGGCATGCACTGTGCTCTCTGGACAGCAATACTGGATCCCTCTGCACTCCCTCTGACATCTGGTTTTATTAGACAGATGTTGGGTAGAAGGTGGAATGTCCTCTGACTTCACATGCTGTTGCTCATGGCATCCATCACTGCAGTGAGTTTTCCTGATCCAGTGAAGTTGAGTTCCTAATAAGATTGGCCACCTCAACTTGATTATCTTGATGGGTCCCTTCTAACTCAGGATATTCTGTGACTTGTCTCTGCAATATAGGATGGCTGAAAGGTCCTTTACTGAAGCCTGGGTGTTGTCTGTCCTGCTCAAGATCTTTCTTCAAGTCAAGAGCAGCTTTAGAAATCCTCCGTTGCTGTAGGAGAGGAAATCCCACTGGAAACTCAGTGAAGGAAGTCCAAGTTGTCATCAGAACATTGTTCCATCACAATATTTTGATTTTAAATAGCCAGAGGTACAACTTGCACAAAACCAAAACAAAATGAAACAAAAAGACAGATTTGTTTGGTCACGTAGCACAAACAAATCTTTCATCCACTAAACACTGAACCAGCACTGCTGTTGTGTGCAGCTTCCAAAGCAACCAAATGAAACACAGCCCTCTCTTTCTTTTGTTATTTCTGTGTGAGAGGCATCTGATGTCAAGGTGCCCTGCTGCCTCAGATCTGAGTGGGTCTTTAATATGAATGAAGTGGTTAACGTGCAGATGACAAGCAGCAGTGTGGTTCCAACTGAGCCGTGGTGACTTCACGCAGAAGAGACTTTTGTCTTTGCAGTTGGAACGAGTGGCAGCTAAAGATCTGCTTAATGATTTGTGCCATGAGAGAGTAAAAAATAATAAGGTAGGACAGAGCAAAGCCCTCTGAGCAGATCAATCACTTCCTTCATTTTTTCTTCTGCGTTCTATGTTGGGATGCTAATAATGATTCCTTGTGGAGGGAGCACGTATGGCCACTTGAAGGGGAATGCTGGTATAAAGAGGTTCAGGACACCCCCACCACTCTCCACACTGAGCCTCCCCTTTTATTTTATTTACAGTCTTCCCTAGAGAGGGTAACCTGAAGCAGAGAGAGGAAAACTGTTCTTGCAAATAGAGCTGTCAACAAAACCCTGCCTTTTCTCACTGGCTGGAGGGCTTGGAGCACGGTGAAGAATCGTAGCAATGTTTATTTTAGAGAAGATAAGCTTTAAGCAGAGTGTGTGTATATGTACATATATATGTATATATGTTAACATTAATCAGGGAATTTCTTCCTGTTAAAAAAGAAAGTAACTGCCCAGTCTGTAGCTTTGTTTTAACCTGAAAAATGTTGGTTGCTTGACAGTTGCTGGAAGAAAATATTTCTGGATAAAAAACTAAAGAATGACTCAAAAGTTGATTAGGAAGGAGGGGAGATGCGGAGTCAAAGTTTTCTAGCTGCAAAGAGTGATTTATTATCCGGCTATCTTTGCAAATGACAAAATAACTCATTAGATACAATTCATCATCAGAACTTGAAGCTGCCACTGGAATAAGTTAGAATATCTTTCTGAACAATTCTTGTTCTAAAATTCTGATCTAAATGTTGCACAGCATGTGCTGAGACCCAGTCAGACACGCTGAAATACTGGAACAGGCTTCTGGAATTCTGCCCCCTATAGAGTTTTTTCTAATGAAAAATGGGGGTTGGACTCGATGATCTCTGAGGTCCCTTCCAACCCCTACAATTCTGTGATTCTGTGATTCTGTGAAAAGGGCATTTTAGAATGATGTTTTATACAGCAGAGATCTTTTCCCTTAAAGCTATAATAATTATTTTTATGCAGATCCTGAGGCACAGAGGGATTAAATGAATTTCTCAAGGTCAGGCAGTGAGTCAAAGGCAGAACCAGTGAATGAATGCCAGTCTTGATTCAGGGGCTGTGGCTTACACAGCTGGCCCTCACTTCCTTCATCACCAGAGGTCCCAGCATCCCCTAACCCAATTGTTTCTGTGTGAAGGGTGCATTGGGAGAAGATGGAAGGCTCCCAACATGTGTAGTTGGGATTAGCATGACCTGCATGAAGCTACTGGTAAGTATGCTGTCCTTCATGGGTCAGCTCTCTGGGGACAGTTATGACGAGCAGCTTCTATTTGGCTGTGATGTCACTCAGTGTCCTAGGAGAAAGTTGTGAGAAGAGTCAGGTGAAGGCTTTCTATCAGTACTAGGGCCTGTCCTGTTTAATATCTTATTGGTGACCTGGATGAGAGAAACTGAGTGCACCCTCCGTAAGTCTGCAGACACCAAGCTGGCAAGAAGCGTAAAATTGCCTGGAGGAAGGAAGGCCATAGTGAGCGATCTGAACAGGCTGGATAGCTGGACTGAGGTCAGTGGGATGAAATTTAGCAAGACCAAGTGCTGAGTCCTGCACCCAGGCAACACTACAGGCCTGGGGCAGAGTGGCTGGAAGACTGTGTAGAGAAAATGGACCTGGGGGTATTGATTGACAGCTGGCTGAATGTGAGCCTACAGTGTGTCCAGGTGGCCAAGAAGGTCAATGGCATCCTGGCTTGTATCAGTGCAGCCAGCAGGAGCAGGGAAGTTATTGTCCCTCTGTACTCAGCCCTGGTGAGGCCACACCTCGAGTGCTGTGTTCAGTTTTGGGCACCTCACTGTAGGAAAGACATTGAGGCCTTGGAACGTGTCCAGAGAAGGGCAGTGAAGCTGTGAGGGGTCTGGAGCACAGGACTTATGGGGAGCGGCTGAGGGAACTGGGATTGTGTCTGGCTTTTTTTGGCCTTCCTGCATCACAGAGGACTGAGACACTGAAGCGATTGCACCCTTGTTAGGTGAAATCATGTAAGTCAACTGCGTTCCTCTTTGTACTTTGTGCTCCTGATATTCCTTCATGAATTATTAGCTATGGAAAAGACTTATAGCTAAAAGACTGCAGCTTGTTTAGTCTCCTGGTCATTTCAGGTTTGCTTTCAAATATGTTTTGCTCTGTTTTATGTGGCTTGAATGCTGGGCCTCCTGACATTTCCCCCGGGCCTCTCTCCTGCAGTCTGATAGATCTGGCTGTCAGGAAGTTATTCCTCATACACAGGCTACTTCTTATCCGTCTGTCACTTTTTCAACTCATTGGGCTAATAGTTTTCCCATTACAAGAGCTGTCTCTCTGTATTCTTTCGCCCTGGTCTCCCCAAGGGAACCTCTTTTTCCTTGCACTAAAACATGGCCAGGTTATATGACTTTACAGGTCTTTTTCTCCTCTCTTGCTGCAATTTCTTGGAGTCTGAGGGATATGATGAGCTCTGGAGAGGGTAGAAAAGATCTATTAGAATAAGCAGTGGAGACACTGATGTTCATAAATTCCAGAGGTTTAGACAGTCTCATAGAATTTGGATTTGTATATGAGAAGAGGTGTAATCGGGTCTCTTCTGTCCTGGATGCACAGGATTTCTGGAGACATAGGGAAAAGCTGAGTTACTTGCCATCCCTAGAGGTTTTTGAGGAAAGGGTGGATGTGGCACTGAGGGACATGGTTTAGTGGGCACGGTGGGGATGAGCTGACGGTTGGACTCGATGATCTTCGTGGTCTGCCAACTTTTATGATTCTGTGAAATAGTTTCTCAGATTTGCAACAGGGTTTTCTAAGGATGAAAAGAGACAAGAAATAGTAAAATAATAGTAACAACGGCAACAACAAAAAAGAAAGATTACTTCTGGTGCTCATCTGAGGAAATAATAAAAGGTAGAAGGTCCTTTCCCCCATCCAAGGGGAAAGCCCAGGGCTGGGACTCCCTGACTGAACTGTTCAGGCCACTCTATCTGCTCAGGGTTCATAAAGGCAGCTGTTCTTCCATCCAGGGTCCAGATGCGCACAGATGTGTGCAATTCTGCCCCACATGCATCGACATTTGGCATCATCATCACTGTCCTGCATTCCCAGCCTCCTCTCCAGAGGACACCTCACCAGCCAAGCAGCTGGGCTGGAGAGGAGAACACAGCGCTTGCTGCTGATTAAGCGATAATGAAACTAATAGCCTCTTAACATTCTTACATTAACAACAACGTCAGTGTGTCAGTATGTATTTACAATATAAGTTACACAAATGTCATTTTGGTACACTGAGCACTTCATATTTGCAATTCTCTGTCACAGCAATAAAATCAATCATCCACTCGGAGCAGATATGCACCCAGGAGAGATCAGTGTTTAATGGCGCTGGGCCAGGCTTCTGAAGATCTGTGTAGGAAGCAGATGAGCAGAGAAGGGCTCACATTCCTGAACTGTGATGCTCTTGGGACTGTATACAAGACCTTTTTGGGTCCAGTCAAATGAAGGCTTGGTTGTCCACTCAGCAGCAGAAGGACTTTTGGGGTTGAAAACAAGTCATTCATCTCTGCAAGACACCACAGAAGGCACCAAATCAGTGTGCTGTCCAACACTTCACACAATTTGGTTGTAAACATCTGAAATAATTTCACACTACATTGAAGAGACTACTTCTTGAGTAGCTTCCTAAATCCTGGGCATCCAAAGGCCCTTTTCCCTACCACCTATTCTCTCTCTGTGCTGGTATCGAGTATGCATTGCCTAGATGTTCTAGTGCTTTGTTTTAAATACTTGAATTAGTAACTGGATTTGATCTTGGCATCTCTAATTGGTCATCTGCAAGAAGTCATCATCCTTGGAGGTTTTCAAGATAATGGTAGATGTTGCATTCAGTGAAACAGTCTAGAGCTGTTACAGGCATGGATTGATAGTTGGACAGGATGATCTTATTGGTCTTTCCCACCTTAATGATTCTATGAGAATCAATCTAAAACATTATAGACCAGCTTTATAGGCTTGTGAAGGCACCTAATGAATTAAGGAGGTAAAATCTCACTCACTAAAGGCAGCATTAATGCTCTGAAATGTTCTGAGGACCCTGCAGTATGATGCAACTTCAACTGAAGGCAGTGCAAAGAAATCCTGCTAATTTCCATAGGAACTCAAAAGGTCCTGAATGGGCTTTTTATCCTGTTTTCTTATCTGATGAGAAGATAGTTTGACTTCTGAAAGTTTTGTATGGATTCCTTCAGTGTCTGGAAACCCGGCTATGCAACACTGTGGGAAGTTTATTTACTGTTGATGACCCTCTGTTCTCCTCTGCAAGATGCTAAACCTCACTATGCAGGCCAGGTATCTCAGATTCCATAGTTTGCCTAAGCATGTAAGATCCATTAGTAAGGGTTTCTTGGCAGGTAAAGAATACAATAGTGTTAGAAAGCATTTTGTAGTGTTTTCAGGTATGACAACAACCATGAAAAAATCACATTTGTCTATTAAAAAGAGAAAAACACATACAGGAAAAAGAAAGAAACCTAGCACTTAAGGGATTAAATAGTGCATTGACTGCCTACAGCATCAAGGGCCCTTTGAAGGTCTGGATGTGATGGAGGTGCACGTGCCCATCTGACACACAGCAGGCACTGAAGTCAATAGAATTACATGAGGGACAGATTTGAATTTGGCCCTTTGCTCCCTACTTCTGCTGTCTCATTACAATTTCAAGGTAAAACATTATAAAGCATATATGGAACAAGGAAATACAGGTCCAGTTTAAGCCACTACAGATGTCTGAGCTCCTGCAAGCTCTTGAGTCCTGGCAGAAGAACTGATGAGCAGGAGTGGTTTTGGTGAGAAGTCTTGAAAGGGTTCAAATCAACCAGAAGTGTCAGTCAAGTAGCTTGACAATGCTGGGAAATCAATGCTGAGTTCTCAAAGAAGACCGTGCAGGGAAAATGATACCATTTGTTTGCAATTCTAATACAATGAATCAACAGATCACTTGCAAAATGCTCCTAATGAAAATGCGCATAATAGATGTGCAGAAGCAAGAGGGAGGGAGACAAGGTATCTGCTAGTGAGGAGAGGAGGATCTGAATTCAGGCTTTGCTGCCGAAATTTGAATGTGCACATTTGTAGCAAGGATGGGTCTGACATCTACAGAGTCCTAGGAGAGGCTGGCAGTGACAATTTTTGCCAGGGGTTTTAATAAAGAAGCAGTTGTTATGAGTGGGTCAACAGATGTGCAGATATGGGAGCTTGGTATAAAGACAGAATGGATTACAGATGATCTGAAAATTGAGGGATGTTGCCTAATAAATGGCCCCAACATTGTTCCTTTTTTGTTTTCCTTTTTTCTTTTTCTGGTGATAAATTCACCTTTTTATACAGTTTATTTGTTTTGCTTAGGCTCAGTTAGGAGGAGTCCTTTCTATATAAA
Organism: Tragopan temminckii; assembly: GCA_028571105.1. NCBI lineage: Eukaryota > Metazoa > Chordata > Aves > Galliformes > Phasianidae > Tragopan > Tragopan temminckii. The sequence continues at coordinate 2,188,927 of JAOWBP010000001.1, forward strand.
GTGGACAGGGATCAATCGTTCATTGAGTTTTCTGATGCAAGAGCTAGAGATTCTCAAGGAACTGGCAGGTGTCAGGCTCAAAACAGACATTTCTGGGGGAATAAATCCATCTCTCCATTCGTAAGAACTGCCTGACTGATAAAACTTAATGCTATGGGGCATATTCTGGGTTCAGAAAACCAACCAGACAAATGTCTAGCAAAGTAATCATAGACTCAGAGAATCACCGATGTTGGAAAAGACCACCAAGACAATGTAGTCCAATCATTAACCCATCACCACCATGCCCACTAACCGTGTCCCTTAGTGCCACCAGCCACTGGAGGTCCATTAACTTTAAAATCTGCACATTTGCCTTGGGACATCCTTGAGCCTTAAACTCTTGGAAAGAGCATAGTGGGCACACATTGCTCTATGCTTACTTTATTCTCTTTTGGCATCTGCTGTTGGTCATTGCTAGAGACAGCTTTTTTTTGCTGGCTGACTCTTTGACTGAACCCAGTAAAGCCATTCTTACTTCCTTCAAATCCAGAGTTATGTTCTCCTTCCTTGGTGAAGGCTGTATAAGTGGACACCTTGCAACTTCTGCTTAGATGCAATGAGACTGCTCAAGCACTATGACTCCAAGTTGTCTCTTTGAGGTTAGAGATATATCAGAGCAGCTTTCAAACAGTGAGAAAGGATGATGCATTCCTGCAAAGTTTATCATTCTTGTGTGTTTTTTTGCTTGTTTTGTTGTTTGTTTGTTTGTTTTTTCCTTTTTTCTTTCTTTTTATAAGCTTAAGATCTGAACCAAAGCTCAAATCTCAGTTTTTCAGCCTCAGGCTGTTGGCTAGAAAGGAGACTTATTGTCACCTATGGATGAAGAAGGCAGAGAAGCAAGTTTTATTTCTAGTAATACGGAGGAAAACTTAGATTTTCTTTCAAGTCTGAACAAAGAAATTAGGGCACCGCAGGAAAAGAGGTGATGTAGGATGATCCATGGAGGATGTGAATAAAATTTATGAGCCAGGAAACCCAAACTCGTGGGATTTGCACTCACTGATCTTTATGGATCCCTTCCAACTTGGGGTATTGTATGATCCTGTGAAACCCTAGTATTACCTGTGATTTGGGTTCTTTCTGGGAAAAAGTGCTGTAGATGAAGAGCAAGCTGGTTCTGAGCCAAGGTTATTGGTGAGTGATCTGGCTTCTATATCTTATGGTGTCAGAGAATCATAGAATCATAGAATGTCCTGGGTTGAAAAGGGCCACAGTGATCATCTAGTTTCAACCTCCCTGCTGTGTGCAGGGTCTCCAACCACCAGACCAGGCTGCCCAGAGCCACATCCAGCCTGGCCTTGAATGCCTCCAGGGATGGGGCATCCACAACCTCCTTGGGCAACCTGTTCCAAACTGTCCAGTGTCCCATCCATCTAGGCCGTGACTGGAGTTGCTCATTAATAACTTCAGCATAATATGCATGCTTAGGGAAGGATTCAAGGAAGTTACTATCTGTGATTAGTTGTTTAGATCTACAGTGATAGACTGGAAGTAAGCACGCGTTGGGAGGTGAGTCCTGCTGTGTGGTCTGTTAATTCCGTGACTAGTATATAAAAATGTACCAGAATGCAAGTCTAAAATGCTGAAATGATGTACCACACTACATCTATTAATTTTTGACTCAAAGTTTAAAGGATATCCATTGCTTTCTTCCTGAAAAGACTGGTGAGTGGTCGAAAAACAAATACCTGGTGGAATTGGCCCAGAACATCTGTAGTCTTTTCTTCCCTCCAATATGTGTATTCTATCACTAAATATGTATTTCAGAACGATGGAAAACCTTCATGGATAGCTTCTGATTCAGTATCAGTGAAGCTCTCTTCTCCCCGTACAGTAAGTTTCAAAGTAAGTTTCATGGGTGCCTGAATTTCTTCCAAGACTTTTCATACCTGACTCAGAAAAAGAGAAAGAAGAACAGTTTCAGTTGCATTAAGTAGCATTTTTTAAGTCTCCCTCCAGCTTTTCCAGGCAAGGGCAAATGTGCAAAGGAGAATGTGGTGTTTGGAAAGCATGCGGGCATTGGGAATCTCAGCAATTGAACTTACACTCTGCTCCACCTGCCACTGGAAATTTCCATCCAAAGAAGGCAGAAAAATGGGCACTCTGACCCTTCTTTTCTCCTTGGAAATGTGTCCAGATGAGCAGGACCAATGTGTGTCAGGGCAGGTTTCTGCTAATCATATAATTTAATTTAATTTAATTCCCCCTCCCCCCCCAGAATAGTTGTTCTTTCTCCCCTTTCTTTTCCTCTTTATTCTTTCCTCTTCTGTCTCATTTTCCTGTGGCACTCAGGTTCTTACGTTTTTTCTTTTCCCCGCTGCTTCCCTAAGCACGTGAAGAAAAATGTGCATTTCTAGCCTAGTTATATTGGCTATTAGGTTCTAGAGGACAATGAGAACAGACCCTATGATGAAGAATACACATAGAAAAAAACTCAGGGAGAAAAATTCAGGAAAACAAACTCTGGTATATCAGGGGAATCCCAATCTCCACTTTAGCTAGACACTTCAACTGCATAAGCTGTCCTGGGGAATTGCCTTTGCTTCCACTTGCTGGAACCAAAAAGCTTGTGAAATAAGCTCTGATTTCAGGCAAAAGTATATTGCTTAAAATGCAGCATATTTCATCTATGTTGGAAGCTGTAAAATTCAAGGTTCTTGGTGATCCTCATCATTCATTTCCCCAGTTTCCAACAGCGTGTGGTATAAGGAAAAGTTTTGAAAGAATTTTAAACTTTGGTCCTCAGGTTGGAAAGCAGTTTCAGAACATTGGTTTTCATGGTGAAATTTTAATGTGGTCCACAGGGAAGGTTTTTTTCAAAGGAAAAGAAAAAAAAGAAGCTTTTTATATGCTTCATAATGGTTTGGGGTGAATATGATGCTATTCCGGCTGTTGTTTTAGTGCAGTGGGGTTGAACTGCTTCCTTACACAAATTACAGCCCTAGCTCAGCTCTTGACAGAGTCTCTTCCAAGGCCCCATGTCTTAATTCTGGTTTGCGTTCATTTCAATCTTAGTTTTTTGACTTTTTTTTTTTTTCTTGAGAGTCTGTTGTGGTCTCTCAACATCCCTAAAGGCAAAGACATGACTGCTGTCTCCTGGGAAGATGGAAATGCCCCATCCATGGTGATGTTCGAAGTCATGCTGGACCAGGCTCTGAGCACCTGATCTAGCTGCAGATGTCCCTTTTCATTGCAGGGGAATTGGACTAGATGCCTTTTAAGGGTCCCTTCCAACTGAAATGATTCTGTGGTTCTATGAAAGTGGGAAGGCAGGAATTTGCAGTCTACGTCAGCAATGTTTTGGAGAGCAACACCAGAATAGGTGGACTGAAGCTGGATTAATTGCTGACTCCTTCATGATGAAGGAAAAAAAACAAAAGCCCTTGACTATTTTGTGGTTTTATATGAAGGATAAGTGCTACAATAGGCTATTTGACAGCAAGGCCTTGGCACTGTTACTGCCTTTTGTCCTCCTCCTCATTTAAATTTCCATTTTTATGTAAAGCTATTTTCTCTCCTCCCAGTAGATGAAAATCCTAGAGTTATCTCCGAGGTTATCACTACTTGACTATTTAAGATCCATAACACAGTTAACTACTAACAAGTAGCAGGGAGTATGTGAGGGAAGTTCAGTCCTAGAGAGAGAGTTATGAAGCCTCCAAGAGCCATGGGATAGAGCTTTGCCATCTGGAGCCTCACACAGGAGCAAAATAAACAAGACTCCCTTTGATATCTCTTGTTTGGTCCTTCAGAAGAATCGAGAACATATCAGCCATAGGAAATGAGGACAGCCTGAGTTGTAGGTAATACTTAAGATATAAGGAGGCAACATAGGGAGGGAAAAGCTGTAGATTCATTCTTTCCTGTCGTTACTAGGTGGAAATTCATTATAGATCTCCTTGCTTGTACCTAGACTTGAAGTGGTAAAGGTTGGCCTATCAAAAACACACTATGAGCCATCAGCTCCTTCCTGTCTAGGTTACATGGGCAGGTGATTAATCTCCTTCAAACAGCCTCTTTTATTCATAGGGATTGAAGCTTCCTTTTGAAACATCAAATCCAATGACGGAATTATGGGTGGTATGCATAGGAGAAATCATCTTTTCTGTCGCCAATGAATGGCTCAGGAGGGAAGAAAAACAGCTCCCAAGAGCAGTTCAATTTTGTGGAGGTTTGATAAAACCATTCCTGCTTCTCTTGTTGTTTTTCATTTTCTTTCAATGCTATTTAGCTGCATCTATAAGAGGAAAGGATTTCCACAGGCTGCTGCTAGCTCGAGTTCTGCTGGGGATGGCTTTGTGCTCTGTATGCCATTTCCTTCTCTCCTGTAACACACCACGTGGGCTCTTGCCTTCAAGCTGTCACTTTTTTTCTTTAACTTTTTTTTTTTCCAGAAGGGGTTCTCTCTTCTCCAGAGATAAACATGATGACTTTTTCATGAGCATGGAAAAGCCAATAACTCAGAAGCACTTCCAAGGCACAGCACTTATTTGAAAGTCCTTTTCACAAACAAGAGATGGTTAATAACTGTCTATGTGGGAGATATTTGATTGATTCCATGCAGTAGCACTGCATGAAGGGAGTTGTGAGGGTCTTTTTGTTATCTTTTTTTTTTTAAGGCAGAAGTATGTAAGAGAGAAGGAGGTGGGGGAAGGTAGATTTACTTACCACATTCTTTCAGAAATATTATCACATTAAATTAGACTTCCACAGGTGTAAGCGTTTTCTGATTCAGTTGATTATTTCTCCTCTTTAAGGGAAATTATTATCCTCTGCCATAGTATAAATTCTATGTAAAACTCTTCGGCAGTTTCAGGTTGGTTAGTCCGGAGACAACACTTTAAAGAGAAAGCCAGTTTGAGTTTCTTGCTGTCAACTTTCTTTCTTTCCAGAGTTGGTGGCTGTGTATCTTAATGCAGTTTCCTTAGAAGTCAAGCTTATATTGTTTGTTGGCCCATGTAAAGATGATATGCCAATATGCAAAAAACCCCCAACATACTGAGATCCTACTGTTCGAAAGCTGAGGATTTATCCTTTTAGGGTATAGAAAAGAATACCAGTAAATAGCAACATTCTAATTGTTCATGTGCTGCAATATGTATTTTCAGAAATCCTTCTCCTTTTTACGCTTTTCAGCTATTTTTCGTTTGCATGAGACTGGGAAAAGCCTGGATAGAGGGTTTGCTCTGGACCTGACTGTGCTCCCACCTTGCACGTGAAGACAACTGCTTGCTCCTGGCAGCAGATGAGGCAATGTGAGGATCAGAGAGGCCTCAGATATACATGCGGATAGCACAGAAATAATGGGACCGGGAGCTGCTCTTGGCCATCACAAGGCTAGAAAAGCAGATGTGGTGGGACAGAACAGGAGGTAGCAGAGTGGCACTTGTCAACCCCTTGCTGATATAGATTCGAGGTTGAGAAGGGCGTAATTTTTTATATGAATGAATTGTGCAGTAGTAGTGCTTGGTGGCTAGAACAGAAAATCTTAGGTGCAGACCAGTCTATAAGTGTCCATTTTCACCAAGTGGTTTTCTTGAAGGAGCAAGATTGGTCCTAAAGCCAATTTGTCACTTCTTCAGGGATCCAGGACTCCTTCTTGTCAAGTTAGGTCAGACTAGGAGGATTTTGTGTCTTATTTTTGTTTCATAATGCTGGCAATACATGTGTCTTTGAAAACTCCATCAGTTCTACAATATCAGAAGTGAGATGAGTGCAGAGGTTTGGATATTTTCAGCCCCTGGACACAAACCACCAAAGCCACCAAATCGAATAATTTGGGGTGATGGGGAGGTTCCAGATTGCAGGGAACTGCATCCTTTAAGACATAATTTATGTTTTTCTTCTTGTATTTTTCATCCTTTTAGCTGTAGTCTCTCACCCTCTGAACAGAAATGTCTTACTGGGGATGGAAAGATACCTGAATTCAAAGACAAGTGAATAGCCTTGCCTGGAGATAACATTTTACCCAGCCCTATTATGTCACTGAATGAATTGGGTAACTCATCTGCATGACTATAGGACACAAATAATGTTTCTTGTACTCTAACTGACCACCCGAACCTCCATTTCTCACCAGCCAATAAAAGCCAACCAGGAGCTGCAGTCTCCACCTTGGAGGCTTCTGGTAAAGAGCTGAGGGATGTTACATTTTCCTGAGCTGTGATCCAGGTGACAACACACTGGAAAAGCTGTGAGGACTTTTGGGTCTTATTTGTCTGCCTGAAACCAAACTATGTTGAAACTTGAGTGAAATTGCTTGATCCAGTGTTTATGTTCATCAGAAGAAATGATCAGTTTTGTTCTGGATGGAAGAGAAAACCTTTGCTGAAGTCATGGTTTTCTAACACTAGCTACTAAAACTTCAGAATTTATTGCTGTTGTTGTTGCTGTTTCCTCATGAATGTCCTAGGCCAACCTTGAAGATGCAATCTAACCCACTTGCTAAACACCTTGTGCCTCAGCATCTATCCTTTGCAATGGTGGAATAATTATGCATGAAGGTTAATTCACCACTGCTGAACAGCGTGGTCTAGTGGGTAACGTACTGGGTGCTGGAGTGGGCAGAGTTATTCATTTCTCTTGCTTGCCTTGTGCATGGTACCACAGAAAGAAAATCACAGCACGTTCATTTTTGTTCATGTTTTTTCCCCTACTACTTAGGTGGAAGTTTTCTTAGTCAGAGACTACATCCAGCTGTGTACAGTGCATGGCACAATGGGACCCTGCTCTTGGTTATGACCTCTGAATATTGCCATAATAATAATAATAGTATGTGGCTTTTGGCACATCACCTATTAATCACAGCAGCTGTCAGGCAAAGCATTAAATGGGAATAGCTCCCTGCAAGAAAAAACAAATACAACAACACCCTGTGGCTTGTGGAGCATGAATTTACACTCTGGAGGGTGCCAGAGAAGGAAGGAAGGGCTCAGCCGTGACATTTTCTCAAATTTGTTAACCTTGGCTTGTGTTCAGATGCACAGTGCTCTCAGCCCAAGTGATGTGAGGAAGGGGTCTCCTGAGAGAGAAAGCTTTGTTAAATATTTACAGTGAGCAGAAGCTGCTGTGAAGGTGCACAAAGGCATCAGGGATAAAATTTGCCAGTGGGGAAGAAGCGTTCTTGAGGAGTGGTTGGGATGGTTAATACACTGCTATTTATTTTTTTCTTAATGCCTGCAGTGAATTTTTCTTCCCAAAATATACATGTGTGTTTTCTGAAGCCATCCAGACCTCAAGCATCCAGAATCCCTGGAGCAGGGAGCTTCATGGCTTGTGCTAAGAAATAGCTTCTGCAATTTTGGTTGGCCTCTTCTCCCTGGGCAACTAGTGATAGGATGAGAGGGAATGGCCATGAGCTGCACCAGGGGAGATTCAGGTTGGATATTAGGAAAAAGTTCCCTGAAAAAGTGGTCAGGCTCTGGAACAGGTTGCTCATAGAGGTGGTGAGGTCACCATCCCTGGAGGTGTTCAAGAATCATGGAGATGTGGCACTGAGAGACATGGTTTAGTGGGCAGTATTGGTAGTGGCTGGTAGGAAGGATCTTACAAGTTTTTTCCAACCTTCATGATTCTATGATTTTGAACCCAGCACCCATCAGCTCCATTGAGTGATGGCTGGTTCTGCTGTTGGAAGGCAATGAGCCATTGCTCTGCCAAGCACTTCATGGCAAGCTTGTGCAATCTGGGCTGTGGTGATTAGATGTGATTGGCTCCTTGTTTACGTGGTATGTTGTGTGTACTCTTTAAAAGCAGGATGGGTGTGTGTGTTCCAAATTCAGTCACTGAAACTTCCTTTGTGCTTATGCTTATAACGTTTCCTGGCATTAAACCGGTCCATTAGAACATCTGCAGAAAGAAAACCCAAACAAAGTGAGGTTGCTGTCAGTTTGTATTTATTTGAATTGCTGGAGAAGTCCTAGTCATGGATCAGGGCTAAACTTGTACAAATAATTGATTTTAGGTTCACTGGCTGAAAGCAGAAACACACTGAGAAGTCTTTCGGTTGACGTAAAGTATTCTCTGCCAGATTTCTGTGAAAGAATATGCTTCAAGAATGTGCTTCAATACAAGGCCCAGTTATATATCGAAAGCTTAAATATTCTCTTTTCCTCACTTTGTTATTTTTAATTGCTGCTGTGTTAAAAATAAATTTTAAATAATCTCAAAATAAAATATCAACATCTATTTTGAAATTATACAAAGAAACTTCTCAGAATTTTCAAAATCATTGTGATGATTTCATTTGCTATGGGCAATGCTTGCACTGAATTGGTTGCTCATTATTCTATGAACCAAAAATTCCTGTCCGATATTAATTCAGACCACACTGTGACAGATGCTGTAGCAATCATGAATATTTTTAAGACAAATCTGTGGCACTTTTTGCTTGAGGACCTCTTTTTGCAGAGCAGTTTTGGATCTGAGCCCACTGACATTGGGCAGTTTAGATGACTTGGGCTATTCTGTTTAAATTTGCACTGCAAAATCCTGAGGGAATTGAGCTGGACTTGAACTAGAAATTGCCGAAAGCCATTAAACCATACCTGCTGTTCTGGAGCTGAATCAGAACTTACTTTAAACCTTTACTTTTTGGACTCCTCAAAAATAAGAGCATTGCAAACAACTACAATAAGAAACTGTCTTGCAGTTTGGCACCTTGCAGGCTCCAGGTAGCAAAGAACAAAATGCACTTAACAAGACCAGTGGAAATAATAATTAAAAACAACAACAACAACAAAATCCCTTGTGCCCAGTGTTGAGGACTGAGCTATTCATCTCCTCTGCATGTCCCTTCCATGCCGCCCATTGGCACACTGCAGTACCAAGCACACAGCAGCTGCTTCGTGACCTTTCCCACCATGGTTTCCTGTCTGAAGGCATCACTGGCAGCTCCTGCTTTTTTTTGGGCAGCTTTGCAAGCCACCAAGGGCTGAGCTTGCCAACAGCAGGGTCAAAGAGGATGGAAAGCTGCTCGGGTGAAGATTTTTTAGAAGAAGCAATGTACACACTCAGAGCACTGCACTGCACCCTCTCCATGGCACGTGTAGCCATCATAGCACTGTGGCTCCAGCTGTCATTGCCAGTAGAGCCCCATGGCAAAAATAATCACTGTTTTCCAAATGACGGATGCATGTCCCTCTCCATCCCAATGAGAATACATGGGAAGGAAGTGCAGACCCAGACAGACTTTATTGGCAAATGCTGCCACTGATTAAAACAGGCTTGAGCTACTGTAAGAAGGAGAGGTTGCCATGGAAACAGTCTCTTGATGTGTCCAAGTTTTGAAACTGTTTTTCCCTCCTCTCCCCCTCCCCAAGCTTCTTTTCTTGCTGTTGTTTTGTTGAAGATTTGCTCTCGTGGGGCAGTGTGTTGCATAGGGACCCTTGGGACTGGAAGGCAATGAGAAGAACTGCTTAGTGCAGAGTGGGCTTCTCCAGTGGGACATCTCCCTGATGGTCCAGTGATAGGGCAGAGCCTGTAGGGACAGATCCTGACAGAACAGGGTATGGATGGTCCCTGGAGAGCCACAATGTTGGCAAGGTGCTGATTAGTGAAGGGAGAAGCGGAGGATGTCCCAGGGAAATCCCCCTCCCAGAGACACCTGGTTGGGATGCTCTTAGCATCTAAAGGGCCCTTCTCCTCTGTGGGAGCCAGCAGGCTCCTGTGAGCTTCAGGGAGTGCTCATTGAATCTAATGACTGTCTCCATCACCATCACACCAGCAGCAATGGTGGGAGGCAGTCTTCTGAACAATGGAAAATCAAGCAAGTGCTGTAAGGAGTGCTTATGAAACCTCCTTCTCCTTCCACCTGGGCTCCCTACCTTGAGAGAGAGGGGCTTTCATTTTGCTCAAGTACATGCAAAAAACAAAGCCTGCCTGAGTAATAGAGTTTGTTATCATGCAGCTGTGTTGAAGAGCCATTGACGACTGGTGCAAAGCTCTGAGAACCATTTTCCTCACAGATCATTCAGCTCACATTTCACACATTGGTTTTTTGATTTTTACTGTCCTCCTGGTTTATTTTGTGCTTTCTCTATTCAATCACAGAGCCTTATTCAAAAACAGACTCCTCCCTGTCTGTGTGTTTCATCCACTTTTGCTTTTATACCCTCCCTGGGAAGTCCTCTGGCCTTTTTCAGAGTGATATCTTTATGCCTGTAGCACCACAAGTGCTTCAATTTCTGCCTGTAAAAACTCTTCCTGCAAGAGATTGACTATGTTACCATGGCTGGAGCATGGGCCAAGGGATCCCTAAACACTGAGTGTCCATTCAGCCCCACTTGAAAAATCTTGTGGTTAGCATCTCCAAAGCTGTTTGATTATCCAAGCTTATTGATGTAATGGTTGAGTCCCGCATCCTCAAGAAACCTAGTCCCACCCACTTTAGATACCTTAGTCAACTACCTGGCCATTCTTTGGCTTCCCAGGCTTTTGCTGGCAATATAGAGCCATTCTTGCATCCAGGGATGAGTTGTGTCCATTTCAGATCTGAAACATTCTCTATAGGTGCTGCTCTCATTTCTTGCCCAACACAGCAGCACTGGGTGATGGGTTACCTAAGTTATCTTAAATTTATATGGTAGGAATTCAGGTTTGACTTCTACTTATGCAACCTTTTGGCTGCCTGCTTTAGCAGGGTTAATTGTAGTTAATGATCTCTTGAAATCCCTTCCAACCCCTACAATTCTGTGATTCTGTGAATACTCACTGTGATGAATCTCAGAGTAAATTTGGAAATGTCTCTTCCTCTTATCTGTGCAATTCCCCAAGCTTGCATTGCACTGTCTGATTTATATTAAATGATAGCATGAATATTTTTGTACAAGGATCTCTGAATGCTTCATCTGCCCATCAAGACCTAGTAAGTGGGGAGTGCAGGGGGGCATCATAGAGTCATAGAAGAACTGTAGAATCATTAAGGTTGGAAAAGACCTCTAAGATCATCTAATCCAACAGTCCACCCACCACCATGTCTTTAAGTGCCACATCTCCATGTTTCTTGAACACCTCCACACGTGGTGAATTCACCACCTCCCTGGGCAGTCTGTTCCAATATCTCATCACTTTTTCAGAGAAGATTTTTTTCCTAATATCCAACCTGAACTTCCTCTGGACAGCTTGATGCTATTCCCTCTTGTCCTATCTTGTCCTCTTGTATTTTGATCTCCTTGTTTTTCCTGAGCCAAGCAATTGAATGGAGAATCCTCAGGAATGCATTACCACTCTTAGACAATATTTTTCCTAATATCCAACCTGAATAGAGTCATAGAAATCAGCCAACATGGATAGGGAATCTCCAAGAAGCCATTGCTGAAGTCCTTTTGCTCCTATTCCGAGACTGTTTGAACATCTGTACACCCACACAGTGTTATTTCACATGCCAGATTTTTAAATTTTAAGCTCTCCTGCAAAGCTTGGACAGTTTCTCACTTTCATTGCATCTTAAAAGGGAACAGAGAAGCCCTACAGTCCTTCTGTGGGAGCGACTCAATCAAAGATGTCATGAAAGGGGTTTAATTTCAAACGATCTGAATTGCACCTCGATTGGGAAGGACGTGGTAATGGTGAATTTGCTGAGCTCAGGAGGTTGAAGAACGAAGGGGAATTCACAATTAACATCTGTGACACAGTGAGTCAGGATGAGAGCATCCGTAGTCAGAGCAAATATCAAAGGCATTTCCCAGATCTCATGCTTTCGGGAGATTTTTAATTACTCTGATGTTTGTTAAGAGTTGCTTACAGCCAAATGAGTGGATTCTTAAATTTGAAGATGTTTCTGTGCTCCCAGAAATAACGGCTGAGTGGCAAATCAGTCCCAGCGTGTACGGCAAAGAGGACACAGTGAGCTTGGAGCCTCTGTGAAGCCAGATCAAATATCAGTTCACATAGCAGTCCTTGCCTCCAGCCACGCGAGGATGATGATAGCAGAATTGCTTTGAAATCCTCCCCCCCAAAAAAGCATTCAAGACTGTGCCCTCCTGGGTAAACGTCTCCTTTGCTGGCATTGTATTCTCTGGTAGCTCTAATGCAAGAGGTGGCAGATGGTGAACGTATGGTGTGGAGAGGGACAAGGAAATCAGATAGGTGGAATTAGGCAGGTGTTGAGCAATGCAAGCAGCAGACATTCAGTGCTGGGTTTCCTCAGCTGGAGTCACCTGGAGAAACTTGGGCTGTGGTGTAACGGTGGTGTTGTGCAGGTGAAGTGGAAAGAGAGCACTGAAAAAATAGGTGATCTGGGTCCTACTGGTAGAGGAAAAAGGAGAGGTTAGCTACGAATGCATGCACGTAACCAGAACAGCAGCTCCTTACAGCAAGGTGGTTTGGATTGTGGGACCAGATTTTGCAGGGGAATGTACACACTATGGGTACAGATCTGTTCCAGTGTGCAGAGATGCCTTTGGCATCTTTGCTTGCTTGCAGTTTTGTAATATCTTTCTGCTGGCACACCAGAGCCTTGCTCAGCTGGGAACTATTGCATAAGCCTCACTGGGGACCTCAGGAACAGATTAATTCCTTGAGCACTTTCTTTCTTGCTGTGGGTGAAGTCTGTTGCTCAGATGTGATCCATGGAGACAGTTGTGCAGGGCTGAAGCTGAAACCACCACCAGGCATAGAAGGCAGAAAGATATCACTCTCCTCAAGTTCGGGACAGTAATTTTGGGAGGAAAACCCTTCCTTGGAGCAGTTTGCAGGGACAGCCTTAGGTAGGACCTCAGTCCTGGCATCTCGTGATGATGATAGCAAGACTGAAAAGTTAAGGCAAAGACAGGACATGATTAAGCTCCCCTCCCTCCTTCAGCCTGTGGAAATTCTTTGGTTTTGGTGGCCTGTAATTATGTAATTCTTCCCCGTTATCTTTTCTAATTGTTCTCTGTGCTGTTTCCTAAACTGATTGGAAACAATGGCAGACGGGGATGAAGTGGGAGGCAGACGTGAACATGGCAGGCTGCCAGCGCAGTACAACGCTTTCCAGAAAGAGAGAAAAGAGAGGGAAAAATTAAAAACAAACAAACAAACAAAAATCCACAGTGGAGATTTGGATGCCAGGACTTGAACCAAGAGGACCCCTGAACCACTGCCAGCCTGGGAGGTGCTGGCAGGGGATGCCTCATTCAGACTCATACATATGTGATCTGTGTTACATTCAAGAAATATATATAAAACCTTCCTCAACCTCTCCCAGAACACCTCTCTTCCCCCAAAGTTTTGCTGTCTCCCTCTTTTCAAGTACTTGAATGACGAAGGTTGAACCCTCATGGGGGGCTTTGCCCATTGCCAAGAGACACTGCAGTTCTCCCCCCTTGGTGCTGGGATGTTTCCTTGCTTGCAGGGGGTGAAATAAAATAAAGTGCAGAATGATTCTATGATAGGTTTGGCTGGTAGCATTTAGGGATGACCATGGCATGGACAGAGGAGGGGTCTGCCTGGGAGGGGATATTGCAGTGAGATTTCTCCCTGTTTGGCATCTAGTTTTAGAGGATGGTGCAGTACCCCAGGAGCCAGCTCTAGTTATGTGAACTCTCATTTGCTCTGCAGATATCTGCTGCTCTTCACCCACAACTCTCTCCCCATGTGGCTGAGGGTTATTTTTTTTTTTTTTTTGGTTCTGTTTATTCATTTATTTAAATATTGCAATGATGTGCATTGCAGAGGTGGCTCAGGATCCAGAAGGGACTTGGTCTAATAATTCTCTGCTTCTCTTTCTCTTACAGTCTCATTTTGCTGGTATAGGAAAATAGGAATATTGCTATTATTTTTTGTTAGGACAAAAATAAGCCCTGATCTTCCAGGCTTAAAAGCTGAGAATCGATTTTTTTGTGGCGGAGAGAGAGAACAGATGTCTGTGGGGTGATGTGGTATCCCACAGAGCAGGGTCTCCTCAGCCCCAGCATCATGGCCCCATGATGAGCAGGGCTAGTCTGTAGAATTGTAGAATCATTTGAGTTGGAAGAGACCCTTAAAGGTTATCAAGTCCAACTCCCCTACAATGAATAGGAATGCCTATTCAGCTAGATCAGGATGGTCAAAACCCGGTTCAGCCTGA
>JAOWBP010000001.1:2215636-2227736 GCA_028571105.1 Tragopan temminckii
TTAAAACATTATTAGAAAGTAGCATCTAGCTTCTGATGGACCCTGCCAGGCTTTGCCAAGGACAGGAATGCCATGGCTTACCTAGAAAGGCTGCTTCATCTGGCATTTGTCTGAACTGTGCCAAGAACTGGGATGCCCTGAGTCCAGAAGTTGAATAGGGAGGTGAGGGGCTAAGATATTTGAGTGGGTCTGCTGACGTTCATGGCTGTGTTGACATGTTTCAGCAGTAACTCTTTTGCCACCAGTATTTGGACTCAATTTATTGGAAAATAAACGTACCTCACTGATACTGCTGAAGAAATCTCTGGGGTGTCCAAAATACTGAATGCAATAATGATTATCATCTATTTTATAATTTGTGTCCACTTTGCTTGGAGATGCCTTATTTGTGAATATGTAAAATAATCCAGAGACAAACTGGAGGGTACAGTAGCAGTATACATGTGACCTCATAAATTGCTGATGCAGACTTAGCAGCACTGATTTGTTATCCAAAAACCTGAAAGGATGTGAGGGTGTAGGGTTTACAAAAAGAAGTAAAATATCTTTCATTGAATCAACCGATAGAAATCAAAGGAAATGGGAGCACGTTTTTGTACAGAAATCTCTTCTTGAGATCTGAAAAGAAACAGCAAAATCCCAGTTAAATACTAGTTAAGACACAATTATTGTTCTTCATTTAATCTAATTAAGCCTTCAATTTAGTGAGAAAAGCAATTAGCATCTGAAAAGCTGAGAAGGGTGGTAAAAACAGTGGAGGAGGCAGGTCCATAGCCATAGTGGGAGAGAGAGAAATACTGTTTTTAATACCAGTGCAGAAGGGAGATGCCATCTGCAGAGCTGTGGATAGCCATAAAGCCTGTAGCTCTGTTGGGTTCGTGGGCTTTAATTTCAGTGGGACTAAGGACTTCTACAATATATATTTTTTTAAGATTCTATATGTCATAAATTTATGGTAAAACTCAGGAATAAAAATAAGAGAAGGATTATTTTCTTTGAAAATGTTCAGTTTGGGATCTGTTTTAGTTCAATATATGCTGGTTATGTTTTTGTGCTTGCTGTGTAATTTCTATGAGGATGTTTTTGGGGCTTTGGATGAAATGCACTGAGCGTTGGAATGATCGTGCATGGGATCCATAAGTTTGTATGGATATCTTGCAAAGCAGTCACAGAAGATTTTGAGTTTCATCCCAGAGAAACAAGGCAAAATGAAGATTGCCAAGGTCTGGTTTCATTTGTTATTTCTTGGTCTGCAGTAAGTTTGATGGAAGAAGTGATCACTTTGGCTAAACTCCTGGGCAGCATGAAAACTAGGGGTAGAGATTATGGGAACATTGCTTTCAAAGCACGATCTTCTTTCAGCAGAGCTTGTAATTATTTAGCATTCTCTGCACAAATTCCAGTAGCAAGCTTAGGAGAACTAGGAGACTTGTTTAAGTACAGTAGCATGAAGAGGAGATTTAGATTGGATATAAGGAAAAAGTTGTGGGTTTTTTTTGTGGTAAGGGTGGTGAGGCAGTGGAACAGGTTGCCCAGAGAGGCAGTGGATGCCCCATTCCTGGAGACACTCAAGGTCAGGCTGGATGGGGTTCTGAGCAACCTGATCTAGCTGTAGGTGTCCCTGTTCATTGCAGGGGAGTTGGACCAGATGACATTTAATCGTCCCTTTCAACTCAAATGATTGTTTCCGTGATGCTGTGGTTGTACCTACCTGCTGGGGTGCTTATTCAAAGAAAATTCAATTGCAGTCTCAAAATCTCGAATAAGAAATGAAGGATAGAAATAAAATGTATCAGACAGAGATGTTAGAGCAGGAGGAATACATGTGAGCAATGTGGACTTAGCAGTAGTAATTTGTTATCCAAAAACATGGAAGGATGTGAGAGTGTGGGGTTTAAAAGAAGTAAAATATCTTTTATTGAATCACCTAAGGTCTCCAGTTCAAATCTGTATTAGTTGTAGCTGCTGAGACTTGTGGGGTTACAGTTAGGATGAGCAAATCCATGGGATGGAACTGAGAGATACGTTGACCAAGAGCAGCAAAGAGCTGCAAGCTGCAGAGATGTGAGCAAAGCTCAGCAATAAGGGAATCCCAGCCAGGCAGAGCTGGAATGGGATTATACTGAGTGCTTTCCACATAGAAATGTATTTCAAAAAGTGTCACAGAAGTAATTGAAAAACATCAATAACCATTGATAAAAACACATAACTGGACACGCCTGGCAGAACTTCTGTCTGCAGGAAGCGATGGATGAAGATCCATAAAGAATTGAAATGAATTGTTAATCTCTTGTAACTTAAATGAGATTCACAAGAAAGATGCTGATTTTTACATGAAAAGATGACCTTGTCCTGAAACCAGATAAATCTCTCAAGTCTTTCTGCCCATTGGAATTGCTTTATTGGAGTTGTGCAAGGGATTTATTCGGTACTAAGTCAAGCAGTTTTTCTCCTAAATTAGCTGAAGTTAGGGATCCCAGAGCATTGATTTTTTAATTTATTTTTTATTTTTATTTTTTTCTGTAATTCTTAAGCTTGGACTAGGTTAGTATTCAGGAAAAAAAAACCTCCAAAGTGCAAGAAGTTGGAGCTGTGCAAGAAATGGCTGGATAGCCTTGGCTCCTCAGAGCAAGGTGGTCTGGATTTCACTACTGTTTTGACATGGCATTGAGCAATAGTGGTTAAAATATTAATTCTGACCTCTTTATGGTTGTCTTAAATCAACACATCTGCACTGCCCAAGCCAGCAGACTGAGGTTATGAACCTCAGAATCCCAGCCAAATCCAACTTTGGCTTACAGAACAACATGACTGGTATTAACTGTTCTGTAGGCATTTTCAAAGTTCTTGGATTTATAGATGCCATTTATTTTCCCTTTATCACACACAAAGTTTTCCTTATTACTGTCTATGTATGAATTTCATTTCCTTCATCATCTGTCTCTAACACTATGAAAGTTACCTCTGAATCACAACCTGATAAACAGTCATAGTGTTCTCAAGCGCCTCAGCTGCAGTGTACAGAGGGGCATTAAGAGGAGCACACAGAGATGAAACAAAGAGTTTTAAGACCAGTTCTGGGCTACTCTTTATAAGAATTTGAATTTGTCTTCATGTGTTCCACAGCTGAGATTTGGAATATCTTTAGATTTAAGCTAGCATTGTCACTAAGTGGCTGTCTGTTTCTGTTTCACGCTTCAATATCCATCTCCATGAAGAGGGGAGTTAGGGCAAAGCTGTGGGGAGGGAAAGGACAGTTGGAAGGAATGGAGGCAAAACCAAAATGTGCATGGCTGAATGTGGTCTGTGTGTTCAGTGTTTCTCAATAATGCCAAATCTACCTTGAGAATCCTACTCCTTGGAGACCATCGTGGCCTTCCATGGGCTCTAGTCAGTGTTGTAGGGAAGGCTTCTCTGATAGTCCCACAGTCATAAATGGACCTTGCCATGGATGAACAGTAGTTGGCTGGTGGACTATTGGCAGTTTTAGAGCAGACATTTGCAGTGGCTGTACTCCAGTGCAAAAATCTCTGTGTGCAAAGCACACAGATGTTCTCAGAGTCACTGGACTGTTTTGGGATGAGTTTGGAAGAAAGACTTTTTGGATTTCCATTTCCTGAGGGTCCCTCAAGTCTAGTGGCTGTGATCTGGCACCAAAATTCTAATCAAAACGTTAATGTCTGTGGCTCAAATTTGGGTTTTAACAGTCTGACGAGACGCAGAACCACTTCTGCTTCTGAGGTGTTGGTGGTGGTTGGTTAGGCAGGTAGAAGATTTGGAAGGTAGAAGAGGTTAAGGAATGTGAAACTTCAGAGAAAAAAATATAGTGTTAACATCAGGAAAATAGATGTGATGGGGTTATTGGTGAGGGAGTGATTGTTGCACAGTAGCATATGCAACAAGAAATTGCCATATGAAAGTGGTTTGTGAAGGGAGCAGAACTATGGAAATGAGACAGGACAAAGCAAGCAAGAGGAGAGTGCCTTACATATGAGATTATGCACTTATATTCCAGGAGTGGGGTTTGATAATTTGTGTGGGTCCCTTCCAACTCAGAATATCCTCAGAATATTCTATGATTCTGTTTCTGTAAGTGTGGGACTGCAGACAGCTGCACTTATGGGTCAAGACCTCTGCTAGGACTGGTCTCTCTTGTCTACCACCGTGCAAGAGAGCATTTTAGCTGTCTTTGATAATGGACTGATTTCTGCCTGTCCAAAATCCTGTTCTGGTTACTGAGTAGCATTTTAAACTAATATTCCTGCCCTCAAGTTTCTGCCCATCAGTTTTTGGATCACTTTAGTCAACCTCTGTCCCATCATATCCAAACCAATTTGGTGCCTGCACGTTGTCTGGTAGTGATTACTGATCCCTTCCGGGGCTCTGATTTTTCCTATTAGTCCATTTCTATAATCCATCCTAGGAATGTGTAAGCTGGGAGAGAAGAGAATCCATAACATGTGATGGGAATCCAGGTCACATCTGTGCTCTCCGACTCCTTGTGAGCAGTTAAGCACAATGGCCGCATGGCTAGTTAAAGCCAGTTAAGTTCAACTAAAACTGAAGGACAACCTCCCTTTGGCTTTCTCTGTGCCTTGGGTCAAGTCCTCAGGAGCTGATTTCTTGTAGGAGTGTTGCCCATCATGTTTTCACTTGGATCTCATGGAGGTTGGCCAGTGGGTTTCCTGAGACAGCTGGGTATTGTCTGCATATGGTGTTTTCCAACACAGTCAATGTTCATGCTTAGCCCACACTACGATTTCCCCAGATGTCTCCATTTTCTCTCACCAGTATTTGCTAAGAGGCTCCTAGGAAAGACTTCCCTTTCTAAAATGCCCCTAATCTCGAAAAGAATCAGTTTGGATGATTGCATATAGAATATTCCTCTGTTGTAATTCTGGTGGTTCCAGGAGGAATCCCATCTCTGCTGGCTTGTGTCCTCTTCCACCCTGCAATCCCACACTTTGCCAGGGGTGAAGCACTAGCCTCATTTATGTTGATAGCAAAAACCTCCGAGGTATCAGAGGGCACTGTGTGCAGCTAAAGTTAGTGGCCTTTGCCATGTAGCCAACTTGCTCTTCCATGGTTTCTCTTGACATTTCTCATTTCTCATGCAAAACCAGCTGGCAGAGTAGCATCTCTTCATAGAGAAATATCTTTGCATGTGATTATAAATAAGCTTACTTCCCAGGGGTGTTAACAGTGAGGCTTTAAATCCTGTAGTGCTAAGGAGTTTGAAGAGCCTTCATCTGATCTTAACATGTCTCAGAGCTCCTTTCTAAGACTGAATTGCAGGATATTTGGAATCTGCTTTCATCCAGAGTGGTGGGAAGCAGGCAATCATGGTCACTACAGTTTCCTCAGGACAGCTTTCGTGGGTGGCATTTCCAAATCTAAGGGGAAATTCCTTGCTTTGTGAGCAGAGGATAGCTGGACCTGGGCCTGAAGAGGAAAACCATGTTTCTGTTCATCTCAGTTGAAATAAATCTGAAATGTGGATGTGTTTCAACTGCAGAGTCCCCATTTAGCTCTGTTTGGGTTGTGGGTGGTGTTTCTGCAGTGTCCTCGGGGAATGAGGTATGCTTGTGGAAAGGGAATTGGATCTCTGTGGTTTTCAATAGCAATACCTTTGGGATGAGAAGGCAGCACAGAGGTGAAAATCCTCAGTAGTACTGGCCTGGGTATTGCCAAAGCCAACCTGTCCATCCTTGACCACGGTAGTGTGAGCTGGGCTTAGCAAGATATAATGAGAAAAGACTTCACTGTGACCTGAAGCCTGAAACAAAACTGACTTGTTTGGGGTCTGCCAAAGCTTTCACATCTCTGCTTCAGCTCTCTGATGGCAGATTCCTGCTGCTGTTATATGGAGAACTGTTTTCCTCAGACCTTTCTGGCCTGAGGAGTTTCATACCAACAGTAGAGATCTTGGGGGATGTTAACATAACTAAACATAGCGGCTGTATGCAGAGGGGCTCATTCTCAGCTGTCATCTCAGTGACACCTGGACGTATGCTCATAACCTCTTGGTTTTGTCTCTGCTCAAGTCCATAGGATGTTTCTGCATTTGCTGCTCTTGTTGCTGTTTCAAAACCTGCTTTTTATCTCCTGAAGTTCCAGTTTGTCAAGTTGACTTTTTTTTTTCCCCGTTTTTCTGCTTCGAGAAGCAATTCCAGAGAACTAGATGGATAAAGGGGCTAAATCTGGTGGCTTGGGACTTGATAAATATTTTCCCTCTGGAAGATTTAGTGTTTGCAGAAGGTCTGTGATTGATTTCGCTGGTCACTTAATTGAAGCAAAATGAAAAGCGAATTTCCAATAACCTAAACCATTATTCATCCAAGATCACAAATCTGTGCCCAGGGAGACTTCAGCAAATCTCCCTCCCTATGTGCAGTACAAGGGATGAGAGGAACCCTCTTTTGCATTCATATGCACCGGAGGTGCACCAGGGCTGCGTCACAGCACTGCTAAGGATTTTCATTCAGCTTTGTCATAAACGGTGGTGTACTGCAAACACTCAGATACCACTGTGACAGAAGATCAAATAAATATCTCAGTAGATGGATGACTGTAGGGAAAAGCAGACCTGGAGTCTACTCACTTTTCCCTTTGTTCATTTTGGGGGAAGTCTTGATTTGAGTCTGGCGAGGGTGTGACTATTCAGTTCAACAGTGCTGGGGTTTAACCGCTGGCTTTCCAGCTCTGTGAAAAGACGTGCAATGAAAAAGAAGCACGCTGTTTAATGGCAGCTCCTCCTGGGACCAAATGCATCAACCTTAAAACAGTGATGTGACAACGTGCATCACAATACTCTACATAGATGCAGCTGTGATGGGCGCGCAGACAGGAGTTGGATTGCTTTTTATTTCCATTTATATTGATGCTGGAGACATGCAGGCAGCGGGCAGCACAGCCTGCATCTCTCCCAGGCTCCGAGTGCCAACTGTACCTGGCTGGGGTCCAGCACTGCTCCGCCTCAATTATACTATCAGAAAGGAGATGATGATGTGAAAGGTTGATGAGGGCTTGGCAGAAATGTGGCAGGAGGTTCCTGCAGCCAGGTAAAATGTCACTGAAGGGTTTGTGTAGGGGTGTGTTCTCTTAGGGGGGAATTTTGGACAGCTAAGGATGAGCTGCCTGTCTTCTTTCTTGTTGTGTCGCAGTGCTTTCATGTTGAAGCCCATCATTCTGCTGCATTGCAGGGTGGTTGTTAGGAAAATGAGGGGAGAACAGGGATGCAATTTTAATATGCAACTCCTAAAAAGTATGTTGCCTCCATGTATGCAAACCAATCCCAAAACACAGCTTGGATTGATGCTGGGAGTGATGTAGTGACCATCTCGGAGGAGCAGAGTAGCTTCAGCACTGAAGTCACTGGAGCTAAAGGGATGTTTTTCTTCATAGAATCATAGAATGGCTTAGGCTGGAAGGGATCTCAAGGACCATCTAGTTCCAACCCCCCTGCCACAGGCATGTTTGCCAACTGCTACATCAAATACCAGCTCAGGCTGCTCAGGGCCCCATCCAACCTGACCTTGAGCACCTCCACGGATGGGGCATCCACAGCTTCTCTGAGCAGCAGTGCCAGTGCTTCACCATCCAGCTCTTGAGAATTCACAAATAAAAAGATGCAATACTAAACTTGATTCAGAGACCATTGAGGCAAAAGGGAAACCTTTGTATTGAATCAGGGTCCTACAATTAAAAGAAAACAGTGTATTAGTAGTGGTCTCCTTTGTGGCAGCAAATAGACTGTAAAAGGAACTCAAACCAAATACAGAAGCTGAGTCACTTGCTCTCAGAAATAAAATTTAGTCTTCAACATGGGACCAGAATTCTGAGTCTGGCCTTTGTCATATTTATTTGGCAACAATTCCCTGTTCTCCTTTCCCTCTTTCCATGTAGTGTTTCAGGTCAGACTGCCAGGAAATCCTGCCCCAGGCAAACAGACATCCTGGCACAGATCTGCACCTCCATCCCAAGAAGTTTGAGGTGCCTGAGAAGCTGGGGATGGGCTCACAGCATCCAGGAGTCAGCTGTAACCAGGGGCTGTGCAGCCACAGCAATGAGCAATTCTAGCTAATCCAATTAACTTCACTCTTCAGTCATCACGTTCATTAACTCCCTTCTATTATTAATGTTAAAAACTCACAGCAGCAGGATTATTTATTTATTTATTTACTTACTTATTATTGGGAGGAGGGCGTTTCTTCTTTAAAGTAAGAAAGTTTTGCAGTGAAAGTATTTTTACTCTGAGCTAATTGAATCATAGAATCATGAAATCGTTTGTGTGGGAAGGCACCTTCAAAGGTCATTTAGTCCAACTCCCCTGCAATGAATAAGGACATCTACAGCTCCATCAGGTTGATCAAAGCCCTGTCCAGGCTGATCTTGACGACCAGGGATGGAATACCCACCACCTCTCCAGGCAGTATCTTCCAGTGCTTCGTTATCCTTATTGTAAAAAACTTTTTCCTTATGTCCAGTGTAAATCTCCCCTTTTTAGTTTGAAACCACTTCCCCTTGTCCTATCATAACAGACCCTGCTAGAGAGTCTGACTACTTCTTTCTCATAGCCACTCTTTAGATACTGAAAGGCTGCTCTCAGGTCTCCCTAGAGCCTCCTCTTCTCCAGATTGCACAGCCCCAGCTTTCTCAGCCTGTTTTTGTGAGGATGATATTCCACCCCTTGGATCATTTTGGTGGCCCTCCTCTGGATGCACTCCAGCAGGTCCGTGTCTCTCCTGTGCTGAGGACTCCACATCTGGACACAGTATTCCAGGTGAGACCTCACCAGTGCAGAGCAGAGGGGCAGGATCACCTGCTTCGGCTTGGATAGGGTATATCATTGCTGATGTGTATTGTAGCTTAGTGTATCAGTGTCTTCAGTGCCATATGCACTTGGTGGAAAGACACTTGATGGAGAGGAGCTCAAGTCCACAGCCCATACACAGCCCCAGAAGCAAATTTCACAGAGCCTGACCACTCACCTGGCTCTGCTCTGCTTTCTCCAGAAGACCCAGAGTCTGCTGAGGAAAGAAAGAGAAGAGTGAGTGATGGGAAACTTAGTTATATTTTCCAGTGGCTTTCCCTTGGCGCTGCTACCATCGACCTTGGCTGAACTTGCTGCACTCATAAAAATGAGAGCCATTTCTCATTGCAAGCCTGGGCCTCAGGGCCTGTCATTTTTTTTTTTCTTCTTCTTTTTTCTTTTTTTTTCTTTTCAAGAGCAATGCTTAAACACAGCCCAGGCTCCATGTACGGAAGGTTTGGGAAGCAGGTCCAGTGAAACTAGGTACTTGGCAACTCTCAGATGACGCAAGAAACTTCTGTGTGGTGAACTGCTGCCCTCAACAAGGCCCAACGTTGTCACGTCATCCTTGCCCCAGATGAGAGGTGAAGACCTTAAGTTGAGCCAGAGGAGGTTCAGGTTGATATCAGGAAATATTTCTTCTCTGCAAGAGTGGTAATACATTGAAACGGGCTGCCCAGAAAAGTGGTGGAGTCATTGCCCCTGGAGGTGTTCAAGAAAAGGGTAGATATGGCATGGTGAGGATGGGTTGATGGTTGGACTAGATGATCTTAGTCATCTTTTCCATCATTAATGATTCTGATTCACTTTCTCATCATGAGTCTGATCCCACCCTTTCAGGGAGGTAGCAGTCTCCAAACTCCTCTTGGTTCCATGGGTCTCACTGCAGCACAGTGTGGCTTGTAGGGAATTGAAAGTCAAGGCTGGGCTATTTCTTCATTGCAAGGTTATTTTGTCCAACCTGCTTCTGCTGAAGGTAATGAAGTTTCTCCTCTTTTTTCCCCTTGGAAATTGTTTCACAGTGCAATAAATGCTATTCTCAGCATATTTTCTGGAGCTACCACTCACATTTCTTCCTGCATGATAATCAGTCAATATCCTTCATTAGAGTCATTCTGTCCTCTTGTTTTTCACCTTTGCTGCTTATTTCAGCTGTGCTTGGTAGCACACTGAACTCCACACGCTCCTTTTCCAGCCTGTAGAAAGCTGGGTGAGATTTTCAGTAGCCTAGGTCATCCTGGGAGAAAAGAGGTATGTTAGAGGGCAAGCAATTTATTTGCTCAATATTCTGAGATTGGCAGCCTTTTGGTTCCCCAGTTGCACGTGCCTATGTATAATAACTCTTCTGGGAAGCAGGGGTGGATAGATGGGAAAGCATCTTTAAACCAAGCATGCACTCTGCGTGGTGGATGGAGTCATTTGATTTGCTGTATGTACAGGCTGCAGCAGAGTGCACGGAAAATTGCTCCCGCAGATCAAGAGGTCTGAGCTATCTGGCAGTGAGTTACTGTGGAGGGCAGAAAGTTGCCCCTGTTCCCTGTGTTACAGGTGGGAGGAAGCCGTCAAGGACATTGCATCTCATAATACTGGGCTGATTCATATCGGCGTCGATGTTTGCTGCACAGTTTGAAGTCACCTCTCAGTTTCTTGAGACTCAGGCTGAGACTTGGACACCTGGAGCATCCTTCATCTTCAGTTAAAAGGCCGTTGTTGGCATATCCCTATGATTGACATTACAGCATGCGATGCTGCAGACAGCTTTTCCCAGAAAGCCAGAGGAGGCTTGTTTTTAGCCCAGCAGTTGCCACTGACTGTGAAGTGCACAACGAGAGCTCCAGCTTAATACCCAACAGGATGCAGCCACACACCTCTCCGGTGGCGCAAACAATATAATGTAAAATAAAATTAATCCATCTGCTAAACCTCAACATGTCATTAGATAATTATCAGTATGATATAATCTCCTCTGAGAAAGATCTTATTCTATTAAAAAGAAATTGGCCTACATTTTAGCTGCGAGAATGACAACGTGCTCTTTATATGAGATTTCTTGTCTTGGATTTAAAGCATCCAGTGGTATCTGATAAGCAGCCTTTTTGGGATAGAGAACTCCAGTATTTCTTTTATTTATTTATTCATTTTCAATAATGATTGTTTTGCAAATTTTCACTTAGGTTTTAAAGGCAGTTTAGTCTTGCACAGTGAAGAGTCCTTTAGAGTTCAGACCTTTCTACTCCACACGGCTATCAGAGCTCACTGACTGACCACAGAGATAAGGGTCTGGACTGTCTGCAGTACCTATAGAAGAATTCATTTGAAAATCCCACCTGGTGTGAGTAGTTAGGGGATCCATACCACATTGTCAGCACACACGGATCTGGAGATTGCAGATGGTTTGGTAGGAACAGTGGTGTGGCCTAATGAGTAGATGTTGTCCTGATGCAACCTGGGTTTTCCATCTCCTCTTGGTCTGCCCCTGCTTGGTGGTGGTAGAATAAAGCAGAAATAGAAAAATAGAATAGAAAAGAATGGAGTAGAACAGTTCAGTTGATAGGGACCTACAAAGATAAACTCCAACTGCAGCTAATGTTGGAAGGATCCTTCTCTCACTTTTCCTCTTTGAAACTGAAGATGATTTTATCATCCTTTTCTCCTAAGCATCCCAAGGGTGAGTTGGTTTATGAGATCAAGTGTGAGGTATTCAGCCTAATGTATTTGTTGCTGAGTCACCATCCCAGCACACCACTGGCAACTACAATCCTGCACTGTTTGCATCTGGATTGACTTCAACTCAGATGCATTAAGGACATTAGTTTCCTTTTTCTTAACCAAACCCTTTTGCGCTGTCATGTGAGATCCATTGGGTAAATGAAGATATTCTCTTCGTTTCTTTAGCCCTAGCTTGACCTTTGAGTGCTGTCCATGCCCTTTGGGCTCTCATGCTGCAGGAACCATTTCTGTATCTCCAAGTTACAGTACCCCAGTTTGGGTCATAAGAGGTAGAGAAGACATTTTTGGAGTTAACATGTGGAACATCTGCACCAAAACAAAAGTTGGTCCTACCTGATTTGGTGTCCACTTTGATGCGATCAGTGTAAGCTTGTTTCATCCAGATAGCTGAAGTTAAAGGCAAAGCCAGCTCTGTCACCAGAAGCTGCATTATAGAGGCGAGACACTGAGAGTTGTCCCAGGACCCTCACAGTCTGTCTTCTTCTTGGATGACAAGGCTTGACAATCTCATTTGATAATCTGAAAGGCAGCTGAAATCTCTCCTCCGCCCATTTCACT
>JAOWBP010000001.1:2231716-2268425 GCA_028571105.1 Tragopan temminckii
AATCACAGAATCACCAAGATTGGAAAAGACCTTCAAGATCATCCAGTCCAACCATCCACCTATCACCAATAAGACTCACTAAAATCAAAGCAATGTGGATGATATTGTCCTCCTGCTTGGCTTTCACATGGATCAAGACAATGGCAATGTTGAGTTGCCTACTATGCTCAAGGGAAGCCTCATGATCATTCTGCAAGCCACAGTACAGACAGGATTTTGTCAGAGTTTCAGACCTAAACTTTTGGATGACTCAGATAAGTGGGAAATGGGATTTCCAATCTGGTCTGTCCTTGACAGAAGGATCCTGAGTTCTCAGCAGCAACAAATCCAGTCCTGCTGGAGCCAGTTTTCCTTGAAATCACAACTCCTGTCAGTAATATTTCTTCTCTTGGATTTTCCAGCTTCTCTTCTGCTTTTAAACAGCAACAAAACTAAAGGCCAGGTTTGAAGGCACACTACAGGGAGGGATTTAGGTGTCTAAAACTCAATAATACATGAATGAGTATTTTGGGATCTGATCCAAAGCTTTTACAGATGCTGATGGAAGTCTTTCCATATCCTTTAGTGAGTTTCTGCTTGCGTGTTTCATCAGGGCTCTGCTAATTATCCTACATTATTAACTGCTCGATAACATTGTTGTTCATCATTATGTGTGTGTATCTGTTAGTCCAACGATGCAGGCAGATGACTGCCCTCTGTGTTTCTTGCTAGCCCTGCTCTCTTGGGCAAAGTGCAGGCAATGAAGGGACACTGCAATTTGCTTAATGGAAGTGGCAGCTTTGGCCCCAGGCCCTCTGTTCACCTCTGCAATTAAATCATAACGAAGTCTAGTCTTGACTGGGTGAAAAGTCAAGGCAGGTGCCTCAGCTGGAGTTGTATTAGAGGGGTGCTTAAGTACATTGACCTCCAGATCTGAGGTTGCTGATGATTTGCTGAGGGCTCCCACCCACACTGATGGCCACCAGTCTGGCTTGGTTTTCCAAGGTACATAAGGGTCAGAAAGTGAAGCAGGCACAAGATCTGGTCCATGCTGTTCCCACAGCTTAATTCCCAGCTCCCATATGTTGTTTGGGTTAGAATCATAGAATGGCTTGGGTTGGAAGGGACCTTAAAGGTCCCTTAAAGGGTAAAATCACAGAATGGCTTAAGTTGGAAAGGACCTAGGTAGCTTGGGCTGGAGTTTGTCCCCAGTTGGCAGTTTTAGTGCAGCCCCCATTCAGGTGGGAATATGAATATGAACTGGTATTGGGGCTAGGGAATAAGCTTTAATCTGGTTTATGTATTTACCTATAGACATAGCCATCCAGTTCTCATGAAAACATGGTGATAGCACAGTCCAGGCCTGCACTCCTCCCTGCCAACAACTGATATTTTAAAATCTGATGAGATCAGATTAAAAAAAAAACACCAAAACAACAGAATTTGGCCATTCTTGTGCAGTTTCTTCATCACCATGATCTCCTTTTCTCTGACGAATAAGTGTCTTTTCCTGGCAGCACTGCTGAAGACTTAACTCAGACTTGACCCAGGGTTTGTTGTATGAATATCCAAAATAAAGCTAGCTCTACTTAGCCTTCTATTTAGTCATCTGCAGCTACTTAAAAGAGAAATAAAAGAAACCTTAGAAGCTTTAGGAGGTCTGGGAGGTCATTGAATTGTCCAGAAAATAGCAGGTGTTTTCTATTTTTCCCTTTTAACAAAGACTTAAGAGGATACTTCGGTTTCGTTTTGTTTGCTTGCTTGTTTTACTGTCAGAAATCAGATATATAGGGGAAATCAAGCCTTTTGCCATTGGTACATTCAAAGCCCCTGTTCCCCATCCTAATAATGTTTGATGGGAAATTTTCAATTAGCCTTGATCATTATCAACATTTTGCAAATTAGGGAAGCACAGGCATAGAAGTCTAATCATTTGTTTATGGGCCTTCTACATGTTAGAAAGCAGATTATGGCTTTCCCTTGGGCAGTTCTTGATGGGCCTGGCCAGTTGCACTGGGGACTATGGGTTTTTTGGAGCTGCTGAGCTCCATGCAGACTGTTTGTGTGAACTGGCTGTTTTCTCAAGACTAGTTTTTATTATTGTGCGTCTCTGAAAGTGGGAACCTATAAATTAATCCAGAAATTCAGTTACTTTCACATGGGGACTTTGTGGATATTGGAGGTGTAGAGGTTTCTCCAGGTCTGTCTGGTTTGGTCTTGGATATGGACGAGGTGGGAACTGTAAGGTACTTGTCTTCAGCTTTCTGATCAGTTCTTCCTTCTGTGGACTTGAACCTCAACCTGATTTGGTCTACTAAATAAAACTTTGAAAATGGAAGGAAATGTACAGGTAACCCCACCAGCTCACTTGATTGGACTGGGCATAGCATGGCCATGTTGCTGAGCATGATTCTCTCAGTTCCTATTCTGCCTCCAAACCAGCATCTTTTTTTTCCACTTGTTGCACTTCCATTCATAAAAGTGTGGTGTTCTTCGAGTTTTGAGCAGAAAGACGTTATCCTCATTGCTGCTAATGTGTTCTTGGGGGTGGATGTGGTAACAAGAGGATGTTGTCACTTCTGTGGATAAAATGGTGCTTCTTTGGGACCTCAGGGCTGCTGCTGTTCCCTCACTTCACTTTTTGAGGGATCCTTTTGCCTCTCCTGCCCTGTTTGGCTGATAAGAAAGACATCCCATCACTTTCCCCTAGCATTTCACTTCTTGTCCTGACTGTGGTGTGTGCTGGTATGACAGGACTCGTCCCATTTGCACCTCCATGACAAGCTGATCGTAGCCAACGTGCCTGCACACTTCTGTTTGCTTCACATCATAGCTATATATGAAGATATGCTGATTGCTTTCACGTGCTGATTGCTGCATATCTCAGAGGGGTCTTTCTCCAGCCAAAGATTTAAGCCCTTCACTCCATCGGACCCCCTCTCATTTTTCCACCTTACTGTCATTCCCCCGTCCTGTTTTCCCGGCCGTTCTCAGTGTCAGATCTGAGCCAGTGACTTTTCAAGGCAGAGGAAAAATTCCAAACTCTGTATCTCTTTCATGGCTCATGAAGACCTCTGGAACAGCTTTGATTTAAACCAGAACATTTGGCGGGCAATCAGTCAATAAAATATCCTAATCACTGGTAGAGATTTCAATTAAACATGGAATTAGATCTCTTTTTTTGTTTCTTCACTCCCCTTTTTGTTTCTTTCCTCCCCTTTCCCCCCTTTTTTTTCTTTGTTGTTGAAGGTTTTTTTTTTTCATTCCATCAGATGGGAAAGGGAAAATAAAGTACAAATGATTGGGTTACACTTACAGAGCTAGGTTCAGCACTGTTTAGTGCCTGCTCATGCTTTATTAATTGTGATAGCACTGCTGTCCCTCATAGGTGTTGAGCTGGCTCAGGGTCCCTGAGGAACTTCATCTGTTTGTGTTTGCAAGGAGAGACACGGCAGGGTTGTTTGGACAGATCCTGAGATGCTCTAATTAGAAGTTAAAGAGCCACTTTCCAGCACGAGACAAGAATGCATTACATGAGGAGCACTTTCTAATGCTCTGACTTTTTAAAACCACATGCCACATTAAAGCCCGTGGTGTTTCTTTGATCCATGCCACCAAAATAATTCCAGGGACAAACATAAATGGGGGATAATAACTAATTTAACTGGAATTATTGGAGAGAATTATCGCAGAAGATTAGGATTTCCAGAACAGACTGTAACTGCTGGGAGATTGGGGTCTGATGCCTGTTTATCTATTCTATTCATCTCTCTCTGCATCTGTCCTATTACTCGATCAGCTGCCCATTAGCCATCATTTAGCTACTGCTCCTGTCTTTTCTGCCTTCAGTGTCTCACCCTTTCTATTTGCTCGTTAGCTAGAGCAGATGTAAGAAAATTGCATTTTGAGCAGAAGGTAAATGTGAGCACTAATGGACCAGATTTTGATTGTATGTGTGCTGGTGTAACTTTGCAGAAGCAAGAGAAACTCTTCTAGGTTGAGAGTGGGCAGCACAGTTGGGACCTCATCACTGTTAATGCTGTTAACTACTTCTTTAAACATTCTTTGCAGTTTATCAGTAGATGGGTGATATCCAAGGGCAGAGTTTTATGACAGTAGGAACCTACCTGGGAGCCTACGTGGGACTTTCACTCCTTCTACAGCCTATAGAGAGTGCTCACAGGCAGCATCCAGGACAGGTGTATGCTGTGGTTCCTGTCCATCTTCCCTGGATGACACATCCGTATATCATCCATTTGTAGTATCAACCTACTGTAGCCCTCTGTCTATTGTGAGAGCTGGACTGTCTGCTCTTCTTATCTACTCTGGGCTGTTCATTGAGATTCCATTTACCTATTCACTGTTGGTTTTGCATATTAAAATCTCTGCCCATCTTTGCTTAGCTAATGGGGATATTTATTCGATCTCATTTTGTAATAGGACATTAATTAGACTTTTATAATAAGATCCCTTTGGAATTACACATCACATGTTGCATTCACAAGAGGCCTTAATACTTACATTTTATTCCTTTGAAAACCAGAAGAATTAAACATGTTTTCACCCTCGTCCTGAAGCTTGATCATCAAGCTTGCAAAACACAAAGTACACCTAATGAGTTGGGCAGTCTCTTCCCATCTCTCATAAAAAGAACTCCCTCAAGTCAATCTAGGGAGAACGTACGTACTATGGGAGGGGAATAATAAAATGAAATTAAGGAGATATATTGATGTGTCTGTGTAAACTAAAAGAAAACACAGTCCTCAGGGACCTCTGGGAATCTTGCGCTTGAGTATTCTTTAAGCTTCCATGGATTTTTGTTCACGTGTTGAAAATATTGTTAATCCCTGAGGTAATTTAGTGCCCAGGATCAATGAACATAACACTCAGATGCCTAATAATAGAAAATGGGATTGACGTGTTGCTCTGGTGAAATCACCCCAGCAGTTAGTTTTGCTTCCACAACAAGCACGTCGATAAGATTCCCTGCTGACTCATGGAAAGGTTTGGGGATGCAGCATGGCTTCTGGGAAGACAGCAGAGATGGGTTTGCTTCAGCAGTTCAGTCCCAGAAGTTGGAAAAAGGTGGATATTAGTTATAGCAAAGAGTATGTGCACTTCAGAATAGGTTTGGTCACTGAATCAAGGATAGCAGATGGCAGTGATTTGACATCTCACTTCTGAAGTGCTGCTAGATATTGCCCAAAGACCCTGCAGCCCAGCATCTCCTTCCCCCTCCTCAATATTCTTCACTGCTTTGAGATACACTGCATAACTTTTTGACCATTTCTGAGTTGAAAGATGGAAAGAATGATCTCACTGGATCTCAGTTCCCTCTTGACCTGGCCCTTATTTTTACGTATAGGCAAAACAGTCCAGGATTTGTTGTTTGTGCTTTTATTATTATCATTATTATTTAAGGAATGACAAGCTCTGAGAAAGAACAAAGGGTGTTTTTCATTGCCTGGTCCTTATTTGGTAGCAACAAGACCGTATGTGAAAGGAAGAGAGATTAATTTTGTGGGCTAAATCATTTGAGAGACTCTTTGGTCTGCCGTAAATTGTCCCAAATGATGGAAGGTGTGCTGGTGTCCAGTCCAATCTCAGCACATAATGGCCATCTCAATCCTGTCTAGAGCTGACCAAATTCCCTGCAGATTTCTTTACAGATGATATCTTACATAGATATATGCTTTGGCACCACATATGTTCCCTGCTCTCCTTCCAGGTCCCAAATGGGTGGTCTGAGCTGGGATTTGCCTCCTGGATGTGTCTGGCACACTGAGGCATGGAGCAGGAGAAGAAGCAGGATTGCACCAGGTTGGTGTGACCCTGGGACCTAGGCAAAAGGGATTCCCCTCCTCCATACATGAGCGTGCAATGGGATTATGTTTAGAGATAAAAAGCATTTAGCAATTGTCTTGATGACATTGGTCCTGTTTATTTCTGTGAGCCCCCCATCAATGAGACCCGTGTTCTTTCCAGTTGACTTTATCCAGCTGAACTCCCTCCAGCAGGGCAGCACCTTCTCCAGAGACACTGTGGGATCTGCTTAAGGCAATCTCACTGCCAACATGCATGTTTGAAATCAGGTTGTTCCCATCCTGTTGTCTACAAGGAAGCTTCTCTGAGTGCCGAATGTTTGCAGTAATTTCACTTGCTCTGTATTGTGCTATGCTTTTACTCCCAGAGAAAAACTGAGCATCCCAATTCAGAGTCAAGGGAATCATAGAAGTTTAGAATCACAGAATAGCTCGGGTTGGAGGGACTTAAACAATTATTTGGTCCAACCTGGAAGCTTTAGTATAAAAGGATTCTCAGGTTGTGTGAGTTGGTAACTTGAAGACAGAGATGGGAGAACTGCTGGAGTTTTTTAGGGAGACTTTGTGTTGCTACATTTCCCTTGCATTAAGTCTTCAGTATTTGTCTTGTGGTTGGCCTTGTTCTGAAGTTGATCCTCTTTTTTTCTTCCTTAAGCTTTGAGCTTATTGATGCGCTCAGATGTTAGTTGCTAGGTTGCAGCAAGCCCCTTGTACAGACACAAAACGTGCTGGTGGTACTGGGCAGCATCTGAAAAATTTGGGTCTGGATCCAAATTTCAGAGGCTCACAGATTTCAAGGCTGTCTGAGTCTTCGTTTCTTCCCCTTTATGGGAGGTGAATCTCTAATCTCTCTTCCTAGACACAGGGATTTTGGGGTTGTGGATCAGATCCCTCTCTGTGTCTCTAAATAACAATAAGGGGATTATCCTCCTTGTAGGGGTGGGGAGAGGAATGGGCTCTGCAGGAGACTCTTTGGGACCCATATGTTGGGTACACGGTTAATTTTTGCGGTCAGGAGAAGACCAGCAATCCACCTTGTGCCAAGGCTGCTGGGATGCTATCTTACTGGGTGCCCCATATCCCGTCCTGCCCTTGCTTCATTAAGGATCGGGAAAGAAATTGCTGATAGTTCTTACTGCACAAGGGAGGGGGGAGAGGCAGCGGGTGTCTGTGCAAGTCTATTACATCTGGGCTTCTTTCCAACATGAATAAAAATGTTCTGTATGTCCGGAGTTATCAATGTATGTTTTTAATTCCTGTCAATTAATCTACTCTGAATGAGATGCTGCTGTTCCCAGAATAATAGCCCTGAATGGTAGGTCTTATTTCTCAGTTGCTTTGGGGACTGGACTCTGATACGGCTGATATCACACTGCTGATTTACTCTGAGCTGAATCGAGCTCTCTTTGACCAAAGCAATGACAGCACCAGGGAAACAACTACTTCAGAGGGCAGGCAGTGCTTCTGCAGGGCTGGGGAAGCATTGTAGCACCATCCTGCTTCAGATGCTGCATCTCCTTGTTGTACTACTAATGCTGTTCTCTCTCTTGGCACCTCTCACCCTTCTCTCTGAACTGTTTATTTTTCCTTCCTGCAGATGAAAGGCAGAAAAGCAAACTGCACGAACGCTGCATTGTTCATGGCTTATTGAACAATTAGTTTCAGCTCAGGGTCTGATCTTCCAGCATTTCTTTGCTTTCCTTTGTATGCTATGTGAGTCTTGGAAACTTGTTGGCTGCAGAACTTGCGTGGCATTGATAGACGGGCTCAGGACTTGGCTCAGAGGGATGATGTGCCCAGACCATGGTCCTTGTTTGAGCCAGAATGGGTGTGAACCGCTTTGGGTTCTCAGAAGAGATGGATAATTGGGATTTGTAAACAGAACCAAAGAAAAAAGGCTAAAAAAGCCACTGTGTGTTGCAAGCTCCTGCTTGGGGCTGGACTTGCCCTTCCGGCATTCCTCTTCCTGAGCTCCCTCTATCAGCCTCCTGGGTCCTTGCTCATTTGGGCTCATGTTTCTCATCCCCAGGGCCTGTGACCCTCTACAGGGGGCATTTTTCTATGGGCTGTAGCAATTCCTGACCGCTCCCTCGGAGGCCTGCGCAGGCTCCGTGCTCCTGTGCGTAGCATTTTGCACACATTTTTTCTACCCTATTTGGTCTCCCGTCCTCCCTCTTTGAGTTCTGCTATCTTGATACAGTTCACTACTCCGTGCAGGGGGTTCAGTGCATGTGACCGCCCTATTAGCTGCTCTAACTAAAGCCTTGGGCAAATAGTCATTGAGGATTTATTTTTATTAAAAAAAAAGAAAGTCGGATTAAGTATTCTGATGAACAAGAATAACATTAGCAGCTGTGCCTGCTCAACCGACACGATCCCATTCCTCATATCATAAGCTGATTGCCTGCGCGGGTCAGTAAATTGTTCCAGCAGCCCCTTTGCGATAATGCTTTGCACATTGTTCACAGTACTGTTATAATATGTGGTGTCTGGGGAGGGATGCAATACCTGGAGAGTCTTCATGGGTTCAGAAGTCCCTTCTTCAGACACTTTGAGTTTCAAGGTGAACACATCTAGGGATTGCATTTGCAAGAGAGCATCTTAGCATCGTGAAATCATTAATGTTGGGAAGACCTCTAAGATCATCCAGTCCAACTGCTGACCTATGCCCATTGACCATGCCCTCAGTACCACATCTACCCTTTCTTGAACACCTACACGATGGTGACTCCACCACCTCCCTGGGCAGCGTGTTCCAAAACAGCCCAGGTTGGAGGGACCTAAAAAGTTATTTGATTCAACCTGGAAGCTGTACTATAAAAGGATCCTCAGGTTGTGCGAGTCGATAGCTTGAAGCCAGAGATGGGAGAATTGCTGGAGTTTTTCAGGGAGACTTTGTGTTGCTACATTTCCCTTGCATTAAGTCTTCAGTATTTGTCTCGTGGTTGGCCTTGTTCTGAAGCTGATCCTCTTTTTTTCTTCCTTATGCTTTGAGCTTAAGGATAGGCGGGGTGGCAGCAACGCTGCTGTCACACATGGGGACTAGGGGATCATGTGTTCTCCAGCACCATAAGATGCAGAGCTAAGAAATTCGCTTGGATTTCTTGGTGACTGCTTGAAGCAGTGCCAGACTGGGGAGCAAATCCTTTCCTTTGCTTCCAAAATACCTAGAATTAGGGCTGGTCCTTGCCCTGTTTCTTGCCCCTGGTGGGCAGTCCCTGCGCCCATGCTTTTGCTGCTGACTGCCAGCTGGCATTTGTATTCAACCGTTTGTATTAATGATATCAACAGTCACCTTAAATCCTGCTAATGCTAAACCCTGAGCTGGCACTGGACTGGTGACAAGCTTCTGCTTCCCAAGGCCTTGCCAAAAGCTGTGGGATGCCCTTTGAAGACCGCAGAAGGGAAAAAAGTGCCATAAAATTATGCAGCCATATTAGTGGTATTATTATTTGTTCTCGGCTAACATCTGAGACTCTTCTTCATCCCTCCCCTTCCCTCCTATCTCCTATGTTCAAAAATGGTGGAGGATTTAAGAAAATTGTTATCAGAGGCAATACTGCAGACAAATCACAACATGGGCATGCAGGCTTGCAAAGGGGAGCAGTTCCACGGGTTACCAACCCTTGGGATCTCATTGCTACACCCAAAGGAGAAAGCCCGATTTTCCCAACCAGAGAGAAAGCCCATCCAGATCCAAACCTTGCAAGCCCTGCTTTGCACGGTGGGAAGGTGAAGACAGGGTTTGCTAGCTTGCTGTTGTCCTTCCTTGAGGTCACTTCCAACCCAAGCAATCTCTTGGAGTGGATAAAAACATGATTGCAACTTCTGATCCATTTGTTTGGGCTTTTCTCTCCTTACTGCCTACAGGATGTCTTTCGTTGTTTAAAGACCTCTGTTCCAGTTCTGCAGATTGGAAAAATTATTTTTTCTCTCTAAAATGGAAGCATTTCTAGTGGATACAGGATTTCTACAGAGGACACTATCCTGGGGATGTGGAGAGGAACATGTGTGCACTCACATGTTGATGGTTGCAGTATAAACAAATGTAAGAAAATACTGCTCTCCCCATTCTGAAGTGAGAACTTCCTTTAATCTGAATGAAGAAGAACAGTTCTGTCCCACCAAAGCAGCACACCAGTGTAGCAGTGTGATTCTGGTCTGTTTTTTGGGTGATCCTGAGTGGAACCAGGAGTTGTACTTGATGATCCTCACACGTCCCTTCCAACTCAGGATATTCTGTGATTTTATATTAGTGCTTCAAGGAGTTGTTACATAAACAAGTCTTGGTCCTCTTTATCACCTGTGCCCATCTCTTATGCAGGCAATAGACCTTAATGGGCAAAACGAGTAAGGAGCAGCTCTTACGAGCAAGAGTCAAGCATTTTATGCCCAGTATGGCCAGGAACAAATGCTTATGGGAGCCTGCATTCTGGGCAGCCTCATCTAGTGGTTGGTAACCCTGCACACAGCAGGGGGGTTTGAAGCTAAATGATCATTGTGGTCCTTTTCAACCCAGGCCATTCTATAATTCTATGTTTCTATGATGCAAAAATTGGACTTGGTGCCTAGACGTCCAGTATCCAGCAAGATGAGGGATTAATGCAAGAAGCTGTGTTGAGGCTGTCGTGTTAAATTGCTAAGGATGCATCCCTGGAAGCATTCAGGGCCATGCTGGATGGGGATTTAGGCAGCCCGATATAGTGGTTGTCAACCCTGTCCACAGCAGGAGGTTGAAACTAGGTGATCTTTAAGCCTCTTCCCACCTAAACCATTCTGTGATTCTCTGATTTCTCAGCCATGTATGTGTCTAACCCCTTTTTGAGACCCTAACTCTGTGCCATCCATGCCCAAACTGCATGTATGCTGTACTGGAGTGCGGGAGAATATAGGAAAGAAAAAAAACAGAAAAGAAGAGCAGAAAAAGGAGCAAATGTCCTGCTTCTGACATGGAAGATTAAATAATTAGCAAATGTGGCAAGAGAGACGATGAAAAACAAGTGCAGTGATTCATGTTTTATGTCTCCTACTGTACAGAACACTTTAAAGTGTCAGACAGCACGACAGTCACTCTTTAAAGCTAATTAAAGTTTTATAATAAATAGAAGAGCTTTAATTTCTCTCTCCATGTGGTGGTGATGTAGGTTTCTGTAGACAGTCTGACAATGTGTTTGCTAGAAATCCACAAACACATGGATAACAATTGGGTACAGAGGTTGCTTTACAAAGACCACTCATGCCAGTTATTTATCTGCTTAAAATCCAGCACTGGTGGGGGTAGTAGTCATAGTTCTCTAGTATCTTTTTCATCCAAAGAGGTTAAAGCCATTAACCTGGACGAGTCAGCTCCATAGGTAAAGGTCAGTGGGATCCAACTAGATGGGAGTCCAATTATGTGAACTGGGTTCATTTTGGAGGCCAGGAGAGCAAAGGCTGCAGGACAAGAGAGAGAAGAAATATGAGTTGAGATCTTTTTTCTGTGTGCAGCATCTCACAGGGAGGCACTGTTGGTGGTTAACCTCTTGGACAAGCAATACTGGAAGCTGCTGTCAATTGGAAGCAGCCCTGGGGGAGGCTGTGCTGAGGGGGTGGTGGGGATGATGGCTGTTGGAGCCTCTTTTTCCTTCAGCTCTAAGATACCCCATAGGTAGCTTGGGCATGAGAAATGGAACTGTTTGCACGGGACTCATTTCACCGAACTCCTGTTTGGCCCCTTCACAGCTCACTGCTGTTTTGTCTTGAATTAATGGAAAAGGAGAGGACTTCTCCCCACTCCAGTCCTAAGAGCAAGCTCACAGCTCTGAATCAAAGTGATCTTAGTTTACCCAAGCCCAAGGAAGAAGCAAGAACATGAGCACTCTTTCAGCCACCACGGCCTCTTCCTCCTCTTTTTTGATTTACTCTCCCATTGACACGGCTGGTATTTATGCATCTTTATCTCCCACATGCAAAAATACACCTCCAACCAATTGAAATTTTAATCCAATTAACATTAAAAGGAAATGAAAGGACACCGAAATTGGAGGTCCCCTTTTCTGGTTCCCCTTGGCTGAAACATCCCTATGAACGCTATCAGACCACAACCTGTGATTCCCCAAGCAGCATCGCTTTCATGTTTTGGAGTGGGCACCTCAGATGCAGGGAAACAGACAGACTTCTTTGTCAGATATCTCCTCGGCTTTATTCAGGGGTGATAAAATTATTCTGCAGCTTCCCAGCTGCCTTCCTGCCAGAGGGGAGTTGAAGGAGTGGTGTTCCCACTATTAGGCAAAGATCTCTTTAATTGGATGGGGTGAATATTCACTCTCTAATAGCGATGGGGCTCTAATCCTTCCTCATAGGGCTGCAGTCTATCCCATCCTCCCCCCGCTGCCCCGAATGTTTTTTAATGACCCATGGTCATGATCATTAATAGCACAAATGCTGACACTCGTAGGAAATACAGCAATCAAAGGGAGACCCTGAGAGGTCCGGGAGCAACAACAGTTTCCATCTCCCCTTTGTTGTGGGAAGTGCTGTGCAAAAAGCAGACCAGCAGTAAGGTTTTGGCCTCCCGCAGTGAGTGAGGGGAGGGTTAACTCTGCAAATTGCAGAAGCTCAATTAGTTCAATTAGGAGCTTGAAAACTAAAGCAGCTCTTCCCGAAGCCTGTCTAGGACTGTAGGCTGTGCCTGCAGGCTCAGAAGCATCCCACACCGCCCGGATCCCTGGGGCTGGCAGCTTTTGAGGCCGGCCTACGTTAAAAATGGGAGGTTGGATTCCCGCTGCCTTTACTCCAACCTGGGCTGGAGACACTCCATAGAAATCAGTGCAGTTACTTCAGCATATTCCTGGAAGGATTATTTGGTCCGATGACTCCCAGCTGGGAGAGATTTCATAAACAGATCTGAAGGAAAATGGTAAAATCCTTTTTTCTTTCTTTCTTTTTTTTTTTTTCAGCGTTCTTTTTAGTGTCTTCCCCGTAGTGCATGAGCAATAAACACCAGTCACATCCATCCATCCCCAGCTGTAATTTTTGGGAGTGTGTGTGACAGCACCTGCCTTTTGATAATCTCAGAAGGAGACGGGAATATTAGCATAACAAATCTGTGGCTGTCTAGAGAACCATGTTGCTGGCATGTCACAGAACACGTGCATTGAGTATTGCTCAGTTCCCTTTGCTCTAAAACCACCCTCAGGTGTTGGCAATGCCCTTCTCTCCCTCCTCCTATGGCATATTGCATTTTGCAGATTTTAGGCTGGTGCTGTCGGTCTTGGAAAAGGCTTTGGAGCGACCGTGTGTCATGGTGTAGTAGTATGTTGGTCGCTCCAAAAGTAGTGCCTCCAGTTTATTTCCATGGAAACTACAATAGATACAAAGAGCACAGTAACACTGTTTGATAGGGAAGACTGTCAGCTCTAGCTTCTCTGCACCTGTAACATTCTCATTTTATGTGTGCTCCAAACAACATGAGCAACTCCAAAAAAAACCCATCTCAAACTCTGCCCCCAACCTCCCAACCACTTATCACATCATTACATCCCCCTTGTGCAGACAGGTCTCTGAGTGAGCAACAGCAGAGGGGCTGAGATGATACACTTATTTATTACCAAGTTAGTTTTCAGCTGGATCAGGTTCACTGTATGGCGCTGTGAGCCCAGTGTTGGCACAAGAGAGATGTGACACAGAGACAGGGACAGATATCCCAGGGTGAAATAGGGCACAGAGGAGGGCCCTGGGCAGTCATGTTCCACAGAACGGAAAAGCTGCTCTCCCTTCAAGGTAGCAGCCCAGCAGTGCCGCTGACAGCTGCAGATGGGCAGAAGTGACTCATCTCTCTGGGATGAGAAAAAAGTGATTGCCTAAGCTAGAATTTCAGAAGAAAATTGGGGTTAATAACCTCCAAGTTCTGGCAGTGCTGGGGATATTAGCTTCAGTTTTCCCTGTGTCCTTTCTAATTTATATTGGGATGGCACCTATCAAGATGCCCCAGTTGCAGTCAGTCACTCCCAGATGCTGCACAGGGTTGGGTTCAGAGCTGTCGTCTTCCAACAAGCCATGCAATGCCCCACTGGGAAAAAAATACATTTTGCTCCCAAGCATTCTTTTTTTCTCTAAGCTTCAACCAAAGCCTGATTAGCTTCCTGGTCTCCCTACACCACAGACAGTATTTACGCAGCTTTTATTACCTGAGCTGCTCTGGGAGAGGAAGCTCTGTACTACTGGCAAACCACAGGTCTCTCCAGAACATCTCAAGCAGCTGTCTGTCTTTTCCTTTTGCTTACATGCCAGCCTCCTCTGCAGGAAGAGGGGCAGATTTCTCTTGCAAGCCACAGCTAGATGCCTTTCTCTCCCATCACTATCAGTTCTTTTCAGATTCTCCTGACTTGGCATCACTATGGTGCACTTTGACGCAACCCTTTTTATTGGAGGCAGGCTTAGAAGCCATCTGGAGACAGCTTGCCCCACCCTGGCAGTGTGATGAATGGTATCATAGGTGATGTGACGCTGACACCTGCTTATCTTTCTGTGTCCGCTTGCCCCAACCTAGACGCATTCATTAGACTGGCATCTGTTTGCCGTCACTTCTCGGCATCTGCTCTTGGTTCCCGTAGTGTGTGTTGACTGCGTACTGGCAGAGGCAGAGAACCTGGGGACATGGGAGTTTAAGTTTGTAAGGTCTAAGTGTCTGCTGGATTGATTTGTTAAAAAAAAAAACAACAAACCAGTCTGCTCTCCCAGTGATGGAGCTACTCATGTTAATGCATTTGTTCTCCTAGAAGGTGCCAACCTATAGGGTGGGAATTTCTTTTGCTTTGTAAAAATAGTACTCAGGCATGTCACTTTTCTAAGCTGAAGAAAGCAGGCTGTACTGGTAGACTTCTCTATATTCAGGCTATATTTGTCCTTGTATATATTATATGCATATTATATTCTTGAAAGCCAATGCACAGGCATGCAGACACACCTCCTTGGCAGACCTCGGAATAACATGCAGGACTTTCTCTGTGCAGAGCAGAAATATCATAGAATCATAAAACCATTTGAGTTGGGACTTTTTAAGGTCATCTAGTCCAACTTTTCTGCAATCAACAGGGTCACTTACAGCTCGATCAGGTTGCTCAGAGCCTTGTCAAGCATGATCTAACATCTCCAGGGATGGGGCATCTACCACCTCTCTGGGCAACATTTTCCAGTGCCTCACCACCCTTACTGTAAAAATCTTTTTCTAAATCTCTTCTCTTTTAGTTTGAAATCATTTCCTTTATCATATAACAACAGACCCTGCTAAAGAGTCTGTCCCCTTCTTTCTTATCCAATAGCCTGTTGAGCTGCAGCCTCTAAAGATCACCTCTTCCTTAGGGCAAAATTGTCATAAAACACCTGCATTTAACTTTTATATACAGGGACATATGTAGGCATGTTCTTCCATATATAGAGTTGGAGACAGTCCTGCATTTAGTTGTGTCTCCTGGATTCTGGCAGGCTTCATCATGATCAAAGGCCCCTACTGTGTCTACTTTGCAGGTGCCATACACTAACTGTCTGCAAGCACAGACTTCCTATCCAGGGCTGTTGTATGGCCAAGAAAGCCAGATGTCCACAGCGTATGTGCATGGTGGCTGCCCATGGCAGGCTCAGTAAGTCAGATCTGTGTGTGCACAGCCTGTGTGCATAACTCATAGCCACACTGAGCATGTGGGGTGCTGAGGAGTTATGCAAATCATCCTAGGCATGTATAGGCACTTTGGGGTCAGAATGGGAATCTGGAAGTAGTCCTGTAGACAAGCAGTGGGAAACACATGGAAGATCAAAAACTCACTGGTGCT
This sequence comes from Tragopan temminckii, assembly GCA_028571105.1. Lineage (NCBI taxonomy): Eukaryota > Metazoa > Chordata > Aves > Galliformes > Phasianidae > Tragopan > Tragopan temminckii. Next base: position 2,247,327 of record JAOWBP010000001.1, read on the forward strand.
GTTTGCATGGCACCCTGCTCCTCATCTTCCCCAAGATGTGAGTTAATTAGCATCGGAAAACTTCTAAGGTTCAGAGAAGTCTACTAAGAATGGCACTGAGGGATGTGGTTTAGTGGGCATGGTGGTGATGGGTTGGTGGTTGGAACTAGATGATCTTAGTGGTCTCTTCCAATCTTAATGATTCTATGATTCTAAGTTGGTCTCCTTGGTAAAGGTGTCCCTCGCAGTCTCTCTGACAGTAACATGAAAGAATGTGAATGGACCATGCGCTCCACAGGCATCTAGCAGAAAGCCTGACCTTTGGGAGTATTTATTGTCACTTTTTTACAATACATCAAGACTAATAAAAAAAGTATGAACCACATGAACAGGAGCAGCTTTATGGGCCAGCAGAGGCTATTTCTTCTTTGCTTGATCTCCTGCGAGTCAGACTTCCTCTTCTGTCTTTGTTCACACTTTAATTCTCTCACCTTTCTTGCCAGGCCATGTTTAATTATGACCCATCAGTGACAGCATTTGTAAAGCTTGTCTCCAGTCCTGTCAGTGATTTGGTGCAGAGCATTGTGGATACTGGCAGCAGTATTCAGATGTGCTGGATGAAAGGAGTGCTGCATGGTGCACACTGGGCAAGGGTTAAATTGTACTGAAGGGAGGGCATTGACAGACCATCAAGGTCATGTCCTGTCTCTGGAACTGAGTGCCTGGCCTGAAATGTCTCCTATGAGATGACAGTGTTGACACTGCATCATTGAGACTGATGAAGCCCTGAGCTCCAGCCCCAGTCATTTCCACACACTGAACTCAACTTCCCTGTCTCCATGCACTGTCCTTTTCCCTCTACTTTCTCCTAGCCCTTATTTTTAATCTACTTATTTTTTCTTTTATTTTCTGGTTCCTTCTCCCCACATATTGTGTTCCGTATTCCCTGATTCCCACCATCCTCCTCCTTTCCTTTGTCCCCTTTGCACCCTCACCCCGTGAATATGTACCTACGTGGCCATCCATCTTCTGATGTTGATCCCTCTTTGTCTTCATTCATTCTTTCCTCCTCTCCCTCCTACATCCTTCCCTCAATTTGTCCAGGGCTCTGTTGCTGTTGCCGACACTATCTTAGCTCTGGAACAGCACATGACATTCCTGGCAGTCATTCTGAGCTTGGCTGCTGTCCCCAAGTTGTCTGAGGTTCTTCAGAAAGTGATGAGAAGCTGCTGTGTGCCTTCAAAGTCACAGCTAATTGCATTAGCTTCAGATCACGTAATTCCCAGAGATGACAGCTGCCAAATTTAGGAGCACAAGTGAAGACTTACAGAAGATGATTGGGATGATGTGCTGGATTCAGGATGAAGGAAATCCTGGGTATCATCAAAGCATTGGTCGTTCATTATTCCATCCTATTCTGTCTCTAGGGGGTTTGTGTTTATTGTCAGTTCATTCTCAAGCCCAGCATTGCCCACTGTCCCTATTAAAAATGTAGGATACATAGCAGTCTCGGTTTAAACTCCAAAGTTTGCCAGTTCTGTGCACATTTAATACTTTTACATGGCCCCAACCTTGGTCTTTTCTGTAGTTTGACTGGATGAATCATCGAATTGTTAAGGTTGGAAAAGACCACTAAAATCATCTACTCCAACAGTCAACCTATCGCCCACTAAACCATATCCCTCAGTGCCATATCTAGCTACCCTTTTCTTGAACACCTCCAGGGATGGTGACTGGTGACTTCACCACTTTTCCGGACAGCCTAGTCCAATACATGACCACCCTTTTGGTAAAGAAATTTTTCCTAATATCCAACCTGGACTTTCAGAACAAATGAAAAACATCATAGAATCACAGAATGGCCTGGGTTGAAAAGGACTGCAATGATCATCTAGTTTAAATCCCCTGCTGTGTGCAGGGTCGCCAACCACCAGACCAGGCTGCCCAGAGCCACATCCAGCCTGGCCTTGAATGCCTCCAGGGATCCAGGGGCATCCACAATCTCCTGTTCCAGTGCATCACCACCCTCTGTGTGAAAAACTTCCTGATGAAATTCTTCCATCAAAACCTTGAGGTGGTTTAGACGAATACTGTGCCCCACTCCCTGATTGCTTGCTACTGAAGCCACAGCCAGGAGCATTCGTTCAATAGTCAGTGTCACAAAATCAGCTGTTTCACTTTTCTCTTCTGATGGAGGATATTAACAATATATAACTTGAGAACATAGCTTTCTCTGGGGAGGTCACACAGTAAGGTTCACGAAAGGTGGTATCCTTTTCCTTCAGGAACATTGATTATTGTTCTGTCTGGAGCATTCTTCTAACATGAGAGCAAAGTAGGCATCCACAATGCAACAGGAGATCTAAACTCAGTTCTTGCAGTGCTGAAATAAAGGCTGTGATCACCCAGTCCCTGTAGCTAGAGGGCAAAAATGTCACAGCTGGAGCGATTGGGAATAAGACAGGATTTTATGTTACGAGCTCTCATACAGCTCTGTTTCTGTTTATCTCATACCAGATATGAATTCACACCCAAGTATCACAAAATCCTGTGGTTTAATTTGGGCACAGAAGAGACATGAATATTAAGAGACAAAAATTAAATATAGCTCTTGGCAATCTGATTGCATGGTTTTTATTCTTTTACGAGCTCATGTTCTTCCATTTGGAAGAGACCAGAAGCAATCTCATAGCTAGCTTAGCTCTGGTCCCATGGGAGGGCCTAGGAGAACTGGTAAGTCTTGTTCACCTTCAGGTCGTTTCATAGAGTTATAGAATTGTTTGAGTTGGAAGAGTGCTTTAAACTTCATCTAGTCCAACTCCCTTGCAGTGAAGGACAGCTTGATCAGATTGCTGAGGTCACTGGATCCTGTAATGAACGATAGCTGGTGTGAATGCACTTGAAGTGATTTGCTGTTTGAGTCTTCGCACCTCATTCATATTAAATTGCCCTGCTTGGAGATTACTAAAAAAAAATTGCCAGTAGGACACATTATTTCTACATAGAATGATTTTAGATAGCATAGTTCGTGTTCATTTTTACTGGCCTCTGACAGATCAGTTAATCTGGTCAGAGGAAGAAAGTATAAGACAGGGGCCATGCATTCAGTCAAAAGATCTTTCATTTCATTAATTATTACTGTGCATACAGCAGTTGCATCTGCTGGATGGTTGTGTCTGCAACCCAGAGGGATTATGATTGAGATATCCAAAGCCACCTAACAGATTTAAGATTTAAACAAACAAAAACAAACAAAAAACCCCCCTGAAACAAGCAAACCCCTCCTGTGAGTTCGAAGGAAAATATTGTTAAATCCCATAATCGGCTCCAAGACGGACCTGTATGCAACATGTTCAAGGTCACATAGGGAGCCTGTCACAGAAGGATGCTAACCTAGATCTGCTGGGCTCTGACCACACAGCATCCTCTGTTTACCTGGCTTAGGGAGCAGGTAATCCCTCTGAGTGGTTCTCTCTCCAGCAAGGGATGGACAACACCCATCTGCATGGCCATCCCCTCCATGGAAATAATCCATGGTGGTTCAGCTGAGAATAGAAAAAATAATAATTTGAAAGACCCCAGAGGACTAAACCTATGGAAAACTCACACCAGAAATTTTCTTAGGTGGGGAAAAATGCTCTGGACTGGGCTGTTTATTGCAGTGAATGCCACTATCATGCCACCCCCATCTTCAAGCCAGACGGCTCAAGTCTGCATTAATCTCCCTTCCATGCATAAGCCTCCCCAAATCCCTTGGTTTGCAATCCCTGGGTGATGAGTGATCACCCTTGTTAGAGAAGGAAGCACCGAAGCAGATTTTACAGGGCACAGATGTGAACGCTTAATGGTATTTCCCTGTTTTTATTACGGAAAGCTCACACCCAGGGCTGTTTGATCAATAATTGCAGGCACAATTGCTGCTGCAAGGTATAAGCTATTTGATTTTGTTTATGCAGAGAGGACCAGGGATATAAATAGCCCTGTGGATGCTGTTGTGGAAACCGAGCTCTGGCTGTGGGCTGTGTTTACGTTCAGAGCACGGGATGGGGCTGCTTGGGGGGAAGCATTGCAAAGGTGACTCCCAGTTCTCCTGATGACTAATGGCTGCAAACTGATACAGCAGATTCTTTGCAGCGTGGAGCAGACTGAGGGATGTTGTCAGTGCTCATAGGTGATCTGAGGGCATTTCGTGCCAGAGGGGTTTCAATAAGTGCCAACTATGCTGTCACATGGAGATGGAGCTGTTTAGCATCTGTATCATGTGCTGGGAGGTGAAGCTTGCGTGCTAGATGCTGCCACAGTCTCTTGGTATGTGGGGAAGGTCAGTTAGCACAGTTTATTCTGCATGAATTCACCGGAGATATGAGAGAGTCTGTTTACTCCATCCCTTTTCCTCAGGGGTATTCACGAATGTTTGAGAAGTGCCATGAGATCCTTTGGTATGGACTGAATCCTCCCAAGCTGGCACTGCCAACCGAATCGTAAACTGGAAGAACAGAAAATGTAGCTTATATAAGGCACAGATTTTAATGTTTTAGAGAAGGGAGCTATGATGTGGTTTTTGAGCCACAACGGGAAGATGTCAGAGGGTTCATTAGGCGTTCAAAACTCAGCTCTTCTCTGGCAGCACACAAACCCTTGAGACATTTGCTGGTGAACTGAATGTGCCCAGTTTGCCTCAGAGATTTTTTAGGTCTCCCACTGAGCCAGATTTCACGTCTGAAAAGTCTTTCTCGTGTGCTCAGATGGCTCAACTTCTGGCTGAGACTGAGCTGTGAAGAAACTGTGAAAGGAAAAGCAAGGTAATGGATTGGTTTAGGAACAGCCTCACAAAGCAGAGGCAGCACTGAGGGGAAGGAGGGCTCAGTTTGCTTTTCAGGTCATCTCTGATTTTATTTGTTGTCATCTGAGTTTGGGCAGCCCTGTTAAAGACATCACTGTCCGAGTCAGGATGTGACCTGTTGACGTCTTGTGTCTTCCAGTGCCATCTGGACCAAGTTTAGCTGAATGTCTCCAGGGGTTGAAAGCAGGCTTAGAGATTGGTTGGGCAGAGCTTCAGAGAAGTCTCGTCTTGGTCTTTGACAAGCTGTGCTCAGAAAGGAAATCCCACAGCTTGCAAAACCCCAATACCTTTTGGAAGTGCCACAGTTGTGTGCTGGCAGAGCGAGATGGAGTGCTTTGAATCTGCCCAGCCAACCTCTCTGGGTATGTAGAGCATCTCATGTTGGCAGTGGAAGAGGGACATTTAAAAAGGGGTAGACCAAACAAATCTGCATCCTGCTGAGTGGGAGGTGTAGAGCCTGTGCCCAAGAGCAGATTGGGATTACGTCTTCTGTTGTGTGCCAAACCAAAGCTTGGGTTTGGATTCTTTGGAGATTTGGAGATTTGGAGAAGGCATAGGCAAGACATAGAGCCCTGCTTTATGTCCTTCCTTTCTTCCATCCATATTGCTTCCTTCCATCTATATAAGCTAAGCTTTAATCATTTGGTATCCAGCTTCGATTGGACTTAATATTTAGCTGACCTCTGACTTGAGCATCAAATCAAGGCTCTGCCTAAAGATCCAATATAGACACAGGTTTATATTTTCCATCTTTTTAATTCCTCAGCATTAGAAAGACCTTAAGTTTGGAGGGACCACAGGAGCTGACTCCTGAATTTCACTATCGTCAGTTCTTTTATTGAATCTTAGCTGCTTTTTCAACCTGGTATCCCCTTCCTGCCTCATGCCAGATAAAGCCGTTGAGGTTTCACTGCACATAGTGCTGTTTCATAGCCAAAAATGAAATCTATTTTGCTTCACTTTTGTTACAGAACTAAGACTCAGGAGGGGCTGAGAGAAACCGAGCTCACATCTACACCTGAATCCAGGCTGGAGAGAACACAGTCATTTTATTGGTCTTATATACTGCCTTGCTGATCTGGACCTGACTCTTCCTTCCCTTCTACCATTTTCCAAATAGACTTTTTGTCTCTCACTGTTAGCATCACTGACTGTTGGTGTCCTTATCGTCTTGGGAGGGTGGTTAGGACAATGAATCTTCTCTCATTTCTTGTGTGCATCTCTTGCACAGGCTAGCTGTCTGTTCCAGTAGGACTTGCTGTGTCTGCAGTCCTGTCTTTGGCTTGCAAGCAGCGTTGGCTGCTGTCCAAAGACTCACACCAAGTCCAGCATCACTGGGACAAACTGCCAGAAACAATCCTCAGATATCTCTGCTCTTAGGTTAATTCAGTGCTCTCGATGGATTAGTTTCAGGGCTAAAGGGAGATACAGAAAACTCTAATTACCTCTCTCCCACACATTTCCTCAGTCTGCGCATGCTTTTTGCACAATAGAAAGTTTCTCAATGGCTCAACTCCTACTCCACTGACAAATGAATTGAAAAATAAGAAGAAAGGTTCAGGGCACCACTGTACAGAGAAATAAAAGTTCAAAATGGAGTGAGATCCTGGATGTACATAGAATCATAAAATCATTAAGGTTGGAAAAAAGCACTAAGATCATCTAATCCAACTGCTGGCCCATCACCACCATGCCCACTAAACCATGTCCTTTGGTGTCTGCATGTTGTGTGAACACCTCTGGGTGAATCCACTACCTCCCTGGAAAACATGTTCCAATGCTCGACCACTTCTTCTGAGAAGAAATTTTTCCTAATATTCAACCTGAACTTTGCCAGGTACAACTTCAGGCCATTACCTCTCGTCCTATCGCTGTTACCTGGGAGAAGAGGTCAACCTCCAACCTCATCACAACCTCCTTTCAGGGAGTTGTAGAGTGATAAGGTCTCCTTAGAACTTTCTCTTCTCCAGATTGAACAATCCCAGTTCCCTCAGCCTCTCCCTGTTCCCTTCATACCTTCATTGCCCTTTCCTGGACACACTTCAGTGCCTCAGTGTCTTTCTTGTAATGAGGGGCCCCAAACATTATTATCTCCAGCTAGAAGTCACATCATAAAACCACATTCCAGCTCACTCAGTTTTATTATTTGTGTGCCTGGACTCCCTCAAACAAGTGGTTTAGAGTTTAATTTGCTGTCTGAGTTTTCACTCTGAGACTGCGTAGCATGGAGAGAAACTGGAGGACACCTGGTGGTTTGAAGAGCTCCCAGGGTGAAGGGAACAGGTAGACTGATGAGTTCATCCCCTTCTTCTTCACCAAACACTCCATGGTCTGAACTTCCTTCATTGGGAGAAACATTTGGTTGGGGCACCAACCTCTCTGCTAGCTATAGAAGTGTGGCACCACCCCTGGTGCGTGGCCAGGTGGCCCTGGCAGCCTTGCTCCATGCTGCTCAGAGCACGAGGTGCTGTGGCAGGCGGCTCTCCTTCCAGGCACACATGTACATGGCTGTTTTTAGAAGCAAGCAGATGATGTGCTAATTAGAAACAGGGCACGAGCAATCCGGGTTGGTTTCGAGTGTCGCTCCTTTCATCGGGACTCAGACAGTAAGGGAGATCCTTGGCAGAGGAACAGAGCATCTTCCTTTGTTTGGAGGAACAAAAGTCCTGCAAACAGAGCTGGGAAAGAGCACTGGGTCTGGAGGAAGATAAAAGTCTCTTCCCTTTTATCAGCTCTGCAAAGGAAGAAGGAGAAAGTTGAAGCTAAACCTTCAGGGTTGTTGGTGTAATGCCGTGAGTACCAAGACTGCAGCATTGAAAGTGGTCTTCTACCCTTGGACCAGACAGATGCTCTTGTTTCATAGGACCCAACGTGGCTGACATCAGTATTCAGCATTAATGGATGGTGCCGGAATGTACGTGAACATGAGGCTTGCCAAAGCTGTTATTCCATTCTCAGGAGGGGAAAGGCTTCCTGTGTCTGTTTTAGATCTCAGTTTTGGCTGATTAGTTGGACTGTCTCCTTCTGGAGGGATGATGCTACCCAAAGGCAAGCACATAATAAGTCTATGGAGGCAGGGGGTCCAGACTTACCTCAAATCTTAAGTCTCAGTCATGCCAATGGCTCCAGACTCATCTCCCCCTTTGCTTTACATGGTCTGTGGATGAACTGCAACCTTCATTTCAAACCCATTACCCTGAGGTCTCTCCCAAGGACTAAACTTTATCATTGAGAAGCAGCCCATCTGGGGAGTGCCTGCAAATCATGGTATAAGAATAAAAGATTTGCTTCAGTTCCTTCAATTTTCAGCTGTCTGTCAGTGAAGAGAAGAGAAAAACTCTTTGTGGGCTTTGTCTACAGTCCTTTGAAGTCAGTGGGAAACTCATGTTACTCTGGGAGGTTCCAGGCAGTGTGTGATTTTCTTGCAGCAGCACTGGGCAAGTTGTGTTTCCATCTCAGAAAACATCTTCTCCTGCTGCAAAGTCCAGCATCCACCCATAGCTTCCTTCTTCCCCCACCATGCCTTTTGCTCTCTTTCTTGTTGTCCATGTGAGTCCTTTTAAAGTCTCCAGTTTCCCCCCATGGTACCCATAGGGACTTTCCAAACACACAATTTTCAGCCTTGTGTTTAATAAAGAGTATTGGCGGAGCTCACAGCAGAAAAGGTGAGAAAGTACTTCAAGCCTTGCTCCTAAGCCCTCTTTGTGAAGGGTTTGGATGAGGGGAGGGTGGCAGTTCCCATAGGCAGCTCTGGTGAAAAAGCAAGGGAATTAGAAAGTCTCCAAGAGCTGAATGGGGGTTGTGCTCCTTCATGGTCTGAGTTCACACAAACGCCCTTGATTTATCACAGTCTGGATTAAAAAAGCAATTAAATTCCCATAATGGACACAGGTAGATGAATGATGAGTGGGCAAAGCACCATCTCCCCTTACTCTTTGTATCCCACCCTATCAAGCTGGTACCTTTCACGAGCCCTTGCTTCACTTTGTGCAGAACAATGGGGTGGGATGAACTCCATCTGGTCCCTTTCAGATATGTCGCCTGCTCTGTCCCCACAGTCTCCCCTGGCCCCTGTGACACTGAGCTGCACAGCCCTTCGTGCCTCCTTGCTCTAAATAAGACCCTCTTTGTGCTCTTTGGAGTAATTACATTTCCCTGACTGTTGTGGCTGTGAGGTTTCTTGACTGAGAGGATAATAAGTATGTCTGCTCTTACAAAAAAAAAAAAAAAAGGAAAACAGCCAAAAGAGATAAAAAAAGAAATCTGAAATGGAGAAAAGTGAACTAAAGTTTCCCATGCAGAGTGGCAAGCAGCTCTGCAGCCTCCCCTCTGCCAGCGTAATCAGAAAAGCAGTTCTTTTTAATATGAGAGAGCATATCAGCACTTAAAAAAGGAAAATAAATTATGAGAAGAGGAGTGAAGCTGGAGGCAGGAATCATCTTCTGGCAAAGGGGAATGCAGCCTGCAGCTCCATTTAGTTAATATGTTTTCACAAAGCGGGCATGCTGGAGCGTTTTATATGAGCTCCTAAGCCGGCTGACACCGTGTGCAGGGAGTTTCAGGAGGTGGTACCACGGAGAGTAAGTCACTGCGAGAGCAGGTGTTATTTCTAAAACAAAGATTATGGTTTATGGAGTTTCAATTACAGAGTTCTTTCCAGCAATGTTATTGCTACTGCTTTTGGCTTCTGCATTCGGGCTACGTTTGGGTTTCATTTCGGAGGAGAAATTGATGATGCAGTTATTATCCCTTTGATGAAATCCCGCTCTCATATAAAGGATGCATAAAGTTCTGTTCCATGAATATATTCAGCGATCAAACAACAGGAGAAGACTTGCTCGTGGTTCCTTTCTCTAGTTAGCACTTGGCCTAAAATCTTTCCCTCCTCTATTCCAGCAGCCTATCGGGATTCCAGCCTGCTTTCTTTATGTTTGTTTCTGACACTCCATCAAATCACCAGCCCTGCAACAGTGCTGTGCCACAGGGCTCATATTCCTGATTGATTCTGCTCATAGGATAAGGTTGAGCATCGCCCTCTGTTGCTTCTTTTCCTGCACTCTCCTGCCTGTGTCCTGAGCTGAGAGCTTGTCAAATTTAATGAGGTTTCACTCACTCTTCAGTACAGTATTATTTAGAGACTTCCAGGAAGAGTATTCATAACTGATGTTGACCAGAGCAGATGTTATTTAAAGAGTGTCATTGTATGCACAGCCTCTAAAATAAGTGTTTTTTTTATGGACCCAATCCTGCTCTAGCTCATGCCTGCCAGATTTCTGGGGGGAGAGGACAGTAGAGTCTGGCTTCCATGTTGCTAGCCCACAGCCTCAGGACAGACCTGATTCTGGAGTTTTCAGCTTGCATGCAAGCAGTCATATCTTAATGGGGTTTGGCAATGCACAGCCCAAAGGGAACAGAAATAGAAGAGTAAGAGAGGTGGGCAATGTCTGAACACTGCTGCTCACTGAAATCTTTGAGGAATGAGAATTCAGGCAAATCCCCATCTAATTTACTTGCTTCTGGGTTACTGGAATTGGAGCTTAAAGCATGGTGTAAATACTCAGGCAGAGAGCTCTTACCTGGCTGCACTGGCACAGCAGGGGCTCCATTGCCAGCAGTCAAATCCCCACAGCTCCCAGGTGTTTTTTGCCAGTTGTAGTCTGCTCTTGTTTAACAGAGACCTGAAAGTGCTCGAGAAACCATAAGCAAAGCCCAGTTCCTTATGGTCAGTTGTACTAGAAACATGGTTCCTGTTCAGCGGCACCAAACCTTTTGGAACTGATAATGGAGTTTCCCAATGTATTCAACTGAATTCAGATTGAAGTAAAGATGCTACCTGCCTCTGCCAGGCTTGGTGAGTTGGTTTCCTGAATTTTGCACTGGGGCACAGAGCCTATCTTGAATGCATCTGGCCTCTGCTGCTGTAGTTACTTCATTGGAGCATGTCTGACCAGATTAAATAATTGAATACTGGGCTAAATGCATGATACTGGCTTCTATTCCGCCAGTTGATTTCTGAGTCTTAAACAGGCCAAATGAAAACTTATTTTTTGGTATGTTCTTAGCCTGTGAGTGAAGTTGGACCACTACATCCAACCGGCCCAGCTGTAGGAATTGACATTGGTGGAGTCAAGTTTGCAATAGCAGTATAAGGCTACTCACAAATGTGAACACAGAATCAAACTCCGGGTCCTTCCTCTAGGTTTTGATAAAGACCAGTCAAGTGGTATCTGCCCCAAATAGTTTCTTCTATTATTGTATTTTTAGCACTGAAATAAGAAGGAATTGAAAGAAGAATACTGGGAAAGGAAAGATACCATATTTCACCTTGCCATAACTGATGTCCATTCTTACTGTGTGGTGTTCAGCAAGTCCTTTTGCCTCCCTCTGCTCTCAGTAACCTTCTTTTATAAATTCCACTGCCCTGGAAGAGGTCCTATGAAGTCTAGATTGTCTGAAAATGTGTTTTGCCACGATGTCTTCAAAGGATGTGGTCATCCCACATTTCTGCAGCCTACGGAGAAGAACAGGAATTTCTGGAGAGAAAACCAAGTGGATGTTGTCCAGAAATTGCCTATTTCTCTGTAGCCTGTTTTGAAGGAGCAGAAAGCAGTTGTCAGTGGAGTTCGCCTATTGTGTTGCTAAACGTATCTAAGAGGTCTGATGTTGTCAGTAAGGGTTTTGAGCAAGCACATCTACTTGGAAGCCCACCTGTTTACAAGCAAAGAAACAGGTAGAGCTGAGAGCAAACCAACCTCACACTCTCCTACTGGTGACTCAAGGCCAGGGGACCATTTCCACTGACCCATCTGTTGCATAGTTCCATTTCACTTTCTGGCTCCACGGTCTCAGGGTAAGCTGTTACCCAAATGTCAGAGCCCTTGAGACATGGACACGTTTTGCTCATAAAAACAAGGCAGACCCTGACCTTGTCAAGGCTTTAGTGACAGGGTTATTGGTTGTGACATTTTTTGTCTGATTGCCTGAGCTCTGCATTCAGCCCTTCTGCCAGCTTAGTAAGACTTATATTCCCCATGCCCCAATGACCTGGCCTCAGCACCTTTGCTGCAAAAAGCTTCCCAAGTATTGATCGGGAACATGATGAGGACACTTTCCTTCCTGCCCATCCATGCGTACAACACGTACATGCACACACATTGACATGCAAGATTTCCATTTCTGGTCTTAACCTAGGCGTTTACAATTCCACTCGCGCTCCTTGTGCTTTCTTCATAAAGAAGGCAAATAAAAGTGTGAATAATCAATTTCCTAACTGGAATTAAAAACGGCTCCAGTTAAAATAAGGGAAAGCATGAACCAGCATGTAAAGTAGGGTAGAGAGGTTATCTGAGCTCCGATTAGTATCCTGCTCGTGTAGAAGAACAATTAACGTGTGCATGAGAATGATTAAGCAGAAGGTAAATTACACAAAATGCACCCATTCAGTAAAGCAGGTCTGCTCATGGACAGGCTGGTGGGAAAGCTTTTATGGCTTAGTTAAAACTGGATGACTACTACTAGAAAGGATGTGGTTTCTCAATTTTCTGAGAGCTGTGGACCAAAAAAGACCAAAATAGACCAAAAGAATGGTAAAGATCCAGTTTTGTGTTGGACTTGTATCAGAGACTGAGCTGAGCTGCTCACTCTGAATAAAGGAAGAACTGGGGACAGTTTTAGTACGTTCTTTAAAAGCAGGCTGTAAGTCTTCTTCCTTCACATGAGCTCATGTGGACAGTGACGAGGAGCTGGGAATGGAGTTTTGTGGCTTGTGTGACTCACTGATTTCCTGGGGCAAATCTTTCCCTTTGATTCCTCTCTGTGATGTAGCGATGAGGATAATGCCTCCTTGTTGGCTTGGTATGCTCTTTGAAATCTTATGGCACCTTTGACCAACCAGCTTGACTTGGGATACTGAGGAGTGGAAGAGACTGGATGTCCCCGGAACAGATGTAGTGGGGAGCAAGCCCTGGGCTGGTAAAATGGGTCTCAAGAGCTGTGGACTGCAAAGTGGCCTATTTGGGGCAGTATAAGGCCAACAGTAAAGCAGAAAACAGTGCAACAGGAGGTGTTTGGCTGTTTCTCCAAGTGGAAGATTTCCAAGGGCTCTCTAATGAGACAGTGTAATGGATTTTGAAGGTGATCTCAAATATAAGAGAGGGACTTCGTTCATTAAAGTCTACACGGATAGTATAGCAAATCACAGCAGACGCTTTCCAGGAGTTTTGACAACAGACATCAACCATCAGCAAGGATAAAATAAGGACAAGTCAAAGGCTAGTATTGATTCCAGGAGCCTTCGGCTTAAATCCTTGTTGGCCCACTCAGTGTGAGGAGCTCAGATCAGTTTCAAACTCTGTGTGCTGTATGGCTGTAAGGCTTAGAGATATATGAACAAAGAAAAGTGAATAGAAACAAAGGGGTAATGGAAAAGTGGGGTGCGTGTGGGGAGCCCCTTCTTTGGTATTTGTCATGAAAGAGGGTTACAAAAGAAGTGTAATGAACAGATTTTTTTTTTTTTAAAGGAAACATTAAGAAGAAATAATAAGTGAGTGCTTAGTAAAAGTTCTCCTAATGAGGGCTTTGTATGCAGTGAAAATATCTCAGCCGCTGATGCCTAATTTTAAGGTAAAAACCTACTGAATTTGGCGTATTTTATAGAAAATTCATGGTTTTGTAAAGCCTCTCTTCATATTTTTTTCTCTTATTTGGAATTGAAATGTTCCCCTTTAGCCCTGGAAAACTCTCACAGCAGTACAGCTCAAAAACTATCAAAATAATACCCTGCCACCCCTGAAATCCCCCAGTCTGGCCTTACCATCCAGAACAAAGTGTAGAAAATGACTCAATGCCAGCACTGCAAATAGGGTAAATTCAAATGCAAAACTTGCAATTTCACACTCTGATTGTTTGCAAGTTTCTCATCGTTTATGGCTCATTAGGGTGCATTTTGGAGAGCCCTTAGTCCAGGTGCTGTCCTCTTCCATAGTGTTTAACACGAGCTGTGTTTTCTGTAATCTCTGGGAGTGAGGTGTGTCTTTTTCCTCTTCCTAGAAATCAATATATCTCCTTTTCTTTGTTGCTTTTGAGGTTCACATTCAAATGCTGTCAATATTCTGTCGTGGGGGATTGTTATATGATCAGTCTCGCACGGCAGGCTTTTCTAATAATTTTGTATGGGGTCAAATGGCAACCAGGGAGGCTGTGGGCCATCAAACTCATATAGTGACCTCTGTAATGAAACGTTATCATTTCCCTTCCGAGAATCCCAGGGAAGAGAAGGAAAAATGAAATCATAGAATCGTAGAATCAGTAATGTTGGAAAAGACTAAGACCATCCAGTCCAACCATCAAGGCATCACCAGCATGCCCACTAACCATATCATTCAGTGCCATAAGAAATAATAATCAAGAAAACGAAAAAAAGAAACAAATAACACAAGCAAAAAGAGCTCTTTCAAAATTCATGAAAAGAGGAAAGTGAAGTTTTGTTGACATTCATGTTTGATGAGGAGCAAGCACGCAGGCAGGATGAGTTACTCCGTAAGCATACGCTGCTCTAGGCTGTATTCCACATATCCTGCTCAAATCAAGCAACATAATTAGCTCTTGGAAAGTTCAAAGCATGGGGTGCCATAGCAGGGTGTGTGAGGTGAGACGGCAGTGGGAGTACGGGGTTCTAGGGGTGGTGCTCTGCTTCGTGGGTGGGGGAGAAGGGGGAAATGTAAAGATCAGAATCAGAGCGGAAAGGAGTTCATTTTATCCTTCACTATTCCCTTATGAAGAATGAAAGGGCAGGGGATGTTAAGTAGAGTCCAATGAATTAGATTAAGAGAGATAAGCTCTCATGCTGCTGCTAGATGGGGAGATCAGTTGACGAGTTTTTACTAATTTTCCCTCTTGGGGTTCAGCGTTATCTGAGATTGATCAAAATCCTTGGAGCATTCTATCTGGAAGGCAACTGCCTCCTGGCCTCATGTCTCACCACTGCAATTCTGAGCTTTGATGAGTTGCATCTTGCTTAACGCCCCTTCGGTTACAAAGCCTGTTTTCACTTGACACAGCTTGAAAGGTGCTCATTCAAAAAGGCTTTCTTCCTTTCCAAAAGTATTTTGAAACCAGAGCAAAGTCTGAATGAGTTGTTTCAGCAGGTTGATCAGTGATGTTGTGGGCTTGGGAAACCCCATTGTGTCTATTGATCTAGGAAATGGAAAAAGGGATTTTGAGGTTGTTCAGGTTGTCTTTGTCTGATAGTATTTTTTTCTTTCTTTTTCTTCCTTCTTTTTTTTTCGTTTTTTTTTTCCTTTTTTTTTAAATCGAGGGAATAGGAAAGAGCTTATCTTTAATCATTTCATTTAGTTGTTGACACATGAAAGTTCTTCCAGAGTAAAGCAGAGTGTGAATTTAAAGTGAGAGAGTTTTTCCAGAAGACAAGTCCTTAGGGAGGCAACGTTTCCACTGTTTTAATATAAGAGGATGAGCCCATGGTTAACGCTTTGGGCTGCAATTTAGGAGATCAAGGTGCAATTCCCAGTTCTGGTATAAAATATCCATGACTTTTGATATATCCCCAAAGGTCCTATCAGTTGCTGACTGGGACCATTTACACAAGCTCAACATTGGTGTGAACTAGCTCAAACCAGAGGGTTTTTGTTCTGCAGTGATTACTGTAGCTCTGCAAGGAGAAGGATGATGAGCACCTTTGGACTTTCACTCTTGATACCACTGTTCCCTGTCTGTGGCATGACGCAGTCCTTTTCTCTCTGCACCTTTGCTCACTTAGTGTCTTCAAAACTCTAGGACATATGTCTTGTAAGCCTTTATAAGGCTGCCTTGTAAAGGTTCTGCTTTGGGAAATTACTGAAAAGGAAGTGTTCAAGGATGCTGTTTTCTGCACTGATGGGGATCCCTTTCCTGGAGCTGCATGGATGTGCACACTGATGGAGGCAGTGGTGGTCTCACCTATTGCACACTAACCTCCCCAACACACAAGTCTGAGCTGTGGGTGGTCTCCTTTGCCATCTGTCCCAGTATGTAAGAAGAGAAGGGTCTGCTGTGACATTGATTGGGATGACTGGTCAATATAGATCCAGGAAGTCCTGCCTGTTAATCCTGGTCATGTCTGACTGTGAGATCCTATATTTGGAAGCCTACAGCCATGAACAGAAATTTTCTAAATCGATGCTCAGCAGGGCACCACAGATCCATTATGCCTTGTTTAACCATCCCCATGTTCTGGTTTCTGCAGCAACAACCTGAATGTGCCTTCTGGAAATGCATGGAGAAATAGCATGGGGCAAGAAATACAGTAAATACAATAAGAAGTTGGCTGGACAAAGCTTAGCAAGCAGAACAAATAATTTGCTTTGGTGCTATCAGCTCAAGGAAAAACTCTTAATGAGCTGTTGTTAGGAACATGCAATTTAATGGTGTATCTTTTTAATTGAAAAATAAGCAAGCAAACAAACAAAAAAAGCCAACCAACCAAACAACCAGAGAAAGAAATCCCAATGTTCTTGAGTGGAGTTACTGCAAAGAATGTTTCTCTTTATTGAATGAAATCCATTCTATTTCAGGAATATTTCTTTCTTAAGTATCCAGTGAGTGATGCCGTGTGACAGAGGATAACCCTTGGAACTATAAGTGAAGTCCATTTATGGAATTGCATGTGACAACAAAAATGAATTCATCAGGACCAGTGATCCTAATGAACGTGATATCCCTATCCTAATGAAAACCTTAAGGAGTTCTGCAGGGAATAGAGCTAGGATGGTTTTCAATAACAGATAGCTTTGCAACAGAAAAACAAAATAATACGAAACAAACAAGTAAAAACCAAAGCCATACAGATTAAGCATTTGCAAAATCTTTTTTTTCTTTTTTTTTAATCAGTTTGAATTTCTTTGTTACTTCCAACAAAGAAAAGTGAGTGTTGATTATATTCTTCCCCTCATCCCCCACCCCTTCATGACTGCATGCATGTCGCTTTGATTTGGGCTGGCTGGCTAGATCATTAATTGAATATAGTAAGGTCTCTTCAGATCTTGGAAAAGGAGAAAAAAAAAAAAGAAGAAAAAAAAAAGAGGAAGCTTTCTAGTGCTGTTTATATTCCCCATCCAGGGTTCAACAATCCAGCCCGTCTGTTCCAGAGGGCCTGGACCACCTGAGTCTAAGTTTAGATCATATCCTGCTACATTAAACTCCACACATAATACGTTGGCCACATGGGAAAATTTAAGGAAAATGAGATTTTATTAAAACCAGGAGACCGCCTGACTGCAGAGGGATATAATAACAGTGTTATGAGGTTCTTATCTCACATGAAAGTTTCACATTTCCCCGGTTTCCTTTCCTTTATGCTACTGTGGCCTCCCCCTCCTCCCAGTTCCATATGGATGTCTAGTTATTTCATGCAACTGCTAAAAAGGCAGAGCAATTAATAACAAAACCATCCAAAATCTTTTTTTTTTAAATTTAAATAAAAGGCCTTGTAGGCTTTTTACGTTAACACAATGACATCAAAAATTCCCATTACTGACTGAAGCGTCTGATGGGTCGTGCGATCCACTTTCCAAGAGGGAAGAAAATGCAAGACGGGAGAACAAAGTGGGTTTGTTCCTCAGCAAGAGGAATGGCTGATCTTGTGTGTTGTATCTGAATTTCTTCTGCTTTTGCATTTTCATATCTTTGAACATGCTTCTTGGCAAGACTTTTGCAGGTATTCATGGAGTTCTATTCGTGATACAGCAGGGGGTAATGGCCTTAAGTAGCAACTGGGGAGGTTCAGATTGGATATTAGGAAAATACAGGAAAAATTAGGAAAAATTTCTTGTCAGAAAGAGTTATGAGGCATTGGAACAGGCTGCCCAGGGAGGGGATGTAGTCACTGTCCTTGAAGGTGTTCAGGAAAAGGGTAGGTGAGGCATTGAGGGACATAGTTAGTGGGCATGGTGGGGATGGGTTGATGGTCAGACTAGCTGATCTTAGTGGTCTCTTCCAACCTTAATGATTCTATGATTCTATAAGTCAGTGTGTGCTTTTGGGTTTTAGGGTCAAGCAGACATGCTGTGCCCTTTGGCTGGTTTGCTCTAAAAGCACAACAGGTACTTTTCTGAAAGGCTGAGCAAGGTGCATTCCTACACATCTGTTGGAGCAAAAAGTGAACGCTCTTTGCATGGGGAGAACTTTAGATTTCCACTCTCTCATAGCTTCATACAGTCAGACTTTCATGTTTACAGCTAAGCATTCAGTTTTCTTAGAATCGTTAAGGTTGGAAAAGACCACTAAGATCATCCAGTCCAACTGCATTGCCCTCACCAAGCTGCCAGTGCATATCTAGAAATAACATTTATTACAGGAATATATCAGGATGTAGCAGTCTTGGCTCTTCTCAAAAAGATGATCTCACAAGATTCTAGTTTTCTTTGTCTGTGGAAGACAGTGATGGACCACACCAGGAAGGGTGATGCATCCAGTTCAGCAATGACCCGATCAGAAGTTGCAGATGGAAGTGAGAAACCTCCATCATTCATTTTCACAACTGTGTGATATAAACTATCACAGTGAACTTCCTCCCTGAAGCCTTTTTTTTTTTTTTTAAATATATTTTTTTCATCCTCCTTAATTCACGTAATTACAGAAATCACTAAAATTCACAGAAAGCCATGCGGTTGAACACCCCAGTCTTTGGAGAGCCTCCTCACCCCTCCCCAGAGAACGTCCCTCCAGCACTTCTCATAGGCGCTCTGATCCATGCGTCACTCTGCCCTGAGACTGCTGTTGTAATTATACTCCTGAGAGCCGTGTGTTAGCAAGGAGTGATACGAAGGCTCTCTGGAGACAGAGGCAGGGAAACCCCTTGCATTCCCAGATAATATTCCAGACAGGTGAAATCTGCAAAAGGATTTACTAATAAATATTACTTTCTTTTCTCTACTGAGGATGTTTTTTCATATCTTTTGGGCTACATCTGTGCCTCCTCTTAGACCATGCCCCGGGCTTTGCCGTAGACAGAATAGATATTAGATCTTTCATTCTAAAGAAATTATATGAAAACTAAGTGCCTTTGATGAGCTTTATGTTCAAAGCAATGCACTCAGGGCAGGGAACGTGCGTTGGCTCTACACTTTGCACAGTTATTACTTTTTATCAGTCCGAGTCACTTATCGCTTAAACGGTTTCTTTTATCCTTTCCTAGGTTACTCCATTACTGCATTTTGCACGGCCTGCTGAGATAATGTCTCAGGGACAGAAATGCAACTGTTATGGCTTCCCTGGTCTCACCTTGAAGTTGGGGAGACTTTTTCTGGGTAGTCCATCTGGGGAGTCACGGGTTGCCTTCTCAGGGGAATGTCTGTTTACAGAGTAAGCAAGGTATTTAATTATGTTTCTTGCACCCTGGTGGTTTGCTGGGAATTGTAATCAAAGAGGAAGCTTAGTGGAGAGCTTAATACAGCCTGTGCAACTGATTTTAGCCTGAGGGGAAGATGAGAGTTGAAAGGAGCAGCAGTGGTCAGAAAAACAAACATACAACTGAAACTAATGAGACAGTTGCCTCTTCCTATGATAGAACTCCTATAGAGACCTCAGTGCTCACTTGCACGATCCAAAAGACCTTATTTGCTTGTTTGGTCACTTCCTTTTCCTTTCTAATGAACTTCCTGGATCAGCAGAGGAGAAAAAATGAGAAGAATATATTGCCATAAGGAGAAGGAGAGCAGAGCAGAGCAGCAAAATATCAGCAGATTTTTGCTCGTGGTGTGTGGTGTAGGAGGCAAAATGTGGAGCTGGGAGTTTCTGGCCTTGATAGTTCTGTATATTGGGCAACACAGACTAACACTGTGTCCCTTTTGCCCAGGGAAAGGGAGAAACTTTATTTTATGTACACAACAGCAGTGAAAAGAGTGAGGCAGAAAAGAGGTAAAACTATTTGCTTTTAGAGAATCTGTGCTATTCCTGGTCCTGGATCAGTTTCCTTGGCCATTGTCCCTTGGTTCTTGGTTCTTCTGTCCCTAAAAGTACTCCAAAACGTGGATAATGATTGGTATGTTTTCTTGCTTGCATCGTTTTGCTTGTGGAGCTTGGCTGGGTTTTCTTCGAAATATGACCCTCTGAATATAGTTCGGAAGAAATGGGGATGGTCTGAAATGTCCAGGGATAAAAACAGCATACCATAGCTGCACATAGGAACGTGGTTTAGTGGGCATGGTTGTAATGGTTTCATGATTGGACGAGGTGATCTGAATCACAGAATCACAGAATGACCTGGGTTGGAAGGGACCTCAAGGATCATGAAGCTCCAACCCCGCCACCACATGCAGGGCCACCAGCCTCCACATTTAATACTAGACCGGGCTGTCCAGGGCCCCATCCAAGCTGGCCTTGAACACCTCCAGGGATGGGGCATCCACAACCTCTCTGGGCAGCTGTTCCAGCACCTCACCACTCTCAGAGTAAAGCACTTCCCCTGACATCCAACCTAAATCTTCCCTCCTTCAACTTAAACCCATTTCCCCTTGTCCTGCTATAATCTACCTTTTCAAAGAGTTGAATGGTCTTTTCCAACCTTAATGATTCTGTGATAGCAGCAAGTGCTGCAAGGAGGAAGGGAGTCATACACTCTCTGTGCTTACTGTGGGTGGGATGGGAAATCAGAGGCTCAAATTGCAGCAAACACGTAGTTGAAGCAGTGGGAAAAATATAGCAGCTACCTAGGGTAGCAGCATTATATGGGTGATGAGCCACAGAAAGGTGGTGGTGGGTGAAGAGTTTCTCTCTGCTCATGATTTGGACTGGTGAGACCTGAGGAATGGCAGTTTGGCTGTGGTTGGCTACCAGCATACTGAACAGCTGTGAATGTCAGAGGCCTTTTTGCAAAGCAGGGCTCCCCGATGTGTTTTCTCTTTGTTCCACGTGCTCATTTCAGAGCATAAATATGTAACAACCCAAATGCTAATGAATTCCTCCCACTGACGTCCCTCCCTACACATACGCATGTACAAACAATTCCCAACCCACACACAGACGTATTGCCCAGGCATCACCCAAACCCAGCACCATCTAGGAGGGAAAAAGCACTGCTTAATAATCCAACATTTAAGCCCTCCAATCCTTCCAATTCTCAGCTTGAAAAGTAGATGGGCTCTTATCACACATAATATTTGCTATGTGCAAACTGCAGGCTTGCTGTCCACAGTGTTGGATGGGCTTTGGTACAGTAGTCCATACAACAGCTCACTATTAGAACCAGAAACCCAAAGATACGCCCCCCCCTCCCCCCCCTA
>JAOWBP010000001.1:2268525-2281057 GCA_028571105.1 Tragopan temminckii
TATGGAATTTATAGTTGTTATTTCAGACCTTGGATCATGTAAAAGCAAACATAGCTTGTGGGTTTCTTGCTGGATATTGATGGATCGTGAGGATCTCGTGGCGTAGGTAAAATATATTCCTCTGCAGGTGATATGAATATGTGAATATTCTTCTTCACTGTGCCTTCTTTTGTCCACTGCGTACGGAAAATATGCATATTTGATGAAACAGACTTTTGTTTTGCTGCTACAGTGTTCAGCTTTGCACTTACAGGATGGGACGTAATGACGTCAGCGTGGGCCAGGGGAGGTTCAGATTGGATATTTCCTCTCAGGAAGAGTGGTAATGCATTGGAGCAAGCTGTAGATGTGGCACTGAGGGACGTGGTTTAGTGGACCCTGAGGGAATAGGTTGATGGTTGGAATGGATGATCTTAGTGGTCTTTTCAGTCTTAATGATTCCGTGATTTATGGATGCTTGTCTTCCTGAAATAGGTAACCTGAAGGCAGGAGGGTGGGCGTATTCACACAGCCCACCGGATAAGCAGGTCCTTGAGTGCATAAGGTCCTCCCACTGAACTACCATTCAATTTGTCATTCAAAGTTTAGACAGGATATGAGCAGACCTGTGGGTCACGTGTGTGGCTAGAAGGTGCAAGATAGCAAGCACAAATCTTAGAAGCAGAAGCTGCAGAAGTTGGAGAGGAAAGAGGTTATAGCAGCCATGGGAGGATAGGGCTGAGGTAAAGGGTGACTCTCAACAACTTCGTGCTTCACCAGTTACTCTTGTCCCAATACAGCCTTCCTACCAGGGAACCATATTCAAATAGCAGATGGCTTGCAAAGTTAATTCTTTGTCCAGGGCTGCAGTCTTGGTTTTGAGAAGCCATTTTCACATGAGGATCTACTGTGACATCCATTACTGTGTGCTATGGGAAGCAAAATGAGAGATATTGAAATAATTATTATTGTTGTTTTTATTATTATATTGTGCAAGCTGAATCAGGGCTAAACACTTTCAGATTCCCCACCTTTGCTCTCTAGAAATTTAATAAAGATGTGTTTGTTGTGGTTTCTACTTTGGGGACAGATGTATGTGGAGAAGAGTGCTGTGACTCATCCAATACAAGTGGCATCTGAGCTGTGAATGCAGTCAGTTTCATGAACCCTTACTACTTCCATACATATCAGGCAGTCTGTGATCGAAGCTTTATATTCAGCATAAATTGCTCTGGTTTTCCACAGCAGATGCTGGTCTTTTACCAATAAATGCAGCTTCAGGTTTGCTTGGAGGCAGAGTGTCCCCCTGTAAGCAGATGAAGTTTGCACTGGGCTCCACAACAGCCTGGCTGCAACGTGTTGGGGGAAGGGAGGAAAGTCTGCCCAGTAATTTCACGTTATTGGAAATATTGCTTTTGCAATCTAGCATTTGGTTTTCATTTGGTGGTTGTGCTCAGTTCATTTCTGCTTGCACTTTACTTCTGATCCAATTGAGTTATCGATGCAAGCGAGGAGAAGGAAGCAAACAAGATTGGTGTCAATTTTTCTTTTTTTTTTTTTCCCCCACCTCGCTCTTGCTTCTTTACTTTCAAAGATCAAAAGATGAAATAAAACTTTATATGTAATGGAACGCAGGCAAGTGAAAAAATGGCAGCACACAAAATTGTTTTCAGTCCTTTTTTTGAGGTTCCTCTTGGTATCTTTGATTTAGGTACCACAGCTTTAATCAGAGTGCTTGAGACAACACAGAAATTATTCTTCTAACCAAGTTCCCCTCTCTGTCTCTTTTCCTCTCTCTTGCTGTCTTTCTGTCTCTCTCTGCCTCTTTTTTTTTTTTTTCCTCCTTTTTTATTTATGTGAGTTTAAAGAAGATTAAAGAATACAGGGCTAGCTCAATTTTGTTTTCCTAGCTAATAACTGAAAGCAGGATCAGCTATTTTGCAGCTGATGGATCTGCCTCTAAACTAGATTGTCTGTCCTGCTGAATTCATCCATCATGAATGACGAAAAAATATAATAAAAAATAAATGAATGAAAATGTTTTGTTCTGCAGGCTTGTCACTTCCCACAGCAGTGGTGAGAGCTCATTCCCATCATGACAATCTCACTCCCAGCATGGCCACTTTTTGGGGTTACTTTCTTTCTTGGCCACTGCATCCATGGCAAACAGGCTCAGTGAAGCAGTGTGTTTGCAAAATGTTTCCTATGACCTCACCAAGCAAAAGTTGGCTTTGCTTGTGTCTCTGAGAACCGGAGTAAACTTGTGTAACAGTCTCTGAGCCTTTCTTAGCAATTAAACCTTGTTCTGAAGAGGCCAAAACACGGCATTGTTGAGCAGCTGATGTGCGTATCATCAAGTCCAACCATTGACCTACTGAGTTCCACCACTAAGCCCTGTCCCTTAGTGCCACATCCACACGTCTCTTAAATACATTCAGGAATGGGTGCTCTCTCATTACCTTGGGCAGTCTTTTCCAATGCTTGGCCACTCTCTCTATGAAGGAATTCTTCCTAATATCCAGTCTAAACCTCTCCTGGTGCAACTTGCAGCCTATCACTTGTTACCTCCCTGCTGCAGTCTCCTTTCAGATAGTTGTAGAGACATGAGGTTTCCCCTCATCCTCCTCTTCCCTGGACTAAATAACCCCAGTTCCCTCCATCACTCCTCATAACTGTTGTTTTCCAGTCCCTTCCCCAGCTTTGTTACTTTTCTCTGCACACACTTGAGCAACTCAGTATCCTTCTTATAGTGGGGGACTCAAAACCAAGCATCATCTTTGAGGTGTGCTCTGACCAGTGCCAGGTACAAGGGGAAAATCACCTCCCTGCTCCTGCTGGCTGCACTATTTCTGATACAAGCCAGGATGCCATCAGCCTTCTTGGCCACCTGAGCACACTGCTGGCTTGCATTCAGTTGGCTGTCAATGGAGCAGTGTGCTGGCTGGAGCTGGAGATGCTCATGGAAAGCAGCATGTGCTGAATAATCCTTGTCCTGAATATCCTCCGATCTTCCAGCAGATAGCGGTGTAGGGACTTCCTGAGGTGAAGGTTATATCCTGAATAGTGTTGAATTGCTCTTAATGGACCCATCCTCCTTCAAGTTCTTCCATTTAATTACTTTTTTTTTTACTTCATATTTTTTGGCCCGCCTGACATCCTGCCCCAACCAGTTATCTAATTTAATTATACACTGCATGAAAAAGTACTTCCCTTCTTTCACCTTAAATCCTCTGCCTGCTAATGCTGCTTTGCTTGCTCCTGCATTCTGGGAAGGGAACAGCTGTTTGCATTTCTCCTTTTCTGATCTGTGTTTTTATAGACACCTCATCAGTTCCCTCTTCTCCAGGCTAAAAGGTACTGGTCCACTTAGCATCTCCTGGTGGGAAGCTGTTTCATTCCTCTGCTTATCGTATATTGCCTTTCTGCATAGCCATAATATGCATACCTGTTTGTGTCAGAGCTTCATCATGTCGAGTGTAGCGCATCAGTTATGTACGGTAACAACCTGGTGCTATCTCATGCTTATTTTCTCCTGTAAGGGACAACTGCAATTCATCTTGGTAGGAGTAGAAGGAAAGGGAGAAAATTGCCAAGAAGGATTTGGAAGAATCATATGAATATTCAGTCAGCAGGGTTTGTTAGAGGGGAGAATGTGCTTTCTTGCAGGGTGGTCGGAGTCTGGTGGCAGTCTCTAACTTGTCAGATCTCTGTGGCACTAGCTGTGCGGGATGATGCCAAGCAAGTGTGGAGGTGGACTGATTTCCTCTCTTTTAGGATCTGCTTTTCTCCTTCGTTTGTTAAGTAACTTTTTGTTTCTGCCTCTTGTCATTGTAAAAGCCATTCTGGACAGAACAATGGAAAAAAAATTGGAAAATCAATGAGGAATTATATAAAGGAGTGTTATTTTGGAAACCCTTATGATTTGATAGAAGGGATGAAGCATGAAGGGAAACCAGGACATGATATCTTTAACTGCAGGCCCCCAAAGAGAATATATTTGTTAAACATTGTAATTACCCTTCAGTGCTGAACTCTATAGCAATTGAATCCACGGTGATGCACATTATCATTTCTGAAATGATGCTTTCATTTAGATAAGGCATGCAATTATACATCTTGATTAGGTCACTGTTCCCAGGAGCTTTGGGTTATTTATGATGAGTTACCCCTTCTTGTAAATTATGTGTTGAGACTGTAGATAGAGACGTATTCACTCCCTCTCCTCCCTCACCCCTGTCTACTCCTTCACAGACCTTCCTGCTCCTCTCCTTCTTCCTTCACTCTACACCTTTGCACAGGCAAGATCAAAACCCACTAATCAGAGAGATAAAAATGTTAGATATATTGTGTAGGCATTGCCATAGGAAGTCAGACCTGAGAGGTCTGCTCATTGCCTGGCTTCTTTGCAGGACCTGCTGGCTTTCATAGAGGTGGCATTAACACTGGGATTCCCATCCTCTTATTTAAGACTTCTGAAAGCTGTCATCTTTTGGCACAGCAGTAACCTCTGCTTTCTGTGTGATCACTGGAAGTAGAAAAGCACTTCCTGAAGGTGATGTACAATACCTCATCTTAAGCAGTGACCCGAAGGCATGGTTTCCAACTAGGCCTGGAAGCTGCTGGTTCACCAGCACTCTAATCACTATAATGGCAGCAGATCTCATGTTGGATTTCCCTTCCCCTCTCACCCCTCCTGGGGGACAGTGCCATTGAACTACTTTGAAAAAGCCTGTTTCCATAAGACAAATGGGAATGAAGACTGCTGTAGTTACTTAACTGCTTAACTGGGCACCACGTGAGGCACTGATGGAGGTAAGGGGAGCAGATGTGGGGGGGAAGAGAACAGAAAGGACCAAAGAGACAGGAGGAAGATGACACTGGACTGCTTCTGTAGACAGTCTGAGGAGTGGCTCCATGCTGGAAACTCAAGTTTTCTTTGACTTTTATAGACAGACCTACTAAATCCATGTTTAGGAAGAAAGAATTGGGGAAACCTAGTTGGGATGCAGCAAACCTGCTTCTGTTAAATCATTTTGTAGAATAAAGATCTTGTCCCTGTTAATATAGGATCGTAGAATCATTAAGATTGGAAAAGATCTTTAAGGTCCTCTTGTCCAACTATCAACTCAGCATCATTGTGCACACTGAGCCAGTGTCCTCCAGTGCCACATCTCCACATTTCTCAAACACCTCCAAGGATGATGACTCTACCATCTCCCTGGTCAGCCTGTTCAAAGGAATCACTGCTCCTTCTGAGAAGAAATTTATCCTAATATCCAACTTGAGCCTTCTGTGGCTCAACTTGAGCCCATTCCCTCATTTCCTATTGCTGTAACCTGGGAGAAGAAGCTGACCCCCAGCTTGCCACAGCCTCCTTTCAGGCAGTTGTAAGGAGCAATAAAGTCTCCTCTGAGCCTCTTCTTCTCCAGACTGAAGAATCCCAGTTCCCTCAGCCGCTCCTTATAAAACTTGTGTTCCAGATCTTTCACAGCTTTATTGCCCTTCTCTGGAGATGCTTCAGGGTAATAATGTCTTCCTTGCAGTGAACAAAACTGAACACTCAAAGTTCTCATGGTTTTCTGCATTAACTACCAGTTTGTGTTCCCTCCCTCTTTAATGATTTCTCACCTTCTCAGTCTTAAATAGCAGTTCTTAAATACTTTCATTAACACTGAGGGTCTGAGTGTTAATATAACTCATAGAACCACAGAATATCCCAAGTTGGAAGGAACCCATAAGGATCATCGAGTCCAAATCCTGTCCAAATCACTGACAGTACCCAAATGATGGAAGTCCAGAGTGTATTGGTCCACTAACCATAGGAACGAGGAACGCAACATATTTATCAAGTCCAGAAAATACTGAGGAGCAACTGTGCAGTTCTGAGAGGCAGGATGCTGCCAAGGATAATCTCACATGGTGAGGGCAGAGATAAGGCTGTGATAGTGATAGGAATTTGAACAGCGCTCAGTTGTCTTAACTGTTTCCATCTGCCACCTTCATTAGATGCCTTGGGGTCAAAGTGGAAGTCGTATAAAAGATCGGTCCCAGATGACCTAATGGGTCTTTCCTAACTCTGCCTCTTTTGCATATGCAGTACCTCAAAGGATGCAGCAAATCATAATCAGATTAATGTAACCTTGGCTTTCCTCTCTTGAAGATATCTAAGCCTTTCTCTTCCTTTGTGACTCACAGCAACTCACAATCACCTGTTTAGGGCATCAAAAAGGTGCTTTCCACTTGGAAAACCCACTGTAGCACCTCGGAGTGGAAGCAAAACTGGGGAGAGGAGAGATGATGATACATCAAACGGGACGGCGTCTCCCATCCGCAAATATTTATTTGCAGTGATTATCCCTTTTTGAGATTAAAAGAGCTACCCGTATGTAAAAAGTAAACTGTCTTATCTCTCTTGTTAAATAATATGTTTTGAAAGTTTGACCGAGCATGAAAGTTCATCTTTCAACATTGCTACTTGTAATCCAATAAGCAATATTTACTGTGTTATAATTGGTATCATTAAGCTTAGGTGACATTATTAATATTACTAATTAAACTGCTATAAACCTAGTTTACAGTTACATAAACACATCATCTCCTGAATTGCCTGCCTACATGTTTTGGCATCGGGGGCTGAATAAAAGCAAATTCATATGCAAATGATATGAACACACTTTAATCAGAGGATCAGAGAAATCAGACAGAGAGAAGGCTCATTAGGTCTGGTGCCTTCACCATCGGCGGGGGCAAGATTGTCTTCCCATAGAGACTCCCAGGAGCTTTGGCCAGTCTAACTCTAAATGCCTCAAGCAATGGGACTTTTCTTATATCCCTGAAGGGACCTGCCCCCAGACTGAGAGAAATGTTTCTTAATATTCAGCCAATGATTTTTTTTGGTGCGTGCAAAAAAATTGTTAAAGTAGAAGTCAACTGCTGCAAAATGGTCTCGAGAAAGGTCTTAGGATTATATCCGGGGGGACAGGAGAGAAACACATTTGTCAGCATCTCCCAAAGCTGTGGGTTAGAGCAGTAGGACTGGAAAACCATCTCCCCCTTCTTGTTTTAGCTTTCTGGTGGGACTGGAGCAGTCCTGGCACAGTTGGCAATGATGAGGAGTGCACAGCAGCAGAGTACTGTAGTATGTTTAGCACAGCTAAGCATCCAAAAGTTCAAATCTTTGACCTAGTTTCTTTACAGCTGGAAAATCCATCTTCTGTCTAGAATTTCCCTGACTTCGGCTACTTCAGAAATATCATGAGAACAGCATTTTCCCTGATCCGTTGGTATTTGGGTCCCATCTGGAGCCAGAAAGCACAGAGTCACGTGGAACATTTTAAACAGGAAAGCCCCAAGGAGCCAGCTCCTTCTTGCTTCCAGTCTTGTGCTTATTCTTCTCATTCACCTATTTCTCACTGAGTCCAAAAGGTGCGGGACTGTCCTTCCAGGATGCATTTCAGAAAAGTCTCATTTGAGAGCACAGACATTGCAGAAATAGCTTTAAAGCATTTGGGGCCCATTCAGTGTGGCTTATCTGCAAAGCTTCACTTGTCACAAAAATCTCCTCAACTTCCCAAACTGACTTTTCTCAGTCTCAGCTGAAGCAAAAAGAGATTCTGACAACTACCAAGAAATAAACCCCCAAAGCAAGTGCATGATTTCCACGATATCTATGTTACAAAGACTGCTTTGTTGGTTGCAGGCAACGTAAATGAATATGGGAGATCTGCTTAGGTAGATCTCTGGGTCTCAATTCCTGCTGAATTGCAGCCAGCAAAGCTGGCATCACTCCTGATATTCAGCAGCACTATGAGGTTCCCAGCTTTAGTTGTGCTCCCTCGGGGGCTGCACAATGAAGTCATATGAGCTTTTCAAATAGATATGGTTAAAGTTTTGCTTGAATATTGAGATCTCAGTATAATCAAAGCTATTTGTCCAGCTCAAGCTTTTTTCCTGCCAAGTCATCCCTGCGTGGCTGGCATCCCCAGCACTTCAGATGGAGTTGCATGAGTGTCAGAGAGCCAGGATTTCATGGATACACCACTGTGGTCACTTGCAAGGGATGTGGCAGCACAGCAGGAGGTTTGAGACTGCTTGGAAGTCATAAACTCTTGCTGGGGTACATTGCCACCATGAAACCATCAACTGTCTGAACTTCAAAGATACAGCTTGAAGTAATCTCAAAACTATCACAAAAGGAATAAAGGTTTTTTCCTCTTTTCATTGGATGAAAAATATCGCCGTATTGGGCAGCTAAATGCTTGTGCTAATGGGATGCAGCTGCAAAGCTGTGACATATCAGATCTCACCACACACACACCAATAAGTGCACACTCCCCCCAACGTGCACCCACACGTGGAAAGTGCCATACCACAATTTCTGCTAAAATTTTCGGAATCCTTTGAAGTTTTCTGCTAAAAGTAGCAGCAAAGTCTTTTTTTTCTCAACTTTCTGCTAATGATGGCCATGTGTATGTGAGATCTACAGGACCTGGTATGTTCAGAAGGAAATGTTTTCACAGGGTCCCCCACGACATAGGAAGCCTTGGGCTGGGAGAGAAAAGAGTTGAGAGAGAAAATAAATTCTGTGACCATGGGAATGGAGTGGACCTCCAAGTAGCATCCCAGAAAAGCCATGAAACTAAGACAACTTCATGATTTCTTGGGTTTAAAATGCTTCCACTTACAGTATTTAGATGGTTAGAGCCTCATCCTTGACACAGACAGATGTGAAGGTGTTGATATATTAAGAGGCTGCATTTGTATGAGAAATGTGTGTCACAATATAGCGAATCATAGAATCATAAAGGTTGGAAAACGACCACTAAGGTCATTTAGTCCAGCCATTGGGATTATGTGAGCTGGAAACATCAAGTACCAGATACAGAGGTAACTTCAGCATGGTAAAAAGTCTGTGTATGTCTCCGGGGCTTCGGAAGAGCATGTGTGAGTCTTGACAGAGCTTTATTACTGGAAGCCAGCCATGGCACATTGCATGCCAAATAAGGGACATCTCTTAAGGTAGAGGATGAATGATCACTGAATCTCTACCTTTATTAAACCTGAGACGCAACGTGCCCCATTCAGTATTTAAGTAGGTTTTGTCTCGTCCCTCTTTATCTCTTGTGGAATGGGAAATAGTAGAGAAACACACACAAAAAAAGCGCTATGAAAAATTACCAGCTCGTGTAGTAGCTCTTCTCCTTCAATGGAGAATGACTTGAGGACTGGTGAACACAAAAAAGGACTTCATAGATGGCTTGGGCTGAAGGGGACCTCAAAGATCAGCTGGTTCCAACTCCCTACCACGTGCAGGGTTACTGATACCCCAGTGCTGTATGACATGAGCACAAGACCTGTTTATGAATGTCTCAGGACTGGTCTCAGCTTCTCTGGGAGGGGAGGAATTGTACGTGGCCGCGACAAGGAGGGAGCTGAGAGCCCCTGACCTCTGAGCCCCCGAAAGCCTTCCGTGTCTAATCAGGGTATGTGTGAAAAGGAATGGGTTGTAGAAGTGCCTTCTGACTTCCATCTCCAGCACAGGAGGAGCAGTGGGGTTATGTTTTCTTTATTGCCTGTGGCTCTGATGCTCTCTACTCTTTGAAGGTTAAGTCAAGGTCTTGGCTTTGAGATTTTGTTGTTGTAACCTTTCGCGGGCAAATACGGTGTACAAAGTGTAGTAGGCAGCTCATGTCCAAGAAAGTGCCATTTGTGCTTGAGTTGCAAGAGAACCAGAGCTCTGGCCACAGCAGTGGGGCTTTGGCTAACAAGCATTGGTAAGCGTGTAGTATGCTTTGGCAGCCAGCTTGCTTATCAGATTGATATAGGAGACTATAAGCAATTGCATCTGGATTTGAATGGGTTACCCAGCCTGCTTGGCTGCTTGGGATTCATGCCAAGGGAAAGCAGAGGAGTTGTGAGGAGAATACCCAATTTCCCCCTGTGAGGACTGATTTTAGTTTAATGCAGCCTCCTCGCCCTTAAATCCAATTAAAGGCCTATATTATGTCAGTGGAAATTTATGCCAATCCTAATATAGTCTAATAAGCCTTAAAATAGCACTTTGCTAGTGAAAAGCCCTGTGGTTTAATTTGATTCTGAGCCTAATAACAGGCTTAATATGAGGGAATTGGCCCCTTTTTATTTTCAGACGGGGCTCCACATGCTTGCTCTCCTTTTTAGGAAAGAAAAGGTTTTCTCCAAAGTATGGACAGGAGGCAGCACACCTCAGCAGGTTGCCTCTTTTCCAGCCGCTTCATTGCTTGGCCATGGAAAGTTTTTCTAAAGGCATCTCAGATTGGCATCTGTAATGCAAAGCAGTGAACAGCAGCCTGCAAAGCATCTGGTTTTTCTTTTAGGTTTTCTGTGCTTGACCTTCCTTATTAAATGTGGATAACAGCATCACCTTGAATATCACTCTGTCCCAGTGCTGAATATACCTTCCCTGCAGGTCTGTAGTTTCTGGTGCCTCCGCTTTAACACTTCCTGAGCAGTGTTGTTGGCACATAAAGACCAAATGCCAGTAGTCAGCCTGGAGATGCTATGGAGAGGCTTGTTTGGCAGAGATCTGCTTATCTCCATGACATGAGTTGTGCAGGCAGCACGTGGCCGCGTGGTAAGGATGTGCTACCACCTGTGTCCATGAGTAAGGCTTGTAGTGGGCAGCAGCCAGGAATATTAGGAAAAACTTCTTCTGAGGAAGAGTGGTAATGCATTGGAACAGGCTGCCCAGGGAGGTGGTGTAGTCACCATCCCTGGAGGTGTTCAGCAAAAGGGCAGATGTGGCACTGAGTGACATGTGGGCATGGTGGTGGTGGGTCAGTGGCTGGACTAGATGATCCTTGTGGTCTTTTGAACTGTAATAATTCTACGGTTTGGAACCAGAAGAGGAGGAGCATCACCTCAAAGTCCATACAAGAACATGGGCTCAGCCTGTGGTCAAAGCAACGCTTTTTTTTTCCCAAATTGCTGAATGTTTGGGTGTGCTTCTTGCTGCTGAACTATTTGCTCAGCCCATCTGATCTGCAAGAGGATGTCAGCTTCAGTTTCATACAAAGCTCTCCTTCCCTCACTGTCCTGAACTGCTGTTCAGCTTTATTGCATGCTGTTAAGCAGCTGCTGCTCTGCAGTCTGGAGATGGCTGATTTTTGGTGGTGGGTGGAGTGATTTTGATACAGCACTTACTAAAACACATTGAGATAAAAGCATGAGCAGAAACATAAAAGGTCCTTTGTACTTGCAAGTTGTTACCGTTATTTTTTCATTAAGGACAATGGTAAACAGAGGTCCTCAAAGCTGTCTTCAGAAAGAAAATAGACTGTTTCGACCCTTAAATCAGAGAGGGCACATTTTCTGGAGCACCTAATGGGTTTAGGTGCCTAAGCCCCTTTGAGTCCCACAGTCTGGCACCCCAGCTGGCACAACTCTGCTCTCTTGCTTGAGCTGAAGTCAATAAACTCTCTCCATCAGCTCCAATTCATTCTTGGGTTACTCTTTTGGCATCAAACAAACTGAAATTTGGCCCAGAGCCCCGAAGAGCAGCGCAACAGCTCCATGGTCCCACACGGCTGTTTGTGTCTCTGGGACTTCTCATTCGCGATGCTCTTTTGTAAAGGGGAGGAAGGCGACTTCATGCTGCTGCTCCTTTATCCCCTTCGCTCCCCATCCCAGCCTGGTCCCCCATCCACCTAGGGGTAGGCTGATCGGTTCAGGGAGCTTTGTTAACGCTGTAATCCACACGTGTGCTCAGCCTCACAAAGCTGCCACTTTCTCGCCCTGGCTGCGCTGGCAGACCCCTAATGTCCCGTGTCCAATCGATTGCTGTGCTCGCTCCGGCTGCCGGCTTTGAGCAGTTTCTCCAGCAATGGCCAGATTGCTCTGGCAAAGCTCATCCATCCTTTGGGGATGGGGGCAGAAGGCGGAGGGGTGGGGGATGGATGCCTGAAAGTGGGCATTTGGGATGAGGGGGGTGGAGGCAGCAGGGATAGGAAGAGCTGAGCTAGAGCCACTCCAAAGCCAAGTGCTCTTCCCTATTGATGATAATTTCAAGCCAGGTCTTGAGAAGCACATGATTTAACTGCACTGCCATTCATCCCTGTTGAATATTCCTCTATCTCCCTAATGAATTCATTCTGACACCCCAAACTTGTGCATCCTCAGCAGATAAATGCAAAGAAAAACATCAGTCTGCCAAACACAGCACTTCCTCTCTCTGCCCCACCAGTCGGCAGTTCCATTTCTCTCTTTGCCCATTCTCAGTGCTCTAGACAAACACATTTTACAGTTTTTTCTTGGATCTAAAAATGTCCTTAGATCCAGGGACAAGAGGATAGGGGAAGTAGAAACTCTCAAATCCAAGGGTCTGGGTCTGCATATATATGGTCGTGCTGTGTGTAGCCGGGAGTTAGACTCAGTGATCACAGAATCACACAGAATCACAGAATGGCCAGGGTTGGAAGGGACCTGAAGGATCATGAAGTTCCAACCCCCCTGCCACATGCAGGGCCACCAACCTCCACATTTAATACTAGACCAGGCTGCCCAGGGCCCCATCCAA
>JAOWBP010000001.1:2284989-2298976 GCA_028571105.1 Tragopan temminckii
GATCAGGTAATGGACCAGCGAGGAGTCATCA
Source organism: Tragopan temminckii (assembly GCA_028571105.1). Lineage (NCBI taxonomy): Eukaryota > Metazoa > Chordata > Aves > Galliformes > Phasianidae > Tragopan > Tragopan temminckii. The sequence continues at coordinate 2,285,021 of JAOWBP010000001.1, forward strand.
TGCAGGAGGGGTGGGGGGGGTGGGGGGGCTCACGGCTCTCATTTTCCTCATTCTCCCCTCTCTACCCCTGTGATAATGAAACCCACTCCATTGGGTCTATTTTCTCTGATCTCTTAACTCATACAAAAAGCAGGTGCTGAGACTGGAAGTGGCCCCTCTTACATTTTTTCCCCCCTATCTGTTGCCATGCGTATCTTGCTGAGACTATACCCTCTTTCACCTGCTGTTATAAGACCTTTCAGAAGAAAAATGGCATTTCCTGGCAGGAGGCAGGAAAGCAAGGGACACTAAATTGGGATCCAGTCTGAAAGCAGTGCCCTGGCAACAAGCCCACAAACACTTCAGATCTGAAGCACTGAGTCACAGAGCAAAGAGGCAAAAATGCATCCTTGAAAAACAATAGCATTGCTGCACCTGCTCGAAACTACCAGAGCCAGCAGTACGCTGTAACACTTCAAAACTGCCAGGGAACCAGGTACTGGAATAAGATACTCCTCAGCAGGAGTGAAACCAGTTAAATCTTTCACTAAGGAGTGCTGAGTGATAGGAGAAGTGAGCTTGTAGGATAACATCCATCAATCCCAATGTCAGAAGAGAGGAGAAGAAATAAATTATCTTGCAATGTGCTTGCTTATATATGAATGTTGCTGGCATTTTCCTTGCTGGCTTTTGAGGCAGTTGTCACGGAATGAATGTCTCCTTGCAGCGAATGGAGACTGCAAAGGTATAAGGATCTCTAATAAATAAGCCAGACCTTTGGTTCTGGAGTTGATAGTTGGGTTCAGTGGTTCAGCTTGGCTAGTTTTCCCTGTCTCATGTGTTATTTTACCTTTTTGGAGGTATCTCTAGCCCAGCCCAGCAAAGGCAGCAAGACAGGAGCTTTCTGTCAACGCGGGGAGCTATACAAGCGTGGCATGCAGACTGTCAACAGGCAGTAAATCTGTTTCAAGCTCTTTTGTTATTCCAAGCAATTGCTGAATAACTTCTCGGAATTACTTCCAGTTGATATCTCTTATATGAAAAGCTCACAGAAAGCTTATTATGTTCAAAATTCGGAAGATACGGATTCTCACATGCTAAACATCCATTAGCGACTGGATAAAGGCAATTCGTAGGATCAAATTCCTATAGGGTTGCTTTTTGTAGACGTGCAGGTGAAATTTGTTCTGTGAGAACTATCTCTGATGCATCCTTCAAATAAATGAAAAAAAAATCTTGATAATAGGATCAGGCTGTTGATACCAGATATGAGGTGGGCACGATTGAAGACAAAGCCAAAACACTATCAGCGTTTGAGAGGAAGGAAAAAATCATGGTTTGTAGGGTGATTTTTAGCTCTGCACTTCTAGGGTTAATACTGGAGAGACCTGATGTTTAATGGTGAAAAGAATAAAGTTTCATCTGTCTTGACATGCACTCAGACTGCTGAGTCAGCATTTCAGAGTATTTTTGTTTTAAATGTGTTGCTACTTGTAATATTTGCATTTTCAAAGACTGCTGGCACGTGCAATTAGTGATATTGGGAAACTGGGGAGACTGCATCAACAGTCTATCTTTCTAAGCCAGTTTACAACGTGACCCTTTAGAAAGCAGGCTGCTCACAACCATTTTCTCGCCTTAGAGGCTGCATGGCTGGATGTGGAGGTGAAATTACTCAGATTTACCCAGCTGCTAGATATGCTTTAAAAACCGTGGGTTAATCCATGCACCAATGACTCTGTGGTTACAAACTCCAGAATTCAGATATTCCTGTCTTTTCTGGTGATGGGGAAGCTAAGATGATTAAATTCTCAACTCAGCACCCTTTTAAGTGTCTGTAACTCAATGGAATGAAAGGAATCCAATGACCATCCTCCTCCTCCGTCAGCCATCATGAAAGTTTTACTTGATTTTTCCTTCTTAGGATAATTTCTTCTTAAAGGGATGGCCAAATCTCAGACAGAGAAAATGAAGTGGATTATACAAAGTGCAAGAAATTTAGAAAAGTAGAGTAGAAAAGTAAAAATTCATAGCTTTTAAATTTTTTTTTATTTCCTACCATAAACACCTTGTCTTTGAGGCCAAGGTCTGTGCTGGTTTTGCTATTAACTATCATGGATCCAAACCAGAGCCCAGAAATCTCTTATTCTTCAGTTTCAGGGAATTTTCAATCATGAGCTATTTGTCTGGCCACTGCAGCGATAATGTCCCACACCAAAATCTAGTACCCAAACTACCATCAGTCTGCTGATGCCTCCAATTTGGACCTTCAAGACTAAGTCCCAGCCATTCTTTTGTTTTGAGCAGACAGCCCTTGAAGTATCTTCAGGCATATTCACATTTGAAAGTGTGATTGTTGCTGTGAAAATCTCATTGGTGGTGGCAAAGACCAAGTGCTCAGGAGGGGCTGAGACAAGATTTCACCCTTCTCTTTGGGGAGGATGTTGCATTATCCTAAACCAATTGGCAGGGCTCTGTGTGTTGATGTGTGTATTAATTCATCTCGGACGACAGGCTTAACTGAACTTGAGTTAACCCTTCGTCCATCTCTCACAGATAACATCTGGGTAGGATGAACCTGCACTACTGCTGGCCGTAGCCTCATGTGCTGCTGATTTGGCTGTGTTGGCAGAGGAATGAGGGTGGGAGGAGGCAGGGAGAGAACCAGCAGGGAAAGAAATGAGTGATGATTTGGGCCAGTAACTTTTGACATGAGCCCAGCTCCTCGTCTATGGGGAATTGCTCAGGACCTCTACATCCAAAATCATAGAATCATAGAATCATAGAATGGCCTGGGTTGAAAAGGACGTCAAAGATCATCTAGTTTCAACCCCCCTACCACAGGCAGGATCACCAACCACTAGACCAGGCTGCCCAGAGCCACATCCATCTCCGGATCACCTGATGGCTGTGCTTTTATCTGTCTCACTTCCTACATTTTCCCATTTTGCCCTTTCATCCTCCTTGCTGTTGGCAGGAGTGGGGTGTGCAGTCTGCCACGAGGGCAGTGTTTTCAGAGGGGATCTCCGAATGCAGGATGCTCCTTGGAGCTTTGAACCTCGACTCCCCACTGTTTCAAGCCCGACAGTACCATACCTTGCAGGCAAAAGATCAGAAAACATTGCTGCTGTTGTCAGTGAGTTGCCACCAGGGTCCTGGGTGCAGCTGGGCATATGGGCAAGCCAGTATTTATTTACTCACTGCCGAGGGTTCATTATCTCCAGACTCCATTCAGATGGTAGTTTCCAGGTTCCCGTGGGAAACCAGTTCAGCACAGATGACACAATGCCCTGGGCAGGAGGTGGATGGCAGCATCCTTGGCTGTGCATCGCACGTAGCAGAAAGGGAGCGCAAAGGGACGCGGACCGGGTGAATGAAGGAGCTGAAAGCCTCACTGGCGGTGTTGCTGACATCAGTGGTAAGGCTGTTTTCACAGCTAATGTGACACTGAGGGCTGAGGTTCTTTGTACAAAGTAAATATCTGTATTTATCATTGCCAGCTTATGGTTCGGTTAGGCTCTTTTGAGAGAGGAAGGCTGTTCCATCCTCATTTTTAAATGACTCCTACCTGGAGAGTACAGAGCTGCCAGAGCCCCACGGGGAGGACAGTACGTGTGTATGCCTCTGTGTTCCCTAAAAACACCCTTCTAAGCCTTGCCTTTGTGCATCTTTGGAGAAGGACCAAGCAATTGGGACTGTGATCTGGGACTTGCTCTAATTCGAGAGAAAAAGAGCTTCAGATCTTCCCTTCAGTGGGCACACAGGAGTGTGTTTAGTGTGTATGAATTATTTGGTGTATGTTTAAATACACCTGTTCTTCTCGACCAAGACATATAATTGAGGGAGCAGTGGATGAGGTGTGAATAAGTAAGTTTAATAAGTTACTTATTTAGGAAATTACCAATAATAAGTGAGTTTGTGGTGGATGCCCCATCCCTGGAGACATTCAAGGTCAGTCTGGGCAGGGCTCTGAGCAACCTGTAGGTGTCCTTGTTCATCGCAGGGGACTTGGAGTAGATGGCCTTTAAAGATTCTTTCCAACTCAAACCATTCTATGATTCTAAGCTTTGCTTATATCCTTGCATTCATTGCTCATTTAGGCATCCTGCAAACATCTGAGGGAACTCTGGGTGCTGGATACACTTCCATTTTCTGTTGTGTTTCACCCTAGAAGAACATGTGTTTCTTCATTGGATTATGTGATCTTCTATAATCTGTATTTTATAGCAATCTGGATATTCTTGTTTACATGCTCAGTTTTCATCTAATTTGACACTGTTACAAAGTGATCATGGACCTATTGGGGTAGGATGTAACAAAACCATCAGAAAAGTTTTCTTAATATTTTCAGACTAAGAGAAAAGATTGGCGTAGCTCTAAGACCTGTCTTGCTTCTCCCCCCTAAGTCTGAACCAAAGTGATTTTCAGTAAATGATGCATTTTTTTTTCCTAAGTCATACAGCTGGTTTTAAATCTAGTGTATAAAAGTGATTAAAATTTGAAAAAAAAAAACCAAACCATACCTATGCTTACATCAGTAATCGATAGGAGCGTATGTCCAAGCTTCAAACAAAGAAAGCATAACTTAAGGACAGTTCTCTCATTCTAGTAACAGGAACAGTCTTGCTTTTCTGCATATTATTAACCTAAACTAGAGCTGAGTTTGGAAGAGTGCTTTACGTTGGAAGACAACCTTCCTAGTTGGTTCAACTATAAAGTTGAGAAGAAGAGTATGTTCTCCACAGCATATTGTATCTTTTTTTGGCATGCATAGTGTTGGTGAGACTGCCAGTTATATTCTAAGGGTTTGTCTTATGAAATGGTATCAAAATGGATCGTTGTTTCGTTATTTGATTTGTTCATGGATAATAAGGGTGACAAAGATGCCCTGAAATTTAGTCACCATAAATGGCTGTTGGAGTCCAAGAAGTCTTTGGACAATGCTCTCAGATGTAGGGTTTGGATTTTGGCTGGTGCTGCATGGAGCCAGGATTTGGACTCTCTGATACCTGTGGATCCCTTCCAACTTGGGATATTCTATTCTGTGCAAGAGTAACCTGTTGCTGTATCCACTGAACTTTCCCATCTGCTTGGGTATATATAGTGCTCTGACAGGAGGAAAGCAGTCTGATTACGTTCTTTAAAATTACAATGCACCCATCTGAAGTTTAGTGCGTAATGTACAAATATAATGTACGAGTTTGAAGCCTGGCATCCTGTTGCTTACTGGTTGACTTCAAGCTTTGTATGTATGCTGGCTGTAAATCAACTGGAGGAGCTTGGAATGAAAGTTTCGTTAAAAAAATCTCTGCTATATTAAGTTTTGTGTGTAAACAGGTGCAAAATGATTAGCTGCCTAGAAATAAACTCAAAGAAACAGCAATCTTGAGTGTGCTGCGTATTAGGGCAGCATAGTGCAAAGGAAGTGTAAGTCTAGAGCCTCAAGGAGTTAAATGAATACATAGGAGCTAAAAAACCTCATGATGCTTCATGGGAAAAGGGGAAAATATTCTATTTAGAGACGGTACTGCTCACACATCAGATGTTTTCTCCAGTTCTCTCTCTCTGTAATTTAAGGATAAAAAAAATATCATCGGGGGCAATTTGCATGAAAGGGATCTTTGTATCTGAAGTGCCCATCTGCTGCACAGCTTACCTCCCCCCTGACGACATAGCCATCTGCTTTTGACATCACAACCATCTTTACGACGCGGGGCTCCAGGCGAAGGAACCAGTGACACTTTATTAACACCTTGCCTCCGTGCTGTCCTGCTATTCGGAAGGGTTGCCAGGTGCTTTGCCATTGGCATGCATGCTCCAGGCTGGCACGAGGTGTGGGACAGCCGTGGGACAGCAATGCATCCACCTCTGGGTGGCTTGTGGGAGGTTGTGGTGACACTACGTGGCACAAAGCAGATTCTTGGAGCCATAAGTAGTTTTGAAGAAGGACTGCAATTTTCAATTTGCATTTGTATAGCACCTCATGTGATGGAGGAGCCCCACTGCAGTCAAGAAATCAAATAATAATAATTACAAGGTTGCTGATAACACTTAGAAGGCAGAGATTTGATTACCTTTTCTTGCATCAGCCTAAGACACTTCTAATTGCATGGTAGCACTGTAGTGTCATTCATTCTTAAACCTAACCACGATTTTCCCTTCACAGCTCATCCCATCCCAAGCAGACAGCAGTCAACCATAGAATCATAGAATGGCTCAGGTTGGAAGGGACCTCAAAGATCATCTAGTTCCAACCCCCTGCCATGGGCAGGGTTGTCAACCGGTAGATCAGGCGCTAGATCAGGGCCCCATCCAACCTGGCCTTGAACACTTCCAGGGATAGGGTATCCACAACCTCTTAGGGCAGCACCTCATCACCCTCTCAGTGAAAAAATCCCCCCTGACGTCTAATCTAAATCTCCCTAGTGCCAAAAAAAAAAGAAACTCAGGGAGGAGAACATCCAGCTTTCTCTTTGCTGATCAAGACTTAAATACTACATGGGTAAGCACAACAGATCAGAAAATAAATAAATAAATAAATAAATAAATGTTTCCAACAACCCAGATGGTGATGGCTCAGTGAAAAATGTCCCACCTTCCAAAATGCCAGTTCTCCTCTCACTGTGTGTCAGCCTGTGGGGAACAGCACGAGCTGTCACAATTGCCGCGCACATGAATTGTGCTGTCATGGACCAAGGGAGATGCCTTCGGCTTAGGGTTACAGTGCACCTGGATTTCTGGGCATGTATTTTCCTTTCTCTAGCTAAAAGCAGGTCTGGGTGTGTTTGAGGTTTGGGGTTTCCCATGTGTGGTTTCCTTTGTTTTATTATTTTTTTCATGTACATTTACCATGGGTTTCTTTGAGAGCAAGCAGAACCACTATGGAATATCGTCGGTCTGGCTGCTGTCCACCAAGAAACACTGGAATTAACCATCTAAATTATTCCTCTTGGAACCAAACTTTTCTTCAGACTTCACTGAAATAAAACAACCAGGTGTAATATTACTGGATAATATTGATATAGCAGTGACATTATTTTTGGTGATAATACTAAGAGGGGAAAAAGGATCTTTTGGCTCAGGTCAAGCAAATTGTTTGGTTTTACCTGATCAGTTTTCCTTCACAAATCTTCCATTTCTGCAAGAAAAGTCGAGGAAAGGAGTGGTGTGGATTAACCCCAGCCGAAATTAAGAGCAACAAGAGATGTTTTGCTTGGCTTGCAACCAGAGCCTGGGAACAAACCTGGCATTCACATGAATGCATGTGCACAGACATACCCCTCACTGCACTCGATGGAGGGAAAGAAGTTAAATCCTGGAGTTAAGTGCTTCTGAGCAAGTTCCCAGCCTTCCCAGTGTCTCCTTTGCATGGGAAATGCCAATGCAGGCCCCAAATTCCTCTCGAATTAAGACCTATTCTTCCCCTGTTGCAGCCAGGGGAATTGAAAGAAGCAGCAGGGCAAATTGTTTCCCCGAGTTCTCTGTGCCAGTCAGCAGGTTCATTAATCTCATTGCAGAGCTTCTGCTGCACCAGGTGCACAGATGATTATAATATTGCCTACCATCCCTGCCAGGAGAGATGGCAGAGGGAAGCTCTCATTGGATGATAATGCTTCTATAATCCACTTACTGGAGGTAGTTTCTTGGTTTAGTTTGAATGCAGTTTCTGCCTCTGATCGTCTCTCTGCCGGTGCAGGCAGAGCAACTCTGAACGACTGGAAACTCTTAATCCTCTGCAAGCATCTGTCAAATTGTTTTCCCATCTGGGACCTCTCTTCTCACAAGCTGAGAAGCCTGCATTGAATTCAGTGGGAGATGAAAGCATGCAGTACCTTGTGGGATCGAGCACGTATTTATGAACCGGATAGGAGGCACGAGGCTCCTTTGATAGGCACAGCACTCACTCCCCCTTTCCAGCCTGGAGAAAGTGGGAAGCAAACCTCTTTCTTCCCAAATCACTACTCTTGGAGAGCATCCCGATAGGAAAACAAATCCATAAGCAGTGAAAAATGTGGTAACGCATTCCCTTTGCCTTCTCCAGGCAGGCAACACGGAGAAGCCAAGTGGCCGGCGTGCCGATGCTGGTGGGAGCTGGCGGGGTGCCGGGGGCTGGTGCTACACGGATGGGAAGCAGCTGTCAGAGAGCCATGGGGGGGTCTGTTTGCCAAGTGGGGCACGGATGGGTCACGTGGGGAGCAGCTACTCTCATATTCCACCCCCCAAGGATGATGTTGGGCTTTTCTTCCTATCTGAAGAGTTGTTGTGGTGGGTTTTTTTTTCTCTCTGCCCCGTGAAATAGGTGAATGATGGAGTTATTCAGGGCTATTGAATGCAGCGCACAAAAGCTTCTCCAGAATACAGGCAAGAAGCACAGCTTGACTTGGTGTGGGGCACTACCCAGTGAGGTGGGGAATTGGGGTTGGGGGGCATTTCCAGCTTTATGCTGGGGTTTTTCTCTGCCTGTCCTTGTCCCTATGTGAGCAAGGGTAGCTCTAGCATCCTTTCTTTAGTTGATCATATCAGACTAACTCTGTTTTGCAGCTCTTTTTTACAAATGGTTGCTGAAGGCTTTCACTTAGCCTCAGTCTCTTGATCTATTGCAGGGCTCGTGATGTTTAAAACAGAAACTGTTTCCATTATCCCTTTCTTCTCCTTGGGAAGTCCAAAGAAGTGAAGCTTCCCAGATTGTGGATGACACAAAACATCATACACTTGTTTTCCCCTTTTCTAGAAATTTAACACGTTTTGCTTTCGCTGAGGTTCAAAAGTTCGTTCAGCAACAGTTGGTTCTCTGAGCTTGTTGCAAAGGCCTCTGGGTAAACTGAAAAAGAGAAAAACAATGCTGTTAAATAGCTGCAGGACATAAGAGTAACAAGGCACATTAAATGCACATCGTGCCCTTAATATTATTAGAGCTGCAAGCATGCTGACACAAAACTCCAGCATATGCATACGTTTTATTTCCTTACCATGTGTCAGTATGTTCTGCGAGTAGTTAGAAGGCTGACCTTTATATCGTCCACTTCCTGGATTTCTTTTAATTTGACTCAGCATCTGGGATCAAAGCATCAGCCCGTTCAAACAGGTAGAGATGCAAAAAATCCTGCTCGCCGTTCAACATACTTTATTGTGCAGTTGGAAGAGTGCTTTGGATAATGGCTGGGTGAAGGGCTGCATTAGCAGATGTTGTCCACGTCATGTTGACAGCCCTGTGTTTATGATCAGTGCCACTTTCAGATCTGAAAGCCAAGTGTTGCGCACCGCTTGCTTAAATGCTTACAGACGCTTTAAGCAATGGCCTGACATATGGAAACCAAAACCGGGTGGAACGCACCCAAACAGCGAAGTCACTGAACAGAGACCATAGCTGAAGACAGATGTGGTGTAATAGATTGTGTTGGCAGTCCATAACTGTAGAGAGAGGAAGAGTCCCCTCCTGACACAAGGGGTGGACAATGTGATGAGACCACCTCTTGCAGCTATGGGAGCCTTAACTCACTGCAAAACCTTGGCCTACATAAAGGGTGCTTTGGTCATGAAAGATCGTAGAATCATTGAATGGCTTGGGTTGAAAGGGACATTAAAGATCATCCAGTTCCAACCCTCTGCCATGGACAGGGTTGCTACCTACTAGATCATGTTAGATGAGACCTTATCCAATCTGGCCCCATGAAAGGGGCGTCCACAGCTTCTCTGGGCAGTCTGTTCCAATGCCTCAGCACCCTTTGAGTAAAGAATTTCCTCCTAACATCTGACTTAAATCTATCTTCATTTAGTTAAAAACCGTTCCCACATGTCCTACTGCTATCAGACCATGTAAAGAGTTGGTCTCCATATTTTCATAAGCTCCCTTCAAATACTGAAAGATGGTGAGCTAAAGTTTTTCTTCAAGTTCTCTAGCGATGTTTCAGGGAAAGCATGTGTATGTAACATCTGGCTCTGAGATGAGTCAGGAGTGGGCAGCAGTGCATCACACAGCAGGGGACTGCACTGAGCTGGATGCCCTCTGAGGAAAACTGCCTTCTGGTGTGGTGCTGGGACAACATGCAACATGCTGAGGCCCAGGATCTACCTGGGGCTCCTAAGGCCAAGTACAGTGCTACTAAACCAAAATAACTGTGATGTGTCTAATGAACAGCCCTGAGTTCATTAACATTTCCAAGAGCAGCTTTCAATCAGCAGCATGGCCATGCCTATATCCATGGAATGTTGCACTCAGCAGTTCCTGAGTGCAGTCTTCCATCATCTTCCATTCCAGTGCTCGTGGTGCTTGCCCTTTGGGTCCTCTTTGCATTTCCAAGGATATCTCTAGAGAATCCATGCCAGGCTGCTGACACCAAGTGCTTGCTGGACACAAAGTTCAACCAGATCTGTCAGCAGCCCACAGGAACATTTTGCACACCATGAAGGGACATGCAGACTGTCAAGAGTTTCATCTGTGCTCTACTGACTCCTCAGCCAGCATCCAGAGAAGGCCTACAGCATCTTCTGGGCTTTCAGCCATACAAGAAAGCTGGAAAGTTGGAATGGGTTTCCTGGCACTGCCTCTGGCTGTTGTGTCTCCTCCATCCCCTTTGCTGGAGCCAGGATGCTGTGTGCTGCGGCAGACAGTTTGCAGCTTATCTCCATAGTAGGACACTAAGTACAGTCTCTGGCATTGTTTAATTCCCAATGCATTTGCTGGTGTGGTTTCAGCCGAGCCAATTTGCAGTGCGTCATGGGCATGTTTCAAGGGTTAACATCCACCAAGACCTGTCCTTAGGAATCAAGAGTCGCCTTGATTTGGTAAAAATAGGGTAGGATAGTGTACAGTAGGATAGGATAGGATAGGATAGGATAGGATAGAGCAGAGTAGAGTAGAGTAGAGTAGAGTAGAGTAAAGTAGAGTAGAGTAGAGAAGAGCAGAGTAGAGTAGAGTAGCCTCAGTTGGAAGGGACCCACAGGGATCATTGAGTCCAACTCCTGGCTCCACGCAGGACTAACCCAAAATTCAGACCACATTCATGAGGGCATTTAATGAGTGTCAATGAGCACAAAACCAAGCAGCGCCATGTAGTTTGGCAACAGAAGTGTCTGTGACTGATTTCTTACACTAGTTGAGAGTTAGCAGAGGACCCAGGGCTTGTAGGTGCCAGTTTGATTTATTACTTGATGATGTACCACCACTCTTGTGTTCCTATGCCTCTATGGAGCAGATCTTACCAACTGCCTGCCCTCAAACAAGAAACCAGCAACGTCCCTCAAAGAGATTTATGAGGCAGGAGGGCTGACAACATAGTGTTGGGTCTATCAAGGCATAAGTGAGGGCCCAGCCCTTATTGCTTTCACTGCAGAGAGTCTTTTTAATTGTGATAAATGCTATGCAGCATCAAACTACAAAGGCTTCTCCAGTCTGGGGCAACATGGTACATCTGGCTTGAGCCACATGGCGAGGAGGAGCTGGGGCTGGAATGACAGATGCATGCACAGATGCCCATCATGGGACAGATGTGCCCCTTGGCAAGGAGCAGGGCATCAGCCCCCAACTGTTGCCTTTCTCCCCCTGCTCTCTCTTAGAAAATGATAACCCGCTGCTTGTTATCAGTTGGAGACCATCAGGTGTGCTCCTATCTTCTAGATGTGTTTTATCTGAAAGGTATTCAGCTCATGTGCACCTGGTGTGCACCAGCTGGGGTTAAATGGGGTATGCTACATACATCTTCAGGCCTTAAAATGGCACAGAAACAAAAGGATTAGAATGGTGCAAAATAAATACTATGGATTTCCTCTTAAATGGAGATTTCACTCCCTGTGCTCTCTCCCAGCACTTTCTCCTGCATGCATACGCATACACAGTGTTCCCTCCTGGGATGGACTGTGACCTGCAAATACCACCGTGGAGGTGTTAAACTGCATCTGCACTAGGTGCTAAAAGGTGTTTCATCGTGTTAACTGCACAGAAAGAAAGAAAATATCCAAACAAAAAGCACTTATATTTCCTTTCTTGTCAAAGTCTGTGCACTCCATGTACCTGGGCCATCTCCCCTGCTGCAGTTGATGTTTTCAGGTCCTGTCGTGCTGGGAAACACTGGAGTGGTTTATTGGCATTCACTATAAATTTGTATGGAGTGTACAGTTGTAACATTTAGATTTTCCCCATACAGCTGCATTTGTTTCGTGGGTTTAATTTTCGTTTCAGTCAGTGTTTTCTCATTTGGGAACTTATTGGTGGTTTGTAGTTGGTCAACTGGTCCGATGTCTCATGGTTAAATCTGTATATGTATCATCACCTTTGCTCACCCCATCTGATTGCCTCCTCACTAGCAGTGAAAACACTTTTTTACTGTAATTTACTTATTTTTTACTGTTGGGGTGACTGAACGCTGTATCAGGATACCTAGAGTGTTTGTGAAGTATCCATGCTTTGAGGTATTGACATATTCAAACTTGTCTGCTGCATGTCCTGAGCAAATAACTCTAATTGACCCTGATGTGAACAGGGAGCTGGACTAGGTGATCTGCAGAGGTGTCTTCGGCCTCAACTAATTTAGGATTCTGTGATATCTGTAATTCTGGACACTGATCTAGCTGTAGGTGTCCCTTCTCATTACAGGGGAGTTGGAATAGATGACCTTCAAAGGTCCCTTTCAACTCCAACAGTACTATGATTCTGTGATTTTATGATACAGAGAGATCTCTATCATGCCCACTGAACCATGTCCCTCAGTGCCACATCTCCATGTTTCTTGAACACCTCTAGGGACAGTGACTCCACCACCTCCCTGACAGCCTGCGCCAGTGCTTCACTGCTCTTTCTGAGAAGTAACTTCTCCTAATATCCAACCCGAACCTTCCCAGTTGCAACTTAAAGCCATTGCCTCTTGTCCTATCGACATATATTGTGCTTATGTGTTATGGTGGACAGAAGTGCTTGGAGAGAGATAAAAATTGAGACTTTTTTTAATGCCCAAGTAACCGTTGCTCAAGTTGAATGTAATTCTTCATGCCAGTGTTTGCAGGGAGTTTATGAAAGCCCATCTACACGCGCATGGAGTACGCGTTATGTCTACCTCTGCCCTTAGAGGTTTGAGGAGGTACGAGGCTAAATGCAGCTGTGTGTATATGTGTAGTGTATGCTACTGCCATTCTTAATGTGTGAGAGTGCAGGAACACAAAGTGTAATTTTGCATCCTTGAGTTTGCAGAGGGCTGCTGTCTGTTTTGTGCATTCGCAGGTAGGAGTGTGTATGTGTACGCACAACCTGTGGCTGTGCAGTGTTGAGTCTCTTGGTCTAGGATGAGAAAAAGCTCTCTTCTCCCTCTGTAGTCTCTTGTAATTTTTTCTTTATTTTGCCATTGCACTGAATATTCTGGTGAGGAACAGCAGAGACCTGACAGGAACGCTAATGCTTTGTGTCCTGCAGGCACATTGCTGTAGATTTTCTGCTGCATATCCAGCATTGCAGTGCTGCTACTGCTGTGAGCTATTGCAGTGTAAAAGTGTAGGATGAGAAACAGATTTTGTTGGTGCATGCTCTCAAGTTACATGCAAAGAAACAAGGGTTGAACTGGTAGGAGTGCAGGGAGAGTAGAAGATGGTTTCACCAGGTCATAGTTTTCCTAACTTGCTTCATTACTGAAGACTATGGTCCTTAAACAGTCTTTGGGAAAGGAATTGACAAGGAGGGGATGCTCTCCTGTAGATCTCATTCAGGGTCTTGCAATGCATAATAATCTGCAATAGGCTGAAGGGATAGCTTTTAGGAGAGGGTGTGTACAGGGCTGTTCCTCTGGTTTGGAAGGAGCTTTTCCTTGATGTCAGCGGTCTCCTACTGCCCTGACTCGGACCATGCTTCCATCAGGACAGCAGCTTGTGATTGCCACCTTTGGCTCTGCATCTGGAAGCTCATAGAGAGCATGGTGTTCTATCTTGGTTTAATCCCAGTTACCACTCTCCAGTTCCACCCTGGTTTCCCTAAAACCATGATGGTGTTGGAGA
>JAOWBP010000001.1:2321492-2333197 GCA_028571105.1 Tragopan temminckii
GGAGAAGAAGGAACTGAGCATTTGTTGCATCTCTGAGCAACAAGGGATTTGTTTGGTGTGGTCTTTTCTGTAGGAGTTTGAAGGGGTGGTTATCTTTCCATTCAGTAGTGACTAGGAATGTCTTAGAGTTTGTTGCTGGACTGAAGTTCACTTCAGTGAAGTGATGTGTGGCTTCTGTAGGAGGGGAGCAAAAATTAGTGGTCTTCGGAAGACAAAAATTGTAAGAAATGGTTTTGGGTCATTAATGAAGGACTGGATGATGAGAGAAAGCCTTGGGAAGAAGGAGGGCTCAGTGAGACACAGCTGAGCTGAGATGGCTACTCAGGGAGTTTTTATCTTGCTGGAGGTTAGCTAAGAGGAGAGTGGGGACTAACTGGAGATTGGATTTGGGACTAATGCTACTCATTCATGTCTGGATGGTGGAAAATATGTTATATGCATAAGGAGAGATATGTCCCATGGTCAGACATCAGACAAGAGAAAAGGGACCGTTGGTGGGTTGGTAGATGAGAGCAGCCTTCAGTGGAGGAGTGGTCTATGGGAAATGAAAGGAACAGGCCTAGCCCAGTGCTGCAGGGTTGGGTCACTTTTCTGGTAGCTTGTGTGAAAGGGGAGAAAGGGTAAGCATGGACCTTTGTCCCCAGATGGGCTTTCTTTTTTATTTAAGGCAATATTGGAAGATAAGCTTTCACTCTATTTTTTTTCTTTCTGTGGATAAACATAGATTATGAAGGTTAGAAAAGCTTCAAGGGATGTTTTTTATCTGTTATTAAGTTCTTAATAGGTCACCTCCGCATTGAGAAGCCCAGGAGCTGAAACAACCAGCAATTGAATTACAATAACCTTTGCAGAACACAGCCCCATCAATAGGTCTGGGGCCCAGAGATACGTGGGACCTCATTATCTTGACCTTAGCCCCAGGGATGTTAACCAACAAAAAGGACTGGGCAGAAAGGCTGGACTGGCTGATTTCCTTCTGAGAATTCTCGTTCAGGTTCCCTTTTTCCCACATATTTCAGAGATAACACCTCTCCATGTTGTGGACAAGAACTGTTCCCAAGTCATCACTCCATCCATCCACACAAGCCTTCTATGTCACAGATGAATGAGCAAAGAGCTCCAAACCCCGGATTTCTCAGTTTTTATTTATGTGCTCATACCCCATCTTTCCATTTCTCTGCAGCCATTCAGAACCAGAGTCTGAAATGAATATCATTGCAAGACCAGAGAACCTTACTTGACCAGAGATATAATCTCTGAGATACGATTTTGAATCTGAATTGTTTAGAGGAAGTGGTGAAAATGTCCAAATCCTCAGCAAAGCAGGTGCTTTGGTCTGCCTCTGTTATGCTGTAAAGGGAAATTGCAAATGCTTCTGCACATCTCTGGGATGGAGTGTGACAAGTTGTGGTTGATGCATGGAGCCACAGGGGGCACTGTGCCACCCACCATGTGTTAAAGGCTGTGTTCAGATCAGATCCTTGTGTTGTCTGCTACAGAGAGTGGGTGCCTTTGGGGGGATTTCTGTGCTGTTCAGGTGTGCTCCCACCCCAGAATCTGCTGGTGTGTGACAGTGCACTTAGCACACTTGTGTTCATCTTCACCTCATCTTACAACCACTCAGTTGTGACTGAGACCCCACGGCACATTGTTGGGAGCATCCTGAGTCCAGGCGGATGAGCATCACCATGTGCACGTGTCACTGGGTACCTTTGTGCTGCAAGCTGTTTGAGCATTTCCTATGTATGGTGTGCTGCTGGGTTGATGCATGCTCTGCTGTGCCTCTGTAGGCTGCTGTGTGCTCTCCTGCCCATGTGTCCACGGGAGTGCCTGGGTCTTTGCATGCCTCCCATTGCTCAAGGGCAGCTGGCTTCCTCTCAAGCAGCATAGTGTCATGAAGATCCGTGGGTGTCTCAAAGCTCACCCCGTCTGGCCGCAGTCAAAGGGCCCATTGTGGTTCTGCTCTGTACCCCCCCTCAGCAATCCCAGCCCCCTGGGTCACTGTGTTCCCGGCATGGTGAGATGAGCTCATCTCTGGGAGGAATCTGGGCTCTCAGCCCCAAGAACAGACGCTTATAAAGGTCTTGTATTCCAGGTCCTGCCCGTGTCGCCATCCATCTGTCCTCAGACCATCCCATAGGATTATCTACTACAGCTTCTCAGCAATCCCATGTGAGGATTTATGCTCCAGGCCAATACTGTATGAATATCTTTGTTTCTGGCCAGTCCTATTCACAGACAAGCTTCGTTTTTATATATTTCTGACCCAAAACCATGTAGGGCTTTGAGTCTGATAGTGCTACTTGTGTGACCTGCTATGATCTATAGTTTCACTTCTGCTTAAGAGCTGACCAGAGTCATCAGGTAATTTGGGCTGCGTGCCATGCAAGTTGCCACCCAAAGAATGTCCTTGTATGTTGAAGTTTCATTTTTACACTTTTTTTCATTTTTTCTCCCATAATATTAATCAAAAACCACTCTAACTGAAAGCATCTATTCACATTTTTTTGCATGAAGAACCAGGACTGCACAGTTGGCAGCCCTGCCCATGACAGAGGGAACTAGATGACCTTTGAAGTCCTTTCCAACCCAAGCCATTCTGTGATACTACGATTCTATCACTGGTGGCAGTTTCAGGGTAAATGTTTAAAAGCTAGCCATCTCCTCCCCGAAATGTTGCTGATAATGAAATACCACCAGTGTTGGACAAACTGGAGTAGCTGAGGTTTTGTACTCTTCATGACTGTTGGCTTTATGTATATCTGAACTCCTGGCATACTGGAAAATTGGAATAACTCTGTGACATGCAAGAAGATACTTATGGCTACCAAGTGCAGCATATTCTCTGTCAGAATGTTCAATGGGATGCTGTTATTTGGAGGAGATGACTTTGTAGCTGTAAAGTAACCATAGGTGTGCTGCAGAGAGACAAATGCACGATCCAAAAGCGCCATCATAGTGTCCATGAACAGTGTGACAACAGGATGGCCCTTGAGATGATCCATTGGGATCATAAATACCAGCATTCAGGAGCAGGGCCCTCACTATGAGCACAGAGCTTGGCTTTTGGTAATGTTGAATAGAGAATCTGGGGTGCTGTACAGAGTGAGGTAGGAAAAATGGCTGGTTGAGTAACTGATGGATGAAGAGAGCTTTGTTCCTAGAGTGACTGAAATCTTGAAGTGCTTATAACCCAGACACAAAGGATATTATGGGATCCTTGGAGATACCTGTAAGAAACAAGCGGAATCGTCCCGTGTTCCTCCCTTCCTTTTGCTCTCATCAATGATGGCAAGCCTTTCCCCACTGTAGTGCCCTTTTCTCAAAGTAGCCACTCAGATGGACAGCACTTGCAAGAGCCTCAATAAAGGCTTGTGTATAAAATAATTGACTACAGTGTTTAAATGTCCTCTTGGTTTGGTCAAATGCATGCCTGATGTAGGCATCAGATCTCAGAGATGCCACTATGGTCAGCATGACATTTTTCTAGGACATCTATGCAGGCCAGTGCCTTCTGTTCCCTGCTTTGTTTTCCCTGGAGAGAGGGCAAAGCGTGATTTTTTTTCAGTCTCAAATGGCTTTTATTTTAGGTTGCAGGGTTGGGGTAAGTGAAGAGTAAGTGTTCCTGAAATATCTATCAGCAAGAGCACATGCACTTCAGATATGTGGGACTGACGTGGCTGCTGTCAGTGGAGCAAGGGCCAGAAGTTCTGATGCCGTCTGCAAAGGAAGGGGAAGGAATAATAGATGCAGGGCTCTGGCTTCTCCATGTAGCATCACAGCCAAGTCCTCAGCGTGGAGACTGGAGAGTAGAGGCCTCAGCCCCATGCCATAGGTGAGAGCCAGCAACCTGCTAATAGGTGGCCTGGCCAGGCTTGTTGCTGAACACCAATCTCTTGGCAGACCATTACCTTGAAAAATGAGTTCTGCCGAGCTTGCCTTGTGTTGTTACAAACTAATGATTTGCATTGATTAGCACGTGGCTCACGACTGTCTAATTTATCAATCAGGGAGCGCCAGGGGATCGTGTGTAAACCATGCTTTCAAAAATGATGTCATCTGTCAGTGGGCTCACGAATGTGAAAGCTGCACACACCTGACATACTCTCCCTGATGAGGGGTAGAAAGGACCCAACCACCTCTTTGTCTTTCCTGTGTCGAGCTCTAAAGCTTGAACAATTGCTGTTTCGATTTGAGGTGAGCCCTGCAGTCCAGGCATATCCTGGCTGGCCGCTCTTACGGCTGTAATTATTATTTTTATAGTAGTGGTAGCAGTGATCATAAACCTGCTGTGTTAGTTGCTGTCCAAACCAAGAACAAAAGTCTGGCCTTTTATTTATGTCTAATTTAGATCATAAATCCATTACGGCTGGGAGTTTCTCTTGCTATAAATGTTAGTGGGGAAATAGAGTGGAATGGCACAGTAGTCACTTGCTGTGACTTGCTGACCATAAGAAAAGGGGACTTCTGTCTGCTGTGAGTTGGTTTCCTGGCTTGCAGGATCCTCTGGCACAAAGCAGAAGGGTCATTCCAGTGCATCCTGCATCACTCCATGCTTGATCCATTGTAACTCAATGCCCCTGAAACATCTAGCAGTGACCTATAGTGAGTCTTTCCTGGAAGCAAAACTCTGAGGTTGGTCTCCTCTCCAGATTGCCTAGCATTGCCTCTGGTGACAGTGGCTGCCATCATGACGTGCTTGGGTCTGGACAGCATTGAACACGAGTGCTGTGACCAAGCACTTGGTTTGTTAGGATGTTGCTCTCCATATGACTGAAGGTGCTTTCAGATCCGTTCTTGGATGGAATAACTTGGTCAACACAAGCAGCACCTCAGAGCTGTACAAGAGAAGAGAGAGGGCTGCTGGCTATTAGGCACAAGAAAGAGAGAGCTCACCCTTTGCTTTTTCAGTTAGTGTTTCTAAAAGCCTCTTCTATTGGTAGATAGGCAGGATTGTTGAAATGTCATATTTTATTAGAAATTGATCTCCTGCTAATAGGCTTTAGGCAAATTAGAATGCATTATTCTATTGGAAAACACATGGCGAAACAGGGAAATAGGAGGAAACAGGGTACACTAGCTTCTTCTCTGCCTTTGCTGAGATCAGTGCAGCTACATCATGTAGCCCAAATCAAAAAGCAGAAGTAGGTTATCATCATAATGGCCTGACGTTAGATCATACTCTGCTGTGTCTTTGCCCTCTTGCCATGCCAGAAACTGCAGCCAGCAGACTCTGTGTCCACTGGGGAATGTTAGGTTCATAAAATGGGGAGGAACTGATATTGGAAAAGCAGTGAAGTATTAGAGGCCCCTGTGCAGTCGTAAGGCTGTGGCTGGGCACTGCCCAGAGCAGCCTCGATTGATGTGCTGGGCTGCTTGGATCTCTTGGAAATGAGATTTGCTGAGCCTTAATCCAATAGTAAGAAATAATGATGGTGATTTCAGTGAGAAGCCCTTGGAGAAAGAGATGCAGGGAGGACAAAGAAGAAATGCCTCAGACTATGGGGAGGACAGAGATGTCCTCTGCTCAGCTCTGGTTTTTCCTATACAAAATATTTCTTTCTTTCTTTCAGAGCCTGTGCCACTGTTTGCTCCCTTGCACCCAGGTGGAGGCAGTGGGGCCTGATTCTATGTCCTGTGGGGCTTTGCCTTTGAAATCCATTCTTGCAATCTTCCTTAATCACCTCCTCTGGGATCTGGGGCAATTTCATGGCTAAAACAAACTGTCGCTGTTACTTGAGCAGGAACTGCCAGAGTGCTGTCTGGAAGCACTGGGGCTGGCGATGATGAATTCCCTCTAACTTCATCAGCCTGGGGTCTGCTGATTCTGCACAAAGCAGAGTGATGGGGAGGGAAGTGTTGGCTGAACGAGCCATGGTTCACCAAGCTCCTCATCCCCTTAGTTATTCATTTAATTATTTGTAATGACTATCAGCCAACCAGACTCTGCTCCTGCTGTCTTCCTATCCAGCTGTTGTCTGCCCCTGTCCCAGCTCCCAAACACAATCCCAGGAGACTTGGCTGGATTTTAAGGAGTATATGGGGGACTCATTTTGACTCTGCTGATGCTCTGAGAGGAATTTATGGTTTTAGAAGAGTAGGAAACAGCTGAGCACAACTGACACAGCAGAAGCGATGCAGACTTTTGCTGCCTCTAACAAGACCAAGTTACTGGGACAAGAAAATAGAAATGATGTGTTAGCAGGAGCGCTGTGATCATTTTCATGGAGCCTGCTTTTGAAGTGAATCTGAAGGCAGTTTTGAAGACAATCATTTGCCCACGCTTAAAATACTGGTATTTATATACTAGAAGATTAGCATAACTGGATTTTTCTTGGATTAAACAAGACTGCATTGTATTCAGAGAATCATAGAATGGCTTGGGTTGGAAGGACCCTCAAAGATCATCCAGTTCCAATCCCCTGGCACAAGCAGAGTTGCCACCTACTAGATCAGGTCTTGAACACCTCCAGGGATATATTAATGTGCTCCAAACACTGATTCAGTCTATGACATCATGCCATGCCTGTAACACAAGCAGCTTAGATGCTGGGTTTTAGCAGAAGTGGCAGCCTTCTACAGATCAGTTATTTTACACTGTGCTATTTGCAAATGCAGATATACAGTTGATATACAGTTTCAGAGTGCCTTTCCCAGCTCTGCTGCTGATGTGCTTAGACCTCTTTCACAGCTCACTTCTTGGAATGAAGAATAACGCTTCCCAAAAGTGACCATCCCCATCCAGCTTAGCAGAGGAAGAGTGTACTACCAGAACTGTGAGATCCTCTGATCATGGGGCAGGATCAGTGCTCTGGTCTGCAAGGGAGATGTTTCTGTTGCTCTGCTGAGGTTGAAGAAATTTGCTTTTTGCCATGACCATGGTTTGTCTTTCAGTAGTGGGGCTGACTGCTTGCTGACACCTATTCCTTCTTTGTCCTCCAACCCTATTGTTATTCTTTGGTCCATTTGAGATTGCAGGATCATAGAATCATTACAGTTGGGGAAAAAAACACTAAGATCACATAGTCCAACAATCAGCCCATCCCCACCATGCCCTCTGAACTATGTCCCTCAGTGCCCCATGCTTTAGGGGGGTTCTCTGCGTCCCTTAATTCAATAACCATATGATTCCAACCCCTAAAACCCATGACCCCTTCTAAGAGAGACGTCTGATCTGCCACCAGCTTGCAGAATCACAGAATGGCCAGGTTTGAAAGGGACCTCAAGGATCATGAACCTCCAACCCCCTGCCACATACAGGGAGTCTTGCTCAGGAGTCTGTTCTCAAACATTTTTCTCCTGTGGACTCACAGTAGCTGTAGGGATCCAGATGAAACTGTAAAGCATCAGTAAAATAATGGAAGGTATCTTTTACCTTCTTTCATCTTCCAGACCAATGGGCTTTTTGCCAGAATGCCTACAGGGCTAGCCATGACCAGTGTGGGAGTTCAGGAAGGACTAGAGCCTGTATCTTTAAAGATTAATAGTGTTGTTTGCTTATTAAGGAGATCGTTTTGAAGCTAGCACTAACCAGAACATTCGAGTGCAAGCATCTGTTTGCTACTGGGAGAGGATATTTATTGTCTGATACTTCAATGGATGTAAATAAACAGCCAGACCTAGATAATGTTCAGACAAACAAACAAACAGCTGCCAGAATAGGTCCCCTGGCAGTTGACCTTCGGGAAGCATCATGCTGATGTTTTAATAGCAGCCAGCTTTGCAGAATGAAGCCCAGCAAGCGCAGCCTTCCGAGAAGCAGGATTAATGTGCAATCTGAATGAGCTGATCCCCAGGAGTTCTGCTCGTGTGTTGGCTGTGGAGCAATGGAGGGTTATCAGGGTGCTGGGTAAAAGGTGGTTGGTGTCAGTCCTACAGGTGGTGGGGTTGCATGAGGATTTAGAGTGCTGAGTAGGGCAGGTGTGCAGGCAATAGAAACAGGTATTCCAGCAGTGAAAGTGATGAGCATGCTTGTGGATGAGTGCACGCACATCTGGCAGTGATGGTAGTGGTGGGCTGAGCATTTTTGGACTTGCATACAGTCCTGGTGCCCCTCCTTCCATTATTGCCTTGCTCTCCACCCTCCTACCTTGCAGAGATGTTACTGGTTTGCATCCAGATTCAAGGAGAAATCCCTCTGGACTCTCACTCCGGCTCTAATCTCACAGCCTGTTAAGAACATCTCCAATATAAGAATATCTGTACTTCAGTCAGAAGAAAACTCCATCTGCTTCAGCACCCAGCTCCATGCTTATGGCTGATTTCAACTAATGAAAGCAAGAACAGAGGAAAATGCTGGTGTGTGCTTTGAGTTCTCTCGCATTCAGCAGCATGGGTATATTGTATTTGTGTCCCTGATATCAGTGATGATCACTTGCAAGTCTAGATCAGAATCTCCTCATTTCCCCTTTTTAGACTCCCTGGCTTTTTTTCCCCTCCAAACTCAAATGCTTTAATTCTAGTGGTTACTTGGGAGTGGGGAATAAAACTCTAAGATAAATTGCTATTGTATTGCTTAATGCTCAGCAGCAAGATTGTTCTGCGAAGATGGAGATCCTTTAGGCTCAGTGCCTGGGGTTGAGCATATGAAGGCCAGAGCTGAAGACAGGATAAGATAGGACTTGATTTAGGGGCCAGACTTCTGGATGCAAGGTGCAATATCATCTCTTTGCTGGCACAGGGCTTGCATAATCTTAGTGGTTTGGGTGAATGTCTACCAGACTTTTTGACTACTTTCTGAATTTTCTCTTTCCTTATTTAATAGCTCTGACTGGAAGAAGAGATCTCTGTACTTACAGCTGTTAGGCTGTGTAGGCATGAGTGCATGTGTGCGTGCTTGCACATGTTCAGTGCAATGAGCCCTCCCTCCCCTTCTGCACCATAATGATTTTGCAGCCAATTAGGTTAGCGATAGCTGTTAAATCCCTTCCAAGTATCACTGTTTTCCTGGTGTGAAACCTCTGCAATCTTTTACCTGCACCAAGGCCCACAGGGGAGATCCCAGGGGTCTGTGCCTCGTGTCCCTGCTGTTTGTTAACTCCAGCTGGTTATTTCTTCTGCCTGCCTCTTCTATCTCCAAGCTCCTTCTCTTCTAATGGGGCTGGCAAAGGCTGTGGATAGTGACTGAGCCTGGGGTGATAATTGGCTGCTTACATATCTGGTGGCCTACAGATCTGACCCTGATGATGCTGAAAAATCAAGGTCAAGGCAGCGAAAATGTGAGGTTTGTTTGGAGCAGCCACAGGGGATGGGAAAGGGGGGCAAAGCTGAAGCAGCAGACAAAGCTCAGTCATTGCCCTCTGACAGCGAGAACTTGGTGCAGAGAAGTCCCCATAGGAAATTGGAAAGGCTTCTGTTACGGGGTTATCTGAGCTGCCTGGGGCAGTGCCTCAATGTCCCGGTTCCTGTGTTTCTCCACCTTCAATCCTTTTTGCTTGTCCTTCCTTTCTTCTGACTGTCCTATGAGGAAAAGTTTATCCTGAGCTCACTGGCCTCTTTCTTCTTTAGGTCACATGTGAACCATATCAGTGACTACTTTTAAGCAGAGACCAAGGAGATAAAGGTGTTCATTATGGACATGAATGAGCCCTTTCCTACCAGGTGCTCACTGATACTGGGAGGCATGGATGCTTGATGTTGGGCTTAAGGCCCCAACCTCTTTGCATGCTAACACTGAGGAGTATGTTTCTATCAACACCGGATCCATCAAGATGATAAACCAACCACACATCCTCTGGTCTCCTTTGGAAAGGGGGATTTAGACTGGATATAAGAAAATAAGTTTTTTTGCAATAAGGATGGTGGGGCACGGGTTGCCCAAAGAGGTGGTGGGTGCCTCATCCCTGGAAACACTCAAGATCATGTTGGATGAGGCTCTGAGCACCTGATCAGGTTGTAGATGTCCCTGTTCAGTGCAGGGGAGTTGGATTAGATGACTTCTAAGGGTCCCTTCCAACTCATATGGTTCTGTGATCATTGCAGCCCTTTGTTTATACAGGCTTCTCAGACCTCTGTTGTTCCCTCTTTTCCTTTCTGTTTTCCTCTCTAATACAGGAGATGATTCAGGCTCAGTTTCTTGTCAAAAAAAAAAAAAAGTTGATACAGAAGCAACAAGCTCATGATCTGTGTGCCAAGGAACAGTGGGAATGGGTCTTGATACTGTCATTTTTCCATGGTGTGTTATTCCCTTCTGGGTGTGTTTTTTTTTTCTTTTTTTCTTTTTTTCCCACTCAGCTATCAATCTGCACAATTACAAATCAGGATCTGGAAGCATTTGACCTGCTTTTCTCAGAAGGATACAGAGATCATCATTTGGAGCACGAAACAGATCTGCTGTAACTTGGGAAACTAGGGAGGGGTACTGTAATGTTTGAATTGCTGTGGGATACAAGATTTTTGGGAACTGAGAGTAAACACAGTGAGGGAAGCAATGTAGATGCATCTCCAAGTTGTGCGGTCATGAGTTTTGCTGAAATACTGAGGCTAGAATATCCAGATGGACCCAATACTTCTGTAGATAGCTAGATTATCCTGCATTGTGATTATGCTGATGGAAAAGATTAGAAACCTTCTTCAACTGTTTTTCAGTCCAGTCTCTACAGATTAACTTGAGACCTGTAAAGAGAGAAACCTACTGAGTTTTGTGCACTTTCTTCTGTAGTTCTGTCTTACTGTCAGGGATAAACTGGGACAGTGTTCTCATAATTACAGTTATTGATGTCCCTAAGTGACTCCCTGTTATGAGTTGTAGCTGGAATCATAAGGTGTCATAATTGTGCAGGACAGATTTCAATATCAGATATAGGTAAACAACAAGAGAAATAGCCTGTGTTGTATTGTACGTTCTGCAATAATATATTCCCCCGTGGAATATTAGTAATAAGAACAATAATAGTATCTGACTAGCATTTGAGTGAGTCAGTCTGGAAGACTCTTGTGTGTTTTTTCCTCTTTTGCTCATCGTCACTGTAAGTTCTGTCCTTTATATCATAATTTTTGGTAAGATTTGTCCAGGCAGCAACAGTGATACACCGATAATAATACAACAACAGTAATACACTGATAGTACCAGAGAAAATTAGCACGCTCTGGATTGTTCTTCTGTGGGTCTTTTGTGTTGATGGGATCATCATCAGCAGTTAAGCTGCTTTGTCCTTTAAGTGAGGAGGCAAAGGAGAAGTTTATTTTGTGGTGATGGGGGGTTGTTATCCAAAAGACATGAGCAAGAACACAATTTCTAATGACTGTTCTGCAGTCTGAATGGAAGGAGGAAAAATACTCATGTTCTCTCCTCACCTTTGTTTTTGCTTTGCAGATCCGTGTGGATGGCACCACCAAAAACACGCTGGAGTATGAAATAGTGCAGGTGGTGGACACTGGCCCCATCTTAAGGGACATGGCCTTCTCAATGGATCATGAACACCTCTATATCATGTCTGAGAAGCAGGTAAGAAGCCCTGTTGGTCTGGCGTTCTGAAAGCTTTTAGCTTGATCATGCTATGGATGGCAGAATTGGATGTGCAATTCTCAGTGAGCAGTTACTGCAAAAGGTACTTGTGCACTGTTAAATATCTAATGATTGTGCTTAGAAACCATTGCACTTGTCCTCTTAATAATCTTCATCAGTGTACAGGGGCACAGACCTAAGGGGGAGGAACCACCCCCAGCATTGCCTTATGCAGTTACACGTCCTACTGGCTACGTGA
>JAOWBP010000001.1:2355240-2368929 GCA_028571105.1 Tragopan temminckii
TTTTAGTATTTTTAATTTTAAATATTTAAATTTAAATTTAGTATTTTTAATTTTAGTATTTTTAATTTCAGTATTTGCATCCTGGTGAAGTCCTTATGTTAAGACTTTGGTCATGGAAATGGTCCCATGGTCCTCAGTGGGTTGACTCAAAGGGTTCTTGCATTATAAATAACAGATAAATAATTGCCTTGCCACTGGGCTTGTTCAGAGGCTGGTACTTAAAAAAAAACAGCCCACACATTCATGCGGAGGCACATGAATTATAGAAATGCAGATTATAGATTATTGCTGCCAGTTGCTCAGGCACGCTCTATATGATTACTGTTTCCAAGTGAGCCCGGATCTGTATTTCCCTTAATGTGCCATGGCTGCTTCTTCTGACCTCTTTCACGCTGTCTATTACCTCAGCTCTGCTTTCCCTCTTTTCTGATCAAATTACTAAAGCACACAGTGAAGTCTCTTGGCTCAACAAAATTTAATGACAGTGACAACAGGGGAGGCTAATAAAGATAAATCAGCTGCTCTCAGGAAGGAAAGATGAAGTAACAACAGAGTGAGTTAGAAGGCTACATCATGAAGTGACCCTAGCAAGTGCATTGTCGGTGTCATCCCTTTCATCTCAATGTTTGCATTTCTTCTTTTCAGGGAATTTGACAGGAAAGAGTAGAGAGGAGTAGAAACTGAGCCACTGGGGATATGGGACACTGTTCTACCTCAGGCACATGCTTGATGGGGATCTTGGGCACATTGTTCCACCTCTTTTTTGTCTCCTCCCTCAGACTGTAGAACTGACCTGGGGAAGTCTCTTTGAGCATGCTGTAGAGCCCCTGTAAGCTGTGAGGTTTGAGTCTCATAGAATCATAAGACGGAGTAGAATCATAGAGTCTTCGAGGCTGGAAAAGACCACTAAGATAATCTAGTCCAATCATCTACTCATCACCACCATGACTGCTAAACCATGTCCCTAAGCTCCACATCTGTGCTTTTCTCATGTAGCCCTAGTGTGATTCCCACAGTTCATAAAGAGAAATGGAAGCCTCATTGTAAAGGAGTTGCAATGAGAGCATCTTCTCTCTCAATGTCTGTAAATCCCTGGGCTCATCAGATCATGTTAATACAGCTTTTTCCAATAAGCCATTCTCATGGAGGCCAATGGAAGCAGGATCACGTCTTTGTTTAACTAGGAAAGCATGCATGGCAGGAAGCTGTGAGAGGGTCACAACCAGCCTTCCCCACCAGCCCGGGTAGGATGAGGGATACAGAACTTCAGTAAGCTGCACTCAGCATGTGGGAGGCACGAAGGTAATCTCACCTCCTAGGCGTTCAGGGGAGAAGAGGTGGTAGTCAAAGCAGATCTGAGCTTCACACCTCACCCAGACCTCAAATGGACAAACCAGCTCCTGAGTCTGAAATAGCAATGCCTCCTTCTTCCACCTCATCCCTGAAGATAAGCAGGGACAGAGCTCCAAATGACTGTGCCTGTTAAAATTGCTTTTCTGACATTTGCTGTTTAATGATAATGTCTAGAAAAAAAGAAGAAAAAAAACAACAACAACACCCTTCTAATTGCAATCGCATTCCTCGCCTCTCCCCTCCCACTAGGTTGTTAAATTGTTAAATGTTTGCTGCATTGATCTAAACAGCTGAGCACGAAACAGTGAGCTGTAGTTGAAACCTCCTGCAAGCTCGATAAATTTAATGGACATCCTCGAGAACTTTAACTGGGAAGATTTAGTTCCCAAGGAAGAAGGAAGCAAACACCCTGAGCAGCTTTGTCTGCCTGTTGTCCCTCATTTTGCCAGAAACAGCTGTTCATGCTGGGATTAGCTCCGAGGTTTGTACTGAGCAGAGGCTGACTCACAAGAACAAAATCAAGAGATCGTTACATCTCAGAGCAAGCTCCAACTGCTTCAGGCTGCACAGGGAGAGAGAAAATTAACTGGAGTAGCAGCCCCATCTGCAGAAGTGCTGTGAAACTTTTGTGTGTAATGGATGAGAGAGAAAAAGGAGAACTTCTGCTCTGCGGGTGAGTGCAGCAGGTTTGGGGACAGAACTCCAAACTGGGGATCAGGATGGTGGTTGAGAAGACAGAGGTGGCTTGTCTTGCTCTTATGATTTATTATAGAATCATAGAATCATTAAAGCTGAAAAAGACTTCTAACATCATCTAGTCCAGCTAGATGGATGTCACCCCCACTGCCCAGAACCATGTCCCTTGGTGCCACATCTGCCCTTTTCTTAAACACTTCCAGGGCCAATGACTCCACCTTCTCATGATGAGGTCAGTTTGATCAAAGCTAATATAAGACAGACAAATGAGAACTGATTATTTTACAAAGACCCTATTTACTCAGAAATTCTACATCCCTCCAGAAAGCAGCACTCAATGTAGCATTGCTGGTGTAGGCAGCTAACTATCTCCCTATCCTATCCTATCCTATCCTATCCTATCCTATCCTATCCTATCCTATCCTATCCTATCCAGGGTGATGACAGAGCCTTCACCTTTGTGAACATTTCCCTACATTCCCCTTCTAAAGGTAAACCCTGGGTTAGTTTAGAAGCATTGGCTTGGTTGATAAATTGGGTGGATGGAGTTGGGAACCTGCTCTGGGTTAATGATAAAAGCTGGTGAATACTCTGAGCGTATGCAGAGACTCAGAGCAGCATTTAATGAATGCTCTCCATCCTCAGCTGGTCATTTCAGTTTGGCTTTTGGAAAAATTCGTGCTCAGAATGTGTTGAGGTGCTGGAACAGGCTGCCCAAGGAAGTGGTGGAGTTACTGTCCCTGGAGGTGTTCAAGGAAAGGGTAGATGTGAGGAACGTGGTTGAGAAGACATGTTAGTGATGGGCTGTTGGTTGGACGAGTTGGTCTTAGTGGTCTTTTCCAACCTTAATGACTCAACTATTCTATGATTCTTTGATTGCCATGAGTAAGGAAAAAGGATCCCTCTATCCAGTAAGACAATTTAATACGATATGGATTTTCAGAGGCGTTGTAACAGAAGAGCAAGGCTTAGCAACAAAATGTAACTTGATAAAATTGTATTTTTTAGGAATGAGGAAAGCTCTTGAGGGGAGGAGAAAGAGGTTAAAAGGTTGCTTGGACAACATTTCCGAGTGAAGCTGAGGGATTACTTTCTACTGATCTTGGTCAGAGGATGGGTTGTAGTTGGAAAGTGCTCTGTTCATATATTGGCTGAGCAGCCCACAGGTCTTCGCCAGACAGACGCTCATCCCTAGCTCAATGCTGAAATGAACTCAGGGTCCCCCTTCTCTGTGCTACTGGATTTCAGACTAGGACTTCCAACCCCTTTCAGCCGCATAACATAATAAAAAATGACCTGAAATGATCACGGAGTCCATTCCTCCATGGATAAGTTATCACTGCCTGGAGCAGAGCAGCCTGCAGTTTTATCATCTATAGATGGCTGCTGCAAAGTCTTTTTCTTTTTACTATTTTTTTTCTCTTCACTCTCTTCACAAACTAGCAACTTAGTGTTATGGATCAATAACCAAACCACAGAGCACCGAAGACCATTTGAAATTCCAGCTAAGGACAAGACCTAGACTTGCAGCATCAGATCCACTCAGTCAGTCTGAAGATGATAATAATAAGCCATCCTAACTTACCTTGTGCCTTGTACCTAAGTATGACTACAGTAGATTGGTGGCAGCTTGAAATGCAGTCACCTCCAGGGTGGATTGCTCACAGTAGTGACATGTGGAACAGCCAGCTGATGGACACAGAGCCCAACTGCAATGACAGGAGCAGTTTCAGCGGTGTGCAGTGGCATTGCATGTTGATTTGCTGTAATTAATCCTAGTAGAGTGCAGGATATCCTTCAAAATTGGCTGATGACCTGTATTTAACTACTCAGCCTCACCAGTTTTGGTTTACAGAAATGATAGATACACACTGGCACTGTCTCCTTTCTTCCCCAGTGGGGAAACAGATAAAAATATGTGTTTTCTCTGCATTAGGTCACAAAGTGTTATTTTGGACACCTTCCAGAACTGATTCATTACTTGTCATCTTGCAGAGTGAGAGGAATGTAAGGCTCTACTACATGACATATTGATTGCTTGACTTGATTAGTCAATGTATTGAATACCTCTGCTTTCCTAATCTAATTAATGTAAGATAAATACTCTATACTGAGGCCTGGAGTCACATTCTAAGAGTAATCAGGGAGTAAGAATGATTAAAACCAGAAGGTTTCAAGGATAATTTATGGACGACTTGATACTACTGGCAGGTTGGGCTACTTTGGAGGCTCTGTGTGGTCTCTGGCTTGAAATTGTCTCTTTGGAGGGCTCCACATCAAGACTCCTATTTATCCCTCAACTGTAGATAGCTGAGGAATAGCTGATAGCTCAAGAGGGTCTCTGAGAGGGTCTGGTCCTCTGGATGAGACACTGATGTGGGATTCAAGATGTTTGGTTCAAGATGTTTCCACTCCTACCAGCAGTGGAAAAGGCACTTTCATTACGACCTTGAGATAATCACCAAATCTTGCTAGGATTAGCTGTCATCCAAAAAAATGAGCATAAAAGTCACTCTACGTAATTTATTTGGTTATTCTTTCTCTTGACCTGGCATGGTTTGATAGAACCATACAGTGTGGGCATATGAGGACTTTACTCTTGTTCATAAATCCCTATGAAAATTCAAAAAGATGATTGAGATCGTGGAATTGTAGGGGTTGGAATAGACCTCTGGAGATCATCTAGTCCAAGCCCCCTAATAACGCAGGTTTCCTACAGTAGGTTGCATAGCAAAGTATCCAGACAGGTCTTGCATATCTCCAGAAAAAAAGACTCTACAATCTCAAGAGATACTACGAGAGATGTAGCTACAAGAGGTCTTAGCTCTAGTCTGTCACTGTTTCAATCCAGGTCTTCGTGTTTCAAGACAAGCAAATACTCTGGATTAGTAAGAATAAATGGGCTAGGAAAAGTGATGATATTTAGCATATCACATCTATGAATTTAATCAGTCCCACTGTAAAGCAAGTAATAATCATGATTACCCCTGTGATGTAGACAGAAAAGAGGAGGGAGAGTTGACTTAGCCAATGAAGGGAAATGTGTGCTGTAGACATGGGGAGTTCCTGGAGACTGTTGGACCAGCTGCTCTTAGTGGTCTTTTCCAGCCTGGTTCTGTGAGCTTGGTCCCAACCACATCCCAAGGTAGATTCTGTGTTTTAAGGGAGGAAGCCTGGCTGGGCAGATTGTTGTAGGAGACTCATCTTCCATCTGCTTTATGTTGTCCTCCAACAGCGTGGGTTCTTACAACATCCTGGTTGGAAAATAATGCCTGTTCTTTAAACTTGAGGAATATCTGGGTGTGGGATCACCTCCTGCAACTCCCCTCCAAGCAGCTAATATAGGTAATAATCTTGGATGTTTGTGGGATTCACCAAAGAGTGGGAAAAGAGTCCTGTCACATGAGAGCTGCTGTGAGATGAGGAAAGGTGAAGTGGGCAGCAAGGGTCGTGCCAAGCTCCGTCTCCCTTGATAGCAGCTGCATGGTGCTTGGGATGAAGTGAACACTTTTTTCAGGGAATGGCGAGCAGGGGCACAGGGTCACTGGTAGCAATGACAAGACTATTTATTCCTATTTCCTTTTTTGCATATGAGTTTTCCCAGGTGAGAGAACAATGTACAAAGCCCGGCAAAGGCAAGGGCAAGTTCAGCAGCTAGAGGTAATTGCATTTTCCTCCACAATTGCCTTCGGGGCTGAGACATGGCCCTTCTGTGCCTGTTTGTCTCCTCACAATGCATCAAAGAGAATTGGTGTAAAATCCAGTTAAAAGGCCACTTTTGGGTCTCAGCTGCTGCAACGCAAATTGCAGATGAGTTTTTCCTCTCCTGTATATGCCTGACAGGTTTTGTCATCTAGCCCCATATGTCTGGGTTGGATCTCTTCTCTCAGCTTGGTTGTTGGTCTCTCATCACAGCCCTGCTAGTTGCTTGCGAGCTCTTGTTGAACAAGTCTGTAGAGCAGACTTTGTGTTCTACAGCATTATCATTACATAAAGATATCTCTTCCTAAACATGTAAAATAGTGCCTGAGATTGATGGGGCATTGGAATTGGTAATCACAAACCCAGCTGTGCTGAGGTACCTGAGAACAAAGATGGCACGGGACATCAAGGAGAGTGTAGTAGGGCCTGAGGAAGCTTTGTAGGGTCCATTTATCATTCCCTTGGCAGAGAGGTACAATTTATGTGGTCAGAACATAAATCTGAAGTTGCATGAGACTCCATATGGGAAGCTGAGCACTCAAGTCTTTAACAGTGTTAGTGTGGTCCTCCTACCTAACACTCTACCTTCTTGCTCTTTTTGCAGAGCTTTCACTGTTTGATATCCTTCATCTTCTCCCCACTTTAGGCACTGGAACAAGGAGCCCAGAGAGGCTGTGGATGTCCCATCTCTGGAGGCATTCAAGACCGGGTTGGATGGAGCCCTGATCAGATTTTGTGTCTGGCATCCCTGCCCATGGCAGGAGGGTTGGAACTGGATGGTCTTTGAGTTTCCTTCCAACCCAGGCCATTCCATGATTCTATGATGATTCTACAATTCTGTAATTCTATGATGATATGATTCTGTGTTACTTGGGCACAGCAGTTGCTTTCAGGGATATTTACATTTTTCTGAATTAGGCTACAGCTGTTGTAAAGCACTGTGCTACCTGTCCATATGTGGATTTACTGGGAAAAAGAGATTGTCACAGTGGTTCATTCCATTTTATGTACTATACCTCCATACCCTTCCCAGTAATTTAGCCTGCATGTCTTTCTTGTAGCTATTAGTTTTCCTCCTACCATTTGATGGGAAGATTTCTCTGCTTTTCCATATTCCCAAAAAAAAAACCACTTTTCCATTCAGTCTTCTGTTTTGAAACCTGGAATAGTAAATACTTCATTATTCTGTCCCCATTATTGCACAGCCACTCTTCTCTGGATTGAGGCCATTCCTTGTGCATCCCAGTTCCCACTTCCAGTTTACAACCGCAGAATTGCCGTTTGGTGAGTCTGCAGATGCACGCACGGAAGGATCCTAAGAAGTTGGAATAAGCCTTGGAAATTAAATAATAAATAAGGACACTCTTCCCCTCCCCACACACATTACGTGTTGCTTCAGCAAACGTTGAATAAATCACAAAGCTGTGCGGTAATAAATCTTTCATGAGATTGGGGCCATCTGAACTTCAGCGATTGTGTGGGGAATGTATAAATTTCACGTGCAGACATAGTGTAAAAAAAAAAATCTTTAGATTAGTTATTAACTTTGGAAACACTTGATGAGTTTTGATTCATTAAGTGTTTCACAGTCTTGTTAATTTAATAAGTACCGATGAGGCTGTAATGTAAGACAACAATCAGTAATTTGGAGGGGGGAAATAATAAAGTAGTCATTACACAGCAGAATGTTTAATCAAAGAATGTGGAAACTTAGAGTTTCACATTAATTTGAAAAGGTTGGAGATTTAAAATTAATATTAGGTCTGACACAGGGAGGCTTTCTCTACAAGCAGATATGGCTTACGTAATTGCTCAGAACAGAATTAAAATGCCTGTTATTCTAATGGCTTTACCTTCTGTAACTGGATCCCCAAGCTCTATAGCTAGAATAGATATAGAAAGAACTATAGCTGTTGTTGTCCTCAAATCCCTGAGTAAAACTCATCTGTGGAGATGCGGCTACCTGCAGCACGAGGGTGACAAATCACGATGCAATTTGGCTCCTGTTGAGGAGAGCACTTAAACACCTGCTTAAATGTAAGCAGGTACTGAAGTACTTCACTGAGCAGGAGTGTACGCAGGGAGAAGGTTAAGTACTTTACTGAATTTCGGACTCCCAAACATACTGACAGTTCACAGCCTCAGAAGGTCTAAATGGGATGTTCAGGGAGAACTTGGGTATTGATTAATTCTGAGTGATCCTCAGCCTTACCCTGGTTTTGGTTCCACCAAGCTTTATATTTTTAGAGTTATCTTTTGTCTCCTGCAGCATCATTTCATTCCATTTGCAGTCTCTTGCCTTGGGGTTGGTCTATACTTTATTTTGGGTTAAACTCAAAGAGAAAACAAAGTTTCTGTAGGATTCTGATCTCCCAGTAATTTTGTGACTCTTTCCTAAATGTCAGTAAAATAAGATGCAGCTCAAGTGACCTCAGATATGGGTGTTACAGTGACTGTTGGCTGGATAATGTTCTTTGCTTGGGATAGGATTAAAAAATCTAGAAGAGATCTGGAGACCAACCACAGGTGAGGTAACTAGAAACCTGCAGACCTACTTGTGAATGGCATGTTTGCTGAGTGTGTAGCAAATATGACCCAATTTGCAACAGAAATCGTTAAATATTTGGTGTTGTTTCATAACCAGGAGTAAGAAAGGCCATATGCAAACAGAGCTACCAACTAGATAAGAGCAAATCTATTAGTTATCACATCTTTTTTCTTCACTGATCTTGGTCTACTAATTTGATACTGTTGAGATGGTATTGCAGAAGTCACGATGACACCTTCAGTAGTCATGTTCTTACATTGAATGTGGTAGAGTTTCAGAATCCGTAGAGGTGTGTGGAAGTCAAGCGTTGCTTTGACAACACAGTGCTTGCATATCTAAGGTGGAGTTCTTGGATAACTCCTCCAGAATCACACTGAGAGCCTAACAGCAGACAGAGAAAAGACCAACCGTTCATGAATCCATTGCACATTTTTCTCAGAACTTGGAGCTATGTTCAAAAATTTGGGAATTTTTGCCGTTATCAGCAAATCTCAGACTTTGGTATTTTCTGGGGTCCTGTGCTTGAATGTAGAATGCTCCTAGAAAACAGGCATTGCAAGCGAGATTCAACTCACCTATGTATACCATGGGGAAATCTCCATCTGGCTTGTCATCTGGGATCATACTGACAGTGTCAATATGTACAAAATATGTATTATATATACATAATGTATGCTGTGCTGAGGCCTCTTTAAGTAGAAACTATTGTTGTCTGTATTAGCCTAGTATGAGCTATTTGAGCAAGTTTTTATTCTGTTATGAGGTCCAGACCTATTTTCCTCCCTCTTGGATGCACACTTCATGCACACGTTGTCTTCCTGGCTATTGGATAAAGGTATAGTGCCTTTCCATCTTTAAATCTTTTTGTTTTTCCAACAGATTTTCCAAGAATGGGAGGTCTGATTTTTACAGTGTTCTTTTATCAGTGGTGAAAGTAAGAAGGGTGGAAGAGAGGTCTGGAAACACTCACATGTGGCCAGGTAATAGACCTACAGGGAAGTCCTGCATCTTGTCTGGAAGAAGGATGCTCAGACCTCAGAGTGCTGAAGGGTTCATGCAGCACATAAAGTACTTGGAGTAACCTAGAGTTACAAACATGCAAGAGCTTTCAAACATCTCACCATCTTCCCAGGAGCAGAAGTCCGGGCCATTCATAGAACAAGAGAATTCCTTAGGTTGGAAGGAATCTTAAAATTCATCTAGCTCTCACCCCCCTGTTGTAGTCTACTTTCCACCCACCAGCCCAGGCTGCCCAGGGCCCCATCCAACCTGGCCCTGAACACCTCCAAGGATGGAGCATTCACAACTTCTTTGGGCAAGCCATTGTCAGCTCAATCTCATGCATCCTGAGAGCAGGAGCAGGGCTGTATTTGGGTTTCATGCAATGCACAGGATCTTTGACCCTTGGGGAAGCAGGCATGAGATGGTGGGTCCATGGACCCGGACCATTCTCCAGGTATTGTGCTCAGCCATGTTGTGGAGTAATTGGATGCTGTGATAACTTGGTGCACAGCAGCCATGCTAGCAGTTGGGGCAGCTGTTCCTGAGAGTATTTGCAAAGCAGACTCTGGCCCAGAATTAACTCCATCTGTTTCAGAAGCAGGGAACGTGCTGCGTGTTTTGTGTAATGCCAGAGATTTCACACCGAGCTGAGCAGTCCCAGTTCACTTTCCAACAAACTGCCTTCCATAAGACATTGCTGGACAGTTGTCCCGGAGAGACCAGTCTGTTTTGTGCTGGACAAATACATAGAAATCTCCAGACTGGCAGAGAGTTCTTGAAAAAGCCCTACAGGAATTTCTCAAATCCCTCTGTAGCTCCAAGCCACGTCGTTCTCACCAACTGTGGTAACTTTAAGGGGACAGTAGGCAGTCCAGCCTGCAGCTCTTCAGCACAGCCAGACATTGCCTCTACAGCCACCAGAGAAAAGTAGGAACTGCTTTCAAAGCACTTATTGTACACATATTGAATATATTTTTTGTGAGTTTTTCTTTCTGAGCTGTACAAGGAGACTAAGTTTGACATTCCTGGGTAATGGGCCATCTGAATGGGTCATTGCTCTTATCAGGGTGGATCTTTTGTGTCTAGTCATGGCCCACGAGATGTTGGTCTGATATCCCAAGGTGGTTGAGAGATGCAGTAGACCATAAAAAGAGCTTACAACATGGGTCACAAGATGCCACAGGAACATAAAATGATACTGTTTCAGTGAATGAATTGCTATCCATGGCATACCTGGTAATATCCATGACTTGATTTTCCTGTCTGCATTGTCACCATGTATTGAACAAAGTTCGTGTAAAAACTCTCAGTTCTCATTCATCTTTTTTTCACTTTCCTCCATATTTTCACTTTCCACTATTTTTTTCTCTCTCTTGGGAATCTCTCTGTATCTCAAGGATGTACAGTGGCAGAAACTGCAGAGGAGATCCCTGCTCTTCCCTGGTAGCTTTTAAATTTTCCAGATATGTCATCCATTAGCAACGGGTGAGCCAGAGTGCTTGCATATGAGCTACTTCATTTATGATTTCTGCTCATCTTTGTACCAGTATGTCCCCTGGAGCCACAGCTTGTGGCTAAAAGGTGAAGAGGTGCTGATGAAGTTTCTGTAAAGCATGAGGCTGGAGTGGTGATAGTTGGTGGCACGTGCAGAAGAGATTTATGAGAAAAGGGTAGATATGGCACTTAGGGACGTGTGTTCATAGGCATGGTAGCGATGGGTTGACGATTGGTCTAAATGACCTGAGTGGTCTTTTCCAATCTTAATGATTCTATGATTCTGTGTCTGATATGTCCTGGCCGGATCTTGCCAGAATTAAGGACAACGAAGCTGCTCATTTGACACAACATAGTGATGTACTAAAATGTAGTGCAGCATGTGTTCAAAGTTAATAATGATTAAAGCAGAAAAAAAAAAAAAAAAAAATAGCCTGTGTACCACAGGAAAATGTGTGGGAAATTTTTTCCATCTTCAAGAGTCAAATAATTTATTAAGAGAAAATGATCTAAATAGACTTATTATCCTGCAGCAGATCTAATAATAAGCTAATCGTAGAATCATTAAGGTTGGAAAAGACCTCTAAGATCAACTAGTCCAACTGTCAATATTCTAATATGTCTGGGAAAGGCAGGCATGCATTCAGAAATGGAAACCTTAGGATATTTAAGTCTGACTCCAAACTGATCTTTTTTTCTGTTTAGAGTGTATCTAATACAAGACCAAAGTTTGCTCTATCTCTTTCTATTCTGTTAAAGAAACTATAAAGGTGCAAGATATGGGTTAGAGCTGGGTAGGGGCATCATTTCCAGGTGAGATCTGGACCTACATAGCCTGAGTTCCTATGGAGGCCCAGTTTCTACCGTGGTGCATTAGTGCATTGGTCCCTCAGACCAGGAGCAACGGACCACTCTAGGAACTGAATGTACTTGGGAAGTGGGAGATGAGATGGAAGTGCAACAACCTACATTCCTATGATAGGTAGCTTCCACCTACTCTGATTACATTCACATCTGTTTTGTTAAAGGGAAACCATGTGCTGTGTTTTTTCACTGTTTTTCTTTTGTTCATATTCATAACTTCCTCTTTCATCCATTTCTCCTTCTTCCCTCTCCTCCCAGTACACTGCTTGCATTATTGTTTTGGAAGGAGTGATCCAGCAAGTGAAGGTTCAGTGAGTTTCATGAATGCAGGGTTTTCCAGACTGCTGCTTTTGCCATCCATGTCCTGGACACTAGATACAAGATGGATCTTCTTTTGTCTGACTTGTTTGACAAACTTAATGTGCAGCCACACAAATTATTCTTTCTCCAGGCAGTGAAATGTTGTACTCTGCTAATGACCCAGGCATACTGACATGGGGTTCTTCCTACCAGGCAGCACTTGGAGGGGATTTTCTCCTATCAAGTACCCATGTATGGTCTCATGTTGGACACTTTGTGGGATCCTAAGTGCTTTGTACACTCACTCAGGACACTATCTTACTAGCTGTAATAATGAGCGCTATTTTAACAAAATGTATGTGGTACAGAAAACAGACCTCACCCTAGATTGCAAATGGAGTATGAGTGACTGCCCAAAGAAGTAGTGGATACCCTGTGCCTGAAGGTGTTCAAGGCCAGGTTGGATGGGGCCCTGATCTTGTGTTTGATTTAGTTGGCAATTCTGCCTATGGAAGCGAGATTGGAACTGGATGATCTTCTAACCTAAGCCATTCTATGATTCTGTGATTCTGTGGGTTCATGACATGGGGCACACGCTCATAAAATACCCAGAGCATAGTCTCCACAAAGCGTGCAACACACAAAGGACTGAGTAATACAGCAGATGCAATGCAAGAATAGCGTGTTGATAGAGCTATGTCTCAAGGGCAGCATGCACCTCATTTCTGCATCTCTTGATCCTCGTGCGAATGTGTGCATACATGGTATGCAGATGCACACCAACATCCTGTCTTCAAACACATCCATGCATGAAGTGACTGAATGGAAACGTGACTTGTCATAAATATGACACTTGTTTGTATACACATAAACGTACCATGTGCTTCATTACGTGATGGGAGAGACACATCACATGTGCACATCAAACCTACATAACGCGTGTCTCACGCACTTGTGCAGCATGTGCGTTGAGAAAGCTATATCTATAACACATATTTTTACAGCAGGCGCATGAACAGATGCCCAGTACATATGGATGTATATTACAAGCACAACACTCATACAGAATGGGCACATTACAATGGGCATAAGGAAAGCTCTGGCTCTTTTCCCCTATTCACAGAGGAAATGCCTTCTCAGCATCAGCTTGGTTTTCTTTTATTAGTTTTCTGGGAAAGGCCATGCATTACAGATGTCAGCTCATGTTGTATGGCATATTCCTTGCCTTTTCTTAAGTAACTGCCTCTAAAAAATCATTTGTCTTGAAGGTGTTTTTACGCAAAAGTGAAGATTGTAAGCCTAAAGGAGAGCACATAGAAATAAATCTTAGGGCAAATGGTGAATCATGCATAAAAATATGCTTGAAGTCGGGTTTTCATTTTAATAGTATGGGACAACATGCACATACCAATGCTTCCAGTGTGGCCAGAGATGCCTCACTTGTCCAAAGAATCATGCCACTTTGCTTGTCTTTTTCTATGCCTATTCTTTTCCTCTAAACTCCGGAGAACTGATTTCCTATGTTAATGCCCAATATACATTTGATTATTGTCTAATCAGATATGTGTATAACTGGTAGATGGTCTGCCAACTTCTGATTTCCGTTGATTGCACAGGGAATCAGTGTCAGGCAGTGCTAAGTGCTGATGTGAATCTTCCATCATTTCCTTAAGAAGAAGCATAGTAAGAGACATTCAAATCCATCTTGTATGCCACAGTAAAATCTAGAC
>JAOWBP010000001.1:2407948-2419435 GCA_028571105.1 Tragopan temminckii
ACCACTGTAACTCAAAGGTGTTTATTGGTAGTGGGGAAGTAGCCTCCTGGGAGTGCTGGTTTCTCTTACTAGTTTTTGGGAAATTGCATTTAAAAATGTCTAATTTCTAGTGACTCCCATCCTTAATGTCCATGTGGCTTAGCCACTTGTCTGCAAGAGAGGAATAGCAGCTCTTCTCTCCCTTGTGGGAGGCTGAGGTCCAAAGCATTAGAGCACTTTGGACTATGAATACAGTTCACCAAAGTCCTATAAGGAGCAAGACGTGGTGATGGAAGGCTCCCAGACAGTACTGGCTATAAAGCATGACGGGATTAATTTCATCTCACCAGTGGCTGAGTAAATTTGGAGTTCATTTAATTAAAACAGAAGGAGAAGAGCAGGCACGGCCAGATGCTCAATGCGCTGAACATAACCAAATCACCCCACGTCCTTCTATGGCTGTTAGAGCAGAGGTGGCACCAGAAGGGTTAAGGCAGACAGGACAGAGAGGAATGGAGCAAAACACCCTGTGTTCTGCTTCTCCCTCCTGTATCTCATTCCCAGGGCCTCCTGCCCCTCTGCCCCAGGCACAAGAGCAGATCTACATTTTAATTGAGACACCTTATGAAAATAATCTCAATCTAGCTCACTCATGCCTGGAAGGCTTCTCCCTTGTTAGCTCACTGCTGATGCTGAGTGGGTTTGGGGGCTGGGGGCGTTTGTTATGTGGCTGTTTCTCTCCTCTTTTTGGCCCTGCTTCATTCCTAGGTTTAGGGAGCATGGCACAGAGTTGGAGAAGAGCAGAAAATGGCAGGATATTGTTTAGATCTTCACCCAGCTCTTGTAAAAAGCAGTGGAATGCAAATCCCAAAGCCATGCTGTGCACCAAACCATGCAGCAGGTATGGCAGTGCATGGCAGCAGCTGGATCCTGACTCCTGAGGATTTGCTCCCCTGGGGATGGGTTCTGTAGGGATGGCTGACCCCTGTTGCATTGGAGCAGCATCCTCTCTCCTCTCCCTCTGCACCTCTATAGCAGGAATGAAAAAAAAACAAAAACAAGATGCTTCAGATGTTTGCCTACAGGATGATGGAGAAAGGAACCAGGTGAAATGAATCTTTAGCCTCTTGCTTGTGTCAGTGAGTCCCCACTCTGATGGCTCAGGAACAAGGTGAGGAGATGACCACAGGAAAACCAGACATTTTACACTTCGTTGCAGAAGGAGGTTTAAGTAGTTCATACTTGTGTCCTGTCCTGATAACAGGTTCTTAAGCATTCTTAGGGCACGCTGCTCTGTGTCCTGCCCTTTTCATATCACTCCCTGGTGATTTTACAATCAGTCGAGCTGAATTTCAGTGTTTTCTTCACCTTAGACCCTCGAAAGAGACCGAGACCTTCACCAGGAAGAGGTGTGAGTTTTGTTTGCAGATTTTCTCAGTGGCAGCAGTGAGAGGAGCCTCCATGAGCTGTCCTTTCCTTTGACACCCTGTGAGCTGGGAACAGGTTGCCAGACACGTCCTGCCTCCAACGCCTGCTGGGAAGGGATGTTTTAACCAGCCAGCCCTGCCAAATGAGGACTGGCTTATTTAGTGCAGGGCAAAGGGGCAGGATTTCAGTTCAGATAACGCTTTCCTCTTTTGTCTGCTCCTGCTTTCTTCAAGCATTGCCTGGCCTGATAAGACACTATCAGAGCACAGCATCTCTGTTGGAGCCACCACTAAGATGCGGCTGGGCTAGAGGTGGCTTTTCCCAACTCCTTGCAGGCTTCCCTGGCCCACTTCCACCCAGAGCCCCTGAGGAACCAACCAGTTAATAATGGTAGGAGGATGATGTTGGGAGGGCTGCCAAGAGCTTTAGCTCCATGCTGTTCTCAGGGAGAAACTGCAAACATGGACCAGAGTGAATCAGTCTGATCCCCTCCTCTTTTTCACCCAGTGCTGAAAATAAGTCTGCAGCTGACTTTCTAATCCTGAAAACAAGCTTGCAACTAACTTTCAGATTATAAGTAATCCAGAAAGTGAAATGATTTTTCCATCTTAAGTCTATTGACTCATAAAATTTCTTTTCAGGTATCTGAATGCTGCAGCCTTTCTTGGTAGGGACTAGGATATTCTTAGATATAAACATGATTTTCTAAACATTAGGGGCTTAAT
The DNA here is from genome assembly GCA_028571105.1 of Tragopan temminckii. Taxonomy (NCBI): domain Eukaryota; kingdom Metazoa; phylum Chordata; class Aves; order Galliformes; family Phasianidae; genus Tragopan; species Tragopan temminckii. Next base: position 2,410,081 of record JAOWBP010000001.1, read on the forward strand.
TCATATTGGTATTGTTAGGGCATCAGTGGGTATTTGCTCACAGTTCCCTTTTCTGCTTTCAAGGACCAGAGGCAAAAAAATGGGCTCTTCCAGCTACAGCTGATGGAAGATCTGCAGGGGGTGGCAAGAACGTAAGGAGGGGAGACCCATAAGCATAAGCTTGTACAGCCAATTGACAAAATATCATTCAGCTGCCTCTTGAGCTGTTCAGGAACATATCAGTCCCACTATTCAGTGTTACACTTAATCTCGTATTGATTGGAGTGAGCTGGAGCAGAAAGCCTTTCTCACTGCTCCCATTCTCAAATTAAAAACTAAGAGGAGAAGTAAATGATTTGAATTCTCACTTTGCCTGGATGTGTAGGACATTTACTGCTCATAATCAAAAAAAAAAAAAAAAAAAAAAAGATGATAAAAGAAAGAGAAAACACATATAGAATGAAATATAGCAAAATCAATTAATACTTAAAGTATCTATTAAATATATTACTCTCTGAAAGTTTATGGGAATTCAGTGCTACCCTGATATGATCATGACATCATTAATATGATATAAAGAATAAAAAAATCGATAGCTTACTGAAGCCCAAAATTAAGGTCAAGCAGTGTTATAGCATATATGTGAAATAATTAAATATGTGAAATAACAACTAATCTCTGTCATGTCAGAGCTGTTTGAGGATGGAACATCTCTCAGAAAGGAGATGGCAATTTGTTGGCCTGCCTGTCACTCCTGCAGCTTCCTCCTTGGGGTACTTGGCAGGAAGGTTAGCTCACTGTTCTCAACAGTTTGGGCACAAACTGAGCAGAAAATCTGATTGGGATTACAATGGAATGACCTTGGAGGGACTCCAGACTCAGGGCCATGACTCTGGTAGACAGGCTTATATTTGTGGAATGGAGGTGTAGACCAGGTGTCTCCCCCCATTGGCTTGATTTACATTTTACGGTATTAATGGCATGGAGTTTCTTTTGGTTTAAACAGCTGGCTAGGACACAGCAGCTCTGCTGTTGTAGAAAAAGAAACAGAGTCAGGACAAACTTTCATCAGGGCTAGCAGGGGGCTTCTTACATGAGAAGAGGCTGACATGAGTTCCATTAAGTGTTGAAACAGATGGGCACAAAGGTGGCAAGATTTCTTTTTGTTTGGACGTAGGGAATACATACCTGTGAAAGAGGAAGGATGTTTAAATTGTGGATCATACTGACCCAAAGGGAAATATGCCCAAAAGAGTATAAACTGGGCATTGAGTGTGTAAGAAGGTTTCTGGCTGTGAGTTACTGGGTTCCATTCATTTACCCAGACAGAGGCATTTTGTGGCCTTCTTTTTACTTTGACCAAGTTTTCCATGTTTGTCAGCCCTGGTTGGCTGTCTTGGATCTCCTATACGTCGTCAACAGAACTGAGCCTTTTTGTCAGATCAGGCAAATTAGTCTCTGGGTTCTGCTGACTGGATTGAATAAATCTCTCATCTAAGAAACTCAGATGCCAGCTTGCACATGGGAAGACTGACATATAAATTTAAGAGCCTCAATCTGCCATCTGTGTCCCTCTCCAACTAACTCTGGACTTGATTTTCTAGCTGACATCACAGGGCTACTACAGATAAACATTTCAAGCATCAAATAGAGCAACTAGAGAGAATGTTATTCGATACAGGAACATCGCCTTCCTGCACTGCAAAATGACTGGAATATAATTTGATTTGGCCAACTGTTGCTCCTTCAAACAATTCCTGGACGTATTTGGGGAATTAAATGGGTTAGGAAGTATTTCCATGAGGTGTTTTGGAAGTTAATAGAGTTTAATAGCATGAATGTGACCAGATCATGTAATTTGGCCCCAGGATCAAAGAATGTTTCCTGGCATTGTTTGGTATACTAATGGTACATAGCCATGGCTCCCACTGCCAGTGAGACAGTAGGAGGGACATCCTGGAGGAAAGGCACAAGCTATAAGATAACAGGCTAAAGACCAGGGTTTGTGTAGGAACATTTTCTCAAATGCAAAATTAAGTACAGGCACAAAGTCTTAATGCACAGTTAATAAAATGAAGTAGGGAAAAAGAAGTAGGGAAAATTTATGGAAGGAAACCCTTTGGATAGCTAGCACAGGAAGGAACCTGACTGTTGCCGGTTAAATACAAATTGGATTTGGATGAGGTTTTCAAAGTCGAAACTCATTGTCTAAAGGTGAAGTCATAATGCGTGTTTATCCTTGGAGAGTGGTTGGACTGGATCTTGATAAAATTCAAGCCACAAGCAGCACATTTCAGTCCTGACAAATGCTCTTTTATTCAGGACACATGAAAATAGGGAATTGGAAAATATCAAGTATATGCTTGCTCCTGTGCTAGTAGTCTGCTTTAAATGAAAATACTAATAGGATACACATCCGCAAACCCTGATTGAAGGAAGCTCATCTGTGGCATAAATGACACAGGAACAATAGAAGAGGTCAAAATGATGAAGAAAGAGCTTTTATGTTAAAGAAAATGTAAAATCAAAGGAAGAAAATGGGGTCAATCTGTGCACAAGTGACAAGGGATCTCTAGGGAAGGAAGCAGCGTTAGACTCTTTTATTGACCACTTGAAGATGGCAGAAGTGATTGTGACATTCAGAGAGAAATCCAAAAGGCTGTAGGGGGAGAAAATGCAGTAATGAGAGACTTCAAGTGGCCTCACTAGCCTTAAGCAAATGTCACAACACTTGCAGCTCAAACCCTTTTGGTGATAAGCCCACCAAAAGAGAAGTAAGTCTGAATCTGCAGCTCATTCAGAGTAAAGCTAGCCTTGTGTCACACTATAATATGGAGTGACCACAATGTATTCAAGTCTAGTGTCCCATAGAAGCAAAAGCAGTAGATAAACAAATAAAGATTGCAACAAAGTTCAACTTCAAGATAGAAACAACATAAAAATGAGGAAGCTTGTTAAAAGGAGCAGCCAGAAGGATAAAGTACTTCATGGTATCCTGGAGACTGCATAAAGACATCGTGTAAGAGGCTTATTGTGAAGTTATATGACCTATGAAAATAGACCTGAAAGACTGTAAAAGCAAATGGAATAAAAATGCCTGCTTAAGCAGACAGGTTCAAAGGTGCTATTTAGAACTGGAAGTTGTGTTCAAAGGAAAAAATAAAAAAAGATCACTAACTGTATCACATGAATTGCAAAACAATCAAAAGGCTGTCCTCTTAGGAAAAGCATGGCCAACCTAGTAAAAATGAGTGATTAAAAATTAACGGTGTTCCCTTAGAAATTTACTTTCTTTAAAGGGCGTAAGCTAGCTGAAATGTCTGCCATTAAATGTTTGGTAAAATAAGGTTTTAGAGCATGAAAATGTTATTCACTGAAAGAACGTTAAGAAACTCTGGTATGAGATTGCCACTCCATTAAACCTGCTGTACATCTCATTGCTTATACTGTCCTTGATATGGGAGGAGTGAAAGGTAGAGGATGTGTCACTGTTCGTTTTTTAAGTTGGACTCATGAAGGATCCAAGAAATGGAATCCAGTCTTTCTACTTGTCAGTTTGGTTGGAACAGTCTTAAAAATTAGGTTGGAAAAAAAACCTCAACCCAACCATATGACTTGCTGGAGGAGAGAGGTGGGTGTCACACGTCTATTCTTGCTCTTTAAATAAATGCAAGTTCATGTGATACGGATAATATAGTTAATACAGAGGAATTAAATGTTTTCCCATAGCAAAGAATTTAAACTATGCAGTCATGGGGCGAGGAATCTTCTGACAGATTATTAACCAGTTCAAAGATGGGAAATAAAGATCAGAAATAAAGGGTCATGATGGGGATGGAATGCACTGTGGGTCCCACAGGCATCTCTGCTGTGTGTTTGGTGCAATTATAAATGAACAAAAAAAAGAGTAAAGACTGAAGCTGAAAATGTAACTGGTGATGCAGAGCTTTTCAATATTATTAAATAAGTTTACAAAGTGTTGCTGAAGAAAAATACAAAACTGAGTGTCAGGGTGACAAAAAGGCAAGGAGAGCTCAGGGTTGATGTGTGCAGAGGTATCAGACAGCTTTATCTCTACAGTGAGTGAGTTCCATGAATAAATGAGGCAGTGAAGTCAGTCCAAAACCATGAAATGATGCCCCAAGCCTTGGAACAATGCATACGATGTGAAGGACGTTATGGAAATGGAGAACAAAACGGAGAATACCATCATGTGGGGATCTGTGGTGCTCTCCCATGCTGCATACACTGGGCACTTTTGATCATGCCGTATTAAAATGAATATTATTGAACCAAGAAGGCAGTGGGAAGTGTGGGAAGCAGAAACGTGGGTTTCTAATGATCTTTATACAAGGAGAGATTGTATGACTTGGCAATTTTCATCTTAAAAGAGAGATGACTGAGGGGACTGTAATACATCCAGACAATCATGAGTGTAATGAAGAAAGTGAATAGGGGATGATTACTCACCATTTCTCATAACACAAAATCTAGGGAACTTTATATGAGATTATCAAGCGGAATATTAAAACAAACAGAAGAAAGGACATTTTCATATACTGTATCACTCAACTGTGGCATATTGTGAGACGCATTACGGAGGCCAGAAATACAACTGTCTGGAAAGCAATTAGAGAAATTAATGAAAGAAAGATCTGTTGAGGGCTGTTCAATATAATTACATCACTACAGGCTCCAAGTCAGGCAGTCCTCATGTCCTTGCTGGCGGGAAGCTGGGATTTTCAAGCAGGAAGAATTTCACTCTATTATCTCCATCTCCTTATTTTTCCACCTCAGCATCTGCTACTGTACAGAGGCAGAGAGAATGGCTGAATGGATTTTTGGGCTGAACTTTTATCAGCATTTCTATGTCACTTCGTTTTCAAAGGCCTCTTATTGTGAGTTTGTGTGGGTCTTCAATAAAGAGCTCCTTTACTTGTGGGGCTAATAAAGACTTGTGGCTTTATTGGCATGACAGTAAATAATCACAGCACAGTTGGTGTAGGGTGGGTATGGTGAGCACCTCTGCCATGCTCATCCAGCCTGGATGTGCACGGAAACCCTTCTCAGAGATGTAGTTGCTAAACTGTTCTTCATCCTGCCTGGCACACAGCGTGCTTTAGAGTTGGCTTTGGCTCTTGTGTGGTGTTGGAGCAACACAATATTTGGCAGTTGTCTCATGATGCATGGAGTGGAGGCTCCTCTTCCATTCACCCACCCCTGGTCCTGCTCAGAAGCCCCAGCTCTCTCTCAGCAGCTGTGGCTTTTGCTGAACAGCAGTCCAGCACTGGGCTGAATTGTGCTTGATTAGCTTGGTAACTACAGGAAGGGGAAGCCAAGATCCTCACTGAAACCTTTCAGCAGCAACAGCAGGGAGCCCAAATACCCATTAAAATGTGCGCTCAGCTCATCTCAAGTCAGTCATTCTGAATTTTTTATTTGTCTCCCTCTGTCTCGCCCTTCGTTTACTTTCCTTTCATAGCAGCTGATGAAGTTTGTAACAGTGTTGTCATGGTGAACGCAATGTAGAGTGTTTGTTTTCTTTTTTTTTTTCCCCCTAGAAACCAGGAATCAGGATTCCTGATTTTCATTTAAAACTGCTCATTTAAAAGCATGATGTGATTTTGGGGCAAGTTTCTCCTGCAAATCCCAGCTCCTCTGTTCTGAAAAATGGTGACTCAAAAGTAAGCGTACCGGGAGGACACATGCTTGTTTTATTGATTTCTTCTGGATGGGTGATGGGTGAAGCTTTAAGCCTGGATTTTGAAGGACAGCTTTATCCGCTCATCTAAATGATTCTAACGCGAGGTGTGTCAATGTCACAGCCACAAGATGCTCTAAAATCCAACCTGCCAGTCATCATGATAAGGTCGTGAGAGATAGGAGGGCTGAGAAATCCCCGGACGGTCTTCAGAGAATTACTGAATAGGTCCTTCAGGATCTGAGTCTTATTTCCTCTTATATTTGAGAAATATCTGAATTCTGATGCTACTGTATCTCAACTTGTTATGTGAGAGCCATGTCCACTGTGAGCCCTGGGATGGATAGGTTGTTTGGGTTTAATTCCAGACAGGCTGGGAATGGGGGGAAGATATTTTAACAAGAGAAGTTTCTTGTGCCAAACAAGTATCTGACTTGCTGCTGCGGGCTCCTCTTTCACAGCTACCTCCAGACATCAGCTACTTCATTCTGAGGATCCTCTTTCTTTCCATGTGATAATTGTTACTGATCTGAGTGTGAAAAAAAGAGGAAATAAATCTATAAAATAGGCACAAACTGAGACTGAGCTGTATCTGAAGGGATGGAGGAAACTGGAAGGAAAAAACAAACAGCAGGTAGCAGAAACAGGCACTGACTGCCTGATCACCAAGCCCCCATATTTACTGGACACAATTATTCTTGTTGATCGCTGGCAAATTATCAATTTCAATTATTAGTTATATTATTACTTATTTCCTGGACAGACATCATTGTTTGTGAGTTGGCAATCTTTTATCTTGTGCATGGAATTTACTAGACTCTGAGAGGTCAGAGCTGTTGTCTCCCAAAAGGCAGATATCTTCAAATTGAAAAACCTGAAGAGTTCTTAGACACTTGTGGAAATAGCCACATCTTCAGAAGACTTCCAGGAGCATTTGTGGTAGTTGCTGCTTTTTTAGCTTTTCCTCTCTTTGTGCTCTCTAATCACATTCTTGGGAGTGATAGTTGTGTGTTTTTCTCTTCCTTCTCTGACAGAAATTCACCCTTGCCAATGAGACATCTACAGTAACGTGTTCTGTGTGTTTTGACTTGATCCTGAGGCCTTCTGAATGGGTGTTATTGGTGTTAAAGATGGATAAAAGGATTTCTTCTTCTGTTTAAAGCTACCTTGGCAAGTGTTTGCTCATAACAATTTTCTGCAAAAAGATCAAACCCAGAAATAGTTTACTCTGAAGTCAGCAATCAGCAGTAGTGTAACTGGTAACACAGACTTTCATCCTGCATTACAGAACAACTCCCTAGCTTTGTTTCTCCAGGTGCACCACCACTATTGCTCCAGAGGAGTTAAGTTTTTAAACTGTCTTCCTCTCCTGCCTCCACTTGAGCCCACAGATGTGTCGTTGCACACAGGATCTATTCCTCACCTGATTTATTGATTTCTGTTCTGAATTTTGCAGAGCATGTTTTGCTGTGCCTAGGGAAAGATTCAGGGTTCTCTGTACCTGACTGGTATTCTAAGTTGATCTATTTCCTCCTTTGCAAGACCATAGGCAGAAATTGCTAATTATTTCCCTTAAATGTCAGTGTGTCCGTGAAAAAGAAGGGATGTCTCAAGGTTATTACAGAAACACAAGAAAAACATTTGTATTTCAGGGGCTGGTTGTAGACCAGAGAGTAGGAGATTACTGGGTGGGAATAGAGATTTGCTCTCCAACAAAGCACTGATCCAACTGATGAATCTTCAGAACAACACCAACAAATCACTGCATGGGAGCTGTGCACACTTTAATTAGATATTGAATCATTGACTAGAAAGAAGACCTCCACGTACATCTGAAGTCAGCATTCCCCACCTGGAGTGCCTGAGCCAGCTGCCTCAGTAAAGGCAGAAGGTCTGTACCTGCCCATGACCTTCCTCTAATTATTTGGAATCCATATCATGAACATTGCTGCAAAAGACAGCCAATGCCAGGTGTTCAAATTAATAAGCTGAACCAGGTTTTCCAATTGGTGCTCTGGGCTGTTTGCCATTCCTCTATCTCTGACATCTGATAAAATAACCCTGGGCTTTGTTTGTCAAAGGTATTGTGCCCACATGCTATCGATAGTACTTTGGAAAGGTTTTTGTTGTTGTTTGTTTTTCCTACTAGAAAAAGGGAAAAAAATAAAAAATGATCTGATGGGAAAACCAGTAGGGAATGAAAGTAATTGGAATGTTGGTGTTGGTGGAAGACAGTTTCTAAAGGTGATCACAATCGGCCACTGGAGATCGAGGTGTAGTCTATAATAGAAATATAACTCTGTTTGACTCAAAATACAAGGTGTTCTGGTGCTACCAAGCCTTTAATCTAAACTGAAATGGACAAGTACAACTCCCCAGCTACCAACCATTTGACCATGCATCTGAATAAAGTTGTATTTAACTGTAGGCTGCGTGTGCATGAGCACGTCATCACTGGGGGTTGAAACAAGGTGATCCTTAAGGTTCCTTCTAACCTAAGCCATTCTATGATTATGACTGTTGTGGTTTAATGTGGCAGGTGGCTAAGCATCACACAGTCATTCTCTCACTCTCTCCCAGTGGGATGGGAAAGAGAATCGGGGGAAAAAAAGTAGAACTTGTGGGTTGAGATAAAGTTATTTACCAAGATAGAGAAAAGGGAAAAGATAATAGTTATGACTATATATACATAGGAATATATATAACAAGTGATGACAATTGGTATAACAAGCAATTGCACACCACTCCCCTGACCTATGCACAGCTAGCTCCCAAGCAGCAGAAGAGAAGGGATAAACTCCCATCCCCTTCAAAACTCCTTCATGTGTCATATGGTATAGAATATCTATTTGTCCAGTTTAAATCAACTGTCCTAGTTCTGTTCCCTCCCAGCTTCTTAGGCCCTTTGCTGAGAATGGCCTTGGCTCTGTACCACACTGCTTAGCTGCAGCTATAAAAACATCAGCGAGTTATCAACATTGCTTTTCTCCTAGAACAAAAGCATAGCATCACACCAGACACTTTGAAGAAAACAATTCCATGAAACTAAAACAATGACCAAAGTACCTAAATCCACATACTGAACCTATTAAAAGATTGAGAGGGGACAAGGATTCAGCAGTGTGATTCATTGGAAGTGAACTGGCAATAATGTGTTACCTGAAACTGCCATCGGTGAAATCTGACACAGAGATTCGTTTGCTTTCCTAATAAAAGAGGCAGAAGCACATCAATAAGGCATGTAAGTGAGGACTGGAAAAAAAATCTTGTAGAAGACGCTTGAAAAGACAGAACAGAGGGAATGATTGTGGAGACATATCCCAGTTTGAAGTTTTATGGCTGAATGAGTCATAGAGTTGTAGAATGGTTTGGGTTGAAAGGGACCTTTCAGATCCTCTAGTTCCAACCTCTGCTATAGGCAGGGATGCCTCCCACCAGACCAGGCTGCTCACAGCTCCATGCAGCCTGGCCTTGAATGCTTCCAGGGAGGGGGCATCCACAACCTCTCTGGGCAACCTGTACCAGTGTCTCACCACCCTCACAGTAAAGAATTTCTTCCTAATATCTAGTCTAAACCTAACCTCTTCCAGTTTAAACTTCCTCAGCTTTCCAGCAGTCCCCCTTCAGGTACTAGAAGGCTACTACAAGGTCACCTCAGAGCCTTCTCTTCTCCAG
>JAOWBP010000001.1:2423231-2441261 GCA_028571105.1 Tragopan temminckii
GTCCTTTTCATAAAATCATAGAATCATAGAATGGCCTGGGTTGAAAAGGACCACAGCGATCATCTAGTTTCAACCCCCTTGCTACATGCAGGGTTGCCAGTCACTAGACCAGGATGCCCAGAGCCATTCAACCCAGCCCATTCTATGATTCTATGATGATCCTTCCTTTTCAAGGAAAAAAACAAAACAAAAACAAAATCAAAAACAAAAAACCCCAACACTTTTATTTCTTTTTACTGTAACTTTCAAACTGTGTTCTCGATTGGACTCCCAGTGCCAAGCACGATGGGTCAGGCAGCCGGGGGTAGTGAGGGGACTACGAATCGCTGAAGCCTTGGCAAGGAGAATGCGAAAACTACAATCCAAGGACAGAATCAACACCTTAGGTGGAAAATTAAATCAATGATGCAGTGTAAGCCAGCAAGCAAGCGATGCAACAGCAGCAAAGTTGGCTTCCAAATTGAAATGTGTTTGCTGGGGATTGTCCATCGGCTTGGGGAGTTATTATTTCCATTTCTCTAGTTACGAATTAATTTCTAGAGAACATAATCATCCTCTCCCTTCTCCCCTCCACAGCCCCCTCTTCCCTTCTCCTTCTAATTTTCCACTTGACTGGGGATTCTCTGACAGTGAAAATTCAGGCTGGCTTAGAGGAGGTCCATGCAAGCTGCTCCATTAGAGTGGATAATCTCATTGGAACCAGTGGCTTGAATAATAACACCTTCACCTCATGCGCTGCATGGGATTCAAGTGATACTTAATGCCCCAAGCTGCAGGGACCACTACGGCAGGGGAAGGGCTGGGCTGGAGGCTGCACCAAGCTCCAATTTTCTCCCAGCTCTGCCAGCCTAGCCATGCTCCATCTGCAGTCTGAGATAAACACCAGTCCAAGCTTCCTCCTCAGCTGAGATGTTTGCACCTTCAGGAGCAGATGTAGCCTGAGCTTGGCTGCTCTGCAACAAGGAAAGACTGGGATTGAGCTGTGCCTTAGTGCTGAAGGCTTTTGCTGTCCCAGTGGGTCAGGGATGAGTGAGGATGAGTATGCCACAGCATGTCCCATCAGCTGATGTTCTGACTTCTGTCTTTCCTAAGCAAGTCATGCAGATTGGAGCAGGGTGTTTTAGGTCATGGGGCTTAATCTGCTTCAGTCTATTGACAAAACTGCCCTTTACATCCAAAACATAGACACAAGTCATAGACCTTTCTATTCCATCATCTCCATGCATAGAGAGAATAAGCCCAACTCTAGCTCCAGCCAAGCTGCCTCAAAGAGTCCTCCTCCTCATCTATAACCCACCTGATAGCACAAACACAGCATGGACTCTGTTTCTTCTTCCTTTTCTGTCCCTCAGTGTCCAGTACCAAGGTATTATGTACTTTCTAACTGCAATTGAAACCTTGAGTCCTGAACCAATCCATAAGATGAATGGCTTGAACGCAGGACTGTGGTTGAATGTTAGTGGGTTGATCCTAAAGGGCACCAAGTCTCTCCTGCTGTTGATGGACACGGCTGAACTCTTGTTATTAATTACTGTGTTTGGAGATGTGTCTTATATGGGTGGTTCAGGCATAAAAGCTGACTCCACAAATAAACACTTAAATTTTCACCTTTTCCAGCCCTTCCTTTCATGCAGCCACATTGGATCCACACTATCATGACTCAGCAGCCCATGCTGGAGCATTGCTATGCACAGTCACAGACAGCAATAACTTCTAGGTGACACACAACACAGTGCCCACCTTGTGCACCCAACAGCCCCAGAATTGCCCGGAGGAACACCGTGCAAGTTTTCTCCAGAAACTATTCAATTTTAAAGGGAAAGAAACTAAGAAAATAGGTGTAGGAGATGGACACCTGGAATATATAATAAATGGTTCTATTGCTATGCATCTGACAACCCAGCCTGCTGGAGGTCATTCGTACTGCCACAGCAATTTGTCAGTGTTTATCCCATCCCTTCCAGCCATGCACAGAAGAGGGGAAATTGATAGATCACATGCTGACAGCCTTTTCCTTGCTGCTGGAGCATTAGCTGAGAGTTCCAACAAAGTCACAGCTCAGGAAGGCTTTGCTGTGCCTTGTGGTGTGAGGGAGTCTCAGTGGGGTGTGTTGGACCATGCTAGGAACTCCTCATGTTTTAGAGGTATAAGGACCTCCTTCTGGCTGAAGCAACAGAGTGATAAGGCAGGGATCATTTATGTGGTGGCCTGAAGTCTTGGTCCTCTCACTTCTTAGGGGTTAGCTCTTGGTGAAACCCATAAAACTCACTTCACAGCCAGCTTGCTCTCTTTGCTGGGTAGAAAACCATTGTGGCTGGAGCTCAAGTTGCTTCATATGGCTTTTAGTGTTCAGGAGGAAGAAGTTGTTTAGGTGAAAAGTAACTGAACTTGTTCTCTGACTTTTTGGCTGGAGCAGGCCTGGTCAGAGAGAAGGGCAGTGAGGCTGAGGTTAGAAACCTTCCCACTCTCTTTTTCTTCTTACTACTCTGCCTCCAGATTCTCTTTCGTGGTGCACAGCAAGAAGAAACTGAGCTCTGAAAGTCACAATAAGGCATATCTGGAGTAGGGCTTTTATTGTTATTTGTGCCAATGATGGGATGAAATGCTATTTTAGGTAGTTGGGAAGAAATGCCTCTAACAAAAAACAATGATGGGCTGACAACTACCATGTTAACACAATTTCTCTTTGATTTACGACTTCTGAGATTGTTAACTTGGCTTTACATCCATCTCAGTCCGTGCTTATTCACTGCTCCAAAAAAAGTCAAATGCCCTGGAGATAGATAGGGAACTTCAAATATGGTCTGGGTACACTGACTCTGGATGGGTACCTGTCTCCTCCAGACACCAAATCCCATCACAAGGACTTCCCATCACAGTGAGAAAACAAATTGCGTGCTGAGAGATGCTAGATCTGTCCCCCATTCCCAATCCCTCCAGTGAAGCTAACCCTCAATGCAGAGTGCTTGTCCCTTTCAACCTGAGCCAGGGGGCAGACAGAAAATTCCCTTTTGGAGGTCTGTATGGTAACAAGTACTCTGTGTCATTCTCTCTATGCTGCCCCATGTTTTTTTCGAGCTGCTGATAGTACTGCTGCAGAGCATGGGGAAGAATTGTACCCAGAGGGAAGAACAGTCTCTGCTAGCAGCAAATACCAGAGCTCCAGCACACATCATTCTCTGTTGGCTCTGCTGCCAGAGGCATGGCAGATGGATGGATGCACATGGGCAGGAGGAGGAGGGGAGGGAGAGAGCTAAAGAGTGACGTCAAAGAGAAGATGTTGATGAAGGTTGAAAGGAACAGGAAGGAGAGACTCATTTGGGAAGCTCTGTGTGGTCTTGGATCCACTGCAGCATTCTGGGTAGGGCTGTTTGGGTTGAAGGGTTCCTAGTGGTATGGGAGTAGGCAAACAGTGTTGATGTTCAGATGGTCCATTCCATGAAAATGTTTCCTTTCTTCTCACTATGCTTCCCCAAGTCAGGACAGCAGATGCTAACAGTGAAAGAGCAATGAAGTCACATGCTGACCGAGTCTGGTTGTGATTCAGTATCTGCATAAGTGGGGAGCCCCTTACAGTGTGCATCCCATGGTTCCCCAAACCTTCCTGCAAAACTCCTTGGACACAGATGATGTGCTTCTTCTTTGCAATTTTCCTGCCCCTTTTATTGTTTAAGCAGCAAGGCTGAAGTGGGACCAGACCCTCCCAGATTTCACTTAGGACTCCTGGGTCTTGCTGTGATCTTGGCATAGGTTCACAGGGAAGCCCACTGATTTGGATTAGCCCCGCTCTCTGCTGGTATTGAGAGAAACACTTCAGATCTCACCATTATGAAGGCTTAGGCAATTCCCATCATCTTCACCAGCAGATACTTGGCATTTAGTCCGTGGTGATAGGGAAAAGATGGAGATGCTGGGGAGCTGAGCTCTCACAAAGATGTTCCCAAACATATGAATCAGGCCATGAACAAAGAGCTTCAGCTCCTTTGAACAAATTATTTGCATCAGCCCTTGCTGAGGAGAGCTCGTAAGAACGAGGGATAGCGTAGGTGTTATCTACCTAGGTTCTGGGAAAGACACTCACAAATATTATTAACGTGAATAGGAAGCACCATGATAGGATGCTCTCTGGGAAAAGTAATTTTGTTTATTAATTACTTGCCTTATCTAGCAACGTTGTTCCCTTTCTCTCACTTTCTTCTTTTTTAATTTTCTTTAAAATGACTGTAAGTGAATTCAGTGCTGGGAAAGTTATTTTCCTGCCTCCTCACAGGCAGAAAGAGAGCTTGTATTACTCAGGTAGCCTTCAACTGAATCTTCAGGGGCTTTTCTGTCTTTATTTGAAGCCCGCTCTTTTACAAGCAGATGGCAAAGGCTGCTGCTGACAGAGTCTTGTGATTTTTTTTCTTATATCTCCTCAGCGCTCTGCACTGCACAGTTCATATGCCTTTGGCTCGAGTCCTGCCTGCCACGTGTGGTTTTGTGCTCTGAGCTTTGCCTGCTGCCTTCAGCTTCCAGGCTTGTGTTATGCCTGGTTAGTTCTGAAACAAAGGAGTTAGAGGTCTGTGATTTAAGGGACGGCATAGCAGGGTCTCTACAGCTTCTGAGATGGCCTTTCTTTCTGTCTTTGACCTTTGCAAGACATTGGAAAGGGTCAGTGAATGAAGGCAGGTGATACTTGTGCTCCCAGATGTCAAACACGCGTGTTGGTTGGCCCAGAGAACAGCTTCCTTTCCAGCATGGTTGCTGCTAGTCCCTGCTTCAAGCCAATCTGCAGTGTTAGGTGGGAATCAGCAAATGCCAGAACTCTTTAGGGCAGCCCAGCTTCATGGCATGGGTTTCACTGGAAACTGAACACAGTGAAATTCATCTAGGCCCTCCCAAATTGAAAATGCCACTTTCACCTGTAATCGAAGCTCACCTGGAGTCCTGCCTCCAACCCAGAGTTGTTCAGCCCCAACCACTGAGTGATGCTGCAGAGCTTTAGAGGGCTTATTTTGAGGTGTTTTTGAACATGACAGCAGCCACATGGCTGGGAGGGGAGGAACTGGGCTTTTCTGTAATGCTAAGCAGGACCAGCTGAGGGATCTATGTCCACATCACCTTCTGCAGATCCCCTCCCTCATTTCCACACTGCTCCCCCAGTGCCAGCAAACAATTTCCAATTATTCCTAGGACAAAAGCTCCAAGTTTCCAGGGATTTGCATGTGAAATGCTCCTGTTCATCTCAGGCTTGAATGAGCCATCAAAATGCTCATCAGGAATCTCTCCTACAGGCACACACACATGCGTACACACAAATCACTCAACTGTGGCTGCACCCCAGCGGCGTGTGAGCTGGTGTGGTCCTTGGGCCACCTCTGAACCAGTGACTTTTGTTCACAGGCTGGGGACTGTGAAGCACGTTGTGCTCTGTTGGCCAACCCAAGGACCCCCCAGGCAAGATTAGCGGGGATAAGATAATCTCCATCTTTGGAAATTTGGGGAGGGGAAGGAGAAACATTACTAAATCCCCCAAAGCAAGGGGGAGGGATGCTGGTTATTGAGTGCATGGCTTTGTAGGGTGGGAGGTGGAGGAGCAAATCCCTTGCATCCACGCCCCCTGGGGCACCCGGGGTGGGCTTATTCAATTGCTGTGATAGAGGGAGGAGCCCACCTGGGGACAGAGATAACGGGCGGGTGGTGGAATTGCTGTTCTGCAGCATAAGCTGGGCGAGTTATCAGGGCAGAAACTCGGCATCTATTACCATGCATTAGAATAGATTAGCAGGCAGAGCAATTAGCATCCTCACTCTATTTGGCCAAGTGACAGGCGGGTAGGAGGCGTGTGGGGAAGAGTCAGCTTTGGCACGGAGGCCAAACTGCTGCCCAAGGACAGAGGAGACTTCTGGTCTTTTGCCCCAGGGCAGTCCCTGCTGGGCTATGAGCCAGACACCAAAAGGAGCAGGGATGAGAGTGAGCCTTGGTTGTTGTTCTGAAACTTTTTGTGGTTCATAGTCCCTGGAAAACTGTCCAGGGAAGATGCAGAGCCTTGAGGGGCAGATTTCAGCTTCCTGATTGCAATTGCCTTTTCACATCTTATGCAGGTCTCTTTTTGAGAGTCCATAACCCTCTTGAGCGTCAAACATATGATTAAAAACACAATGACAGCCACAGCACTGCTTTGGCTTTTCCGGACTGCCCGAAATCCTTTCTCCCCTCTTCACTCATACTCGTCTTTGATGCTCAAAAAGCATCTTGGAGAAGATAGCCTGTTGGTGATTAGGGCCAGAGCATGCAACAAGGGTCCAATTCCTTCCTCAGTCTTCTAAATCATGTAATCCTTCTGTGGCTCATTTCTACATCTAAGAAATTAGAGCAGTAGCCCTACTCCTACTCTGTTGCACTTTGCAGGGATGTACCAGACCATGTCCAGGCTGTGCTGAGCTCAGCAGGACCCTGGATGCAGATGAAAGCTTCCCTGGGAAAGCTTCCCTTCTTCTCACTGCCAGGACAGGTTTCTTAGGAATGATTCCTTCCATGATTTCAGCTCTGTTTTATCCTTCTTTTCCTGCAGCATCTCCTGTCTTTTTGTCCCAAATGGCATATCCAGAGAAATTGATAAAATTTAACTCTTTTACGCTGGGGAGAGCTGAATTTCAGCTATCCTCTAGCAGGGATGGAGGGCAACCCAGAGGCCAGAAAGAATACACAGGGAGGGATGACTGTTCACCACTTCACCACGTAAAGTTTAAGGTCAGTTATGTCTGTGTTTCGACATTTATGGCATTCCTATTCTTAGGACCCCGAGGGAACCTGAAAATGTCAAAACATTGCTAAAACTGACCTTAAACTTTACATGTTAGTGGGACTGAATCTCCTTCCTTTTCTCAGCTCCAGCCAGAAAATTGCTTTGGCTCCAGCAGAGAGAAAGGCAAATTTCAGCTTCTCCCTCCTTCCCCAGCCTTCCTTTCCTCTTGTGATAAAGTGATCCCAAGAAATGCTAAGCCAACTCTACATGTTGGTCAGACTTCCACTGAAATGTGTATTACCTCTGAAGATCTCTAATTGTTCTGTTCCTGTCTTGTCCTTCTTTCCAGCAGGGAAAACAAAAAGCTTTCCCCTAATAAAAATGAAGCTGTCATATTGCATCCTATCCTGGAACAGGGAGACTGATAAGCTTGATTGTCAGAATAGCCTGAATAACCCGAGCCACTTCAGCTTCACATTTCTCCGTGTCCTGCAGCCTCCTATTCCCAGTGCTGGCTGCAGATGCCATTGGGAGACTGCACTTGGCTTCCACTGAGCTCCCTCTGCTGACCACCTTGTAAAAGGCGTCACAGACTTGATGGTCTTTGAGAAGACATCCCCTCCAGCCTCTGAGCAAAGAATTTGGGCAGGAGGTCCTGGACACTGGCAGGACATCAAAGTTAGCAGCCTATACTCATCCGAGCAATCATAGAATCATAGAATAATTTAATATCCTGAGTTGGAAAGGGCCCATGGGAATCGCTGAGTCCAGCTCCTGGTTTCACACAGCACCACCCAAAACTCAAACCCTATGTCTGAGGACATCTCTGGATGGCCTTTAACAGCTTTATGTCCTGCTTATGTTACGGCATCCAAATGTGCACCCAGTACTCAAAGTGAGGCCACACCAGTGCAGAGCAGACTGGGGCTACCCCTTCCCTCACCTAGCAGCGTTGAGCCTGCTGCATGCCTGGGTACATGACCTTCTGCCATAAGCTGCCGGCTTTGGTGCAGAGAGAGGAAAATAGGAGGTGATGTGGTGATGCTAAAAGTCTCCTCACTGCCCCCCAGGCTCTGCAGAGCATTCAACACACGTCAGACCAAAAATATTGGCATTGTACAAGACTGCAGGTTTTGCGAAACAGAGATCCTTTCCGTTATCTCATTTTGGAGGAGATGCCTCTTCTCCTCTGGAGCAAAGAGAGCTGTTACTGGACCATACCTGCTCCCCTTGTAAGATTTCAGGTTCCCAGTTTCTTGGTCTGTGCTGAACTGGGTCTGTGGAATTTTCCATACTTCAGCCCTTTCCAACAACTTACAGGTGCATTCTGCATTGCTTTGGAATTTGACTGGGCTGGGAAATCTCAGATTTCTCTTTGGAGAAGAAATGATGGAAGAAATGAGAGATCATTTTCTCTTGCTCTGTCTTTCTCTGAGACAACTGGGTCCATCTGGGCTTCTCAGAAATGGAGGGAGGTCTTCAAATTGAGACCTAAGTAAGATTTCCCTGAATGTTTCCCTTTCTCTCCTCTGTCCTCCTCCATGGGAATTTTCCTTTAATGTATTAAAGAGTCATAGAATCATTTGACCTGAAATGGACCCTTAAAGGCCATCTAGTCCAACTCCTCTGCAATGAACAGGGACACTTACAGCTAGATCAGTTGCTCAGAGTCCCATTCAGACTGACCTTGAATGTTTCCAGAGACAGGGAATCCACCAACGCTGAGGGCAACGTGTTTCACCACTCTTACTGCAAAAAAATTTCCTTATGTCCATTTTAAATCTCCTGTATTTTTTTAGTGCATGTGGTAAGGAGACCATTTGTGATAGTAGAGGGGTCAGAGTGCTTGTGGCTATGACTGCAGGGGTCTTCACATTGGTCCAGCACACCTATGTCCTCATGAAGACATGAAGGCATGATGGTTCCCTTGTCCTCACCTTTCTGCCCTCTCTCTGTGTCCCCATCCCTCCCCTCCACCCAGGCCCATACTCTTTTTCCTCTTATTTTATGTTGGGTTGAGCATGTGGACATTAAGAGGCATATGACAACCCCAGAAATAAGATTCCAAGCAGACACGCAACCTGAAAAGAGGAGAAAGCAGAAGCAAATGATGACAGGAGGACATGAAGACACATTTGAAAAGTGTAAATAAATGCTTCCAGGATGAAAATAAAGGGGAGGAAGAGTGGGACAGAAACAACATTTCCATCTTGCACACCCTACACCATGACAAAAACCAAAGACTGAGATGGGGAATTGCTGAAGGGAAGCAAATGTGGATGCCAGCATGGAACCTATGCCCCAGCAAACTGTCCCATGCTGCCTCTATGACTGGTCCTAGCTGATGTGAATGGGATCTGCATTGGTGTCTGGGTGTCACCTACCACTGTTGAGTTCACCAGCACTAGGGGGGAAGGTGTAAGGAAAAGGTGTGTGTGATTATTCTGTCCAAGG
The DNA here is from genome assembly GCA_028571105.1 of Tragopan temminckii. Taxonomy (NCBI): domain Eukaryota; kingdom Metazoa; phylum Chordata; class Aves; order Galliformes; family Phasianidae; genus Tragopan; species Tragopan temminckii. The sequence continues at coordinate 2,432,413 of JAOWBP010000001.1, forward strand.
GTGAATGAATTTGTCCCCTGAAGGAAATGTCTGTTCCACTGTTTGGAATCAGAAAAGAAAGCTGAAATGTCAAAACCTTTTGCAAAACAGTGATGCCCACAAATTACCTGTTTGGAGGTGGTAGCAAGGTGTCATTTAGGTCAGTTGAGCAAATACAAGCCACTGAACTGTTAATGCTGCTATCCCATCCTTCACATCAAGTACAGATGCTTTGTGTTCCTCTTTTTCCCTGCGAGTCCACCTCCCTGGCCACATTATGAGTCTTGCAATGCAACAGCAACCTAAAGACAGCCACTGCCCATCAAATTGTGAGGCTTCCACAAAGAGAAATAATTTGTTTGAATTTCATTGCTGGAAATTCTTGTGGTTGTTGTTGTTGTTGTTTTTTTCTTTAATAATAACATTTCTCTTTTTTCTGGATAAAACAATCTATAGTGTGCTAACTGCAGTCTGTAAAAAAAAAAGCAAAATATCTCTGAGTAGCAATTTCTGATCAGATGCAATCATCACTCATTTGTCTAGAGTTGTTTTTAATTGACAAAATTGCAGATCGGTCTTTTTCTGCTGTCAGAAATCTGACATTGTTTTTTTGTCTCGTATTCGAAAAGTTGAGTGTTTCAGTCTGTTTTTAAAAACTTTAAAATAAAGGAAAAATAAGGGAAAACAGAAAATCAAGGTTGTGTCCTCTATCAACAGCTATAGGTTAAGTGAGAAAGGCTCCATCAGGAGAATAGGCTGATTTTCTGACTGCACTATTTCCTCTTCCCAACCACAAAAAAAGAAAAAGAGAGAGCAAAAAAAATCCCACCTTATGGAAGCTTCCTCCTTGGCTTTCTCCTCCCAGGACTATCTATCTCTGTCTATTTTGTCCACTCAGGGTGTCAATTAGTTTGGTCTCCAGCAGATCTGACTGATGCTGTGAATTAGCAGAACAACTCCCCACCTCGCCTCAAGGATTTGTGGCCCCAGGACACAATGCAGCACCAGCACCGAGCAGCTGAGCACTGCGCATCCCGTAAGCCCAAATGAGAAGAGAAACTCACTGCATGATCTTATAAGGGTTTTATAGGTTGCAGAAAATAATTACCACCAGAGAGACTAGCGGTAAGGGCCATCCTGTCTTTTAAATGCATTTAGTTTCTCATTATAGGTGATACAGAAGGCTGGCTTGCTGGCAGTATGGGTATGAAGGATTAGCCCACAACTCAGAGGAATGGGAAGAAGTTTGTCCCCATTGAAAACCTGAATGAAGGTCTGGAGACCTTTGTCTGTAGAGCAGCATTGGTGCAGTGTGTCTCCCTTGTGGTGCAAGAAATAGGAGGTTGGCAGAGCTACACAGTGGATCTGGATCAGCCCTGTTTGGAAGGGGAGATTGCATCAATACCATTCCTCTAGTTTCCCTCTGCTTACCCAAAGCAAAACTCAGCATTTCAGGCATTTCAGTCAGTGGTGGGATGGAGAGATGGACAAGAAGCAGAAGGAACAGAGAAGAACTATCTCCCCTGGAGGTATTTGTCTCACCACACTGCTCTCATGAGGGTTGGCCTCAGCCAGCACTTTTTGGTACTACTCTTTCCTTGAACCCTTCTCTCTGCAGTCAGCATCTTTTCCCCAGTTTTCTCCCTGTTCCTAGATCCTACGCAGTCAGAAGAGCTCTTCTTACTGTTTCTATCATCTCTGAACCAAGCTCCATCCCCTGCGGATGTTGTGATCTCATCCACTTCTTCACCATGTGCTGAGATCCCGTGAGGTGTGAATGGCAAAGACACAATCCTGAGGTGGGAGAGAGATGTATGAGAGAAACTCTTGAGGGTAACCTGATAGGATGGAGATGATAGTCTGTAGGACTGTACAGGTACAGTTCAGTAAGTATAAGAACTCCAATACGTTGGGCATGGAGGAAACAAAGACATAGTCCACAAGAGGCCAGGATGAAAAACAAAGGTTATGGGTTTTTGGTTTTGCATTCTTTGCGTGCTGTGTGATCTTTTATTGTTTGCCATGTTGTGTTTGGCTTTTTCCCTACATCTGATCAGTTAAGATGTGTCTTCACTGAGAGGCGGAGGCAGGTGAAAGCACGCACATGACTTGCATGCCTTCTGCTAGGCTGGCAACCCTTCAGCAGCATGATCTGTTTTCTACGCTGTGCATGGGGTAAACAAAGAGCTTGCAAATAGATGAGTACCCCTTTTGACTCTTCTTCTGTCTGATGTATCCAGGTGCATGGAACTTAATTGATAGGATTACTTCTTCTAACTCTGGACACTTAGGGCGATACCTGGAGGTGGTGAGGTGAATCTACCTATCAAGGTAGAAGAACCATTGACATCTCATTGCAGAGATAGAATAACACCTCTGCCAATGCAGCAAGTGTTTGCAGAATATGGCCCTGGAATGTTGTTTTAGATTCCAGATGATCAAGCTGGGATTTAATTGCCATCTCTCGGATCCCAAACTGAAGTCTTCATAGCATCCTCAAGAGACTTGGGATTTGCTTGGCTATCTGACATGTATACATCTATACTTCCCTTTCCTGTCTCTGAATGGGAACGTTTCAACCTCACAGAGGTGTTGTGAAGATTAATTAGCTCCAGGCAAAGCCCTCTGAGATCCTCGGATGAGAGATGCTATAGGAGTGCAAAGTATTAATTTAATGTTATTAAAATAATTGGTTAGAGGATAGTGAACAGAGGGTTGGTGTTAGCAGTATTTACTCTTAATGGGAGACAAGGAGGAAATAATACTCCTCAAGGTTCAGTGGTAGAACCAGTTTCTTAGTGTTTGCAGTAATGGTTTAGGCAGCAGCAGGACACTTGCAATTGTTAAAGATGCAGCTGATGTGAAATAGCAGGTGTTATTAAGATATACAGAGAAGTGTCATGTCTATACCGTAATCTTATGCAAATAAGTTCAGGAATGGAATATGCTCTTTTAGGTGTCTTTAAGTGTAACGTGATGCTACTGGGTGGGAGTTATGCACCAGCTAATTATAGCATGAATAGCACTGAATTAGGTTGTATGGCAGTGGAAAGTGATCTCAGCGTATTGACAGAGCCAGCACGTTGGAGTTACTGATATTTTATTAAAGAGAAGCAATTATTGGCAGTACAAGATATTTTTCGACAGAAGCAGCAGTAGAGAGGGCAACAGATGCAGTGAGAGCACAGTTCTCTTTTTGGGCTACAGTGGCCCCTTTGGGCAGCTGCCTTAGCGGTCAGATGCTTTGCTGCATTTTGCTTTGGTTTCTCATCTGACACCATTTGGGGATTTAAGAGATCAGTGTCAGAAGACAATCATTTCCTCTGCACATGCTGAAACAATTTTCCCTGCTGTTTTCCCCGACTCTTGTGGGAGAGTGTAATGTTAGCAAAGAAGGGGACGGACTCTTTAGCAGGGTCAGTGGTGATAGGACAAGGGGAAATGGTTTCAAACTAAAAGAGAGGAGATTTAGAATGGACATAAGGAAAAAAGATGTTTATGATAAGGGCGGTGAGGCACTGGAACAGGTTGCCCAGATATGTGGTGGATGCTCTGTCTCTGGACACGCTCAAGGTCAGGCTGGACAGGGCTCTGAGCACCTGATCAAGTGTCCCTGTTCATTGCAGGGAGTTCATTGCAGGTGACCTTTAAAGGTCCCTTCCAACTCAAATGATTCTATGATTTATGGCAGTGCAGAAGATAGGAGAGAAAGGTTGCTTTATGCCTTTTCCTTCCCCATGTGCTCCAGCTTAGGATTGATGAGTTGGTTCAGGAAAGGGGAGATGGGTGTAACCATGTGCAAAAGACTCTGGAGAAGAGCCTCAATCACTCCTCCCTGTATGCTCTGAGCTGCAGAACCCACTGGCAGGTGGCATTATGCCTTTAGTCTTGATTTAGGCAGCAGCTGGGGTCACTTACCTGCAATCAATTATGCTGCTGGCTCAAGGAGAGGATCTGTGATGCTTATTTGAAGATTTGAGTCCCAGCAGTTACTCAGAGCTAGGCTTGGTTTGGCTCTGTGTGGCATAGTTCCCTCATCACCACATTTGGGCATCAGGCACAGCCAGGTGGTTATGTTTGTTTATTTTTATTTTTTTCCTTTTATCTTTTGTTTTAAATTGAGACTTTTCACTGAAAAAGTCAGACAGTTTAAGTCAAATGTTATGAAGTGGCAGAACTGAGGTCACCCATGGAAAAAAGAAATAATAATGTGTGATCCTGTAATTAAAGTCTGGCTTGCAGAGTGTCAGCGCAGAGAGCAGATTTAAGAATGCAGAAGCTACTCTCAATTCGCCAGAATCTAATTCCTGAGAGCCTGACACTGCAATCTTATCTTCATGCTAAAACCAGGCTTAGTTTGAGGCAGTTTTTCATCATTTCATTATTTGGATTGTAATACACCTCTCAACAGATGTCGAGGCTGTAAGACGCATCAGTCTGAGTGAGGCTTTGGTCTGAAGAGTTTCATCTCTTTAATGTCTCTGAGCAGTAAACAGCAGGATAAGGTCTTGATTGGTCTCGATAAGGGCTTTGAGAGACATCATTTAGTGGGCATGATGGTGATGGTTGGACTTGATGATCTTAGTGTTCTTTTCCAACGTTAGTGATTCTATGATTATTGTATTGAAGCTCCATGGTGGGGCTGGGAAGACAAACCAAACTCCTTGGAGCTTGACCTAGACCAATGTGTTGTCCTCCTGTGCAAAGATGCTGGATGCATTGGTGACTTCTTGTGCTGCTGCACTTGAACTGCTCATTTACTTTTAGAAAATCCAGATGTTTCTGTCACACTGCAGTTGGGAGAGAATAAATGGGAGGGAGTTGGGCTTCTTGGAGAACTTAGGCTACTGTGATTTGACACCGAACCCCAAATGAGTTTCCATCTGAGCTATTCTCAGGAGATTTCCTATGCCCCACAGAGCTTTAATGGGATTGCTGTGCCTATTTGTTTTACAGAAGTGCTTACCAAATTCTCAGGTCAGCGTTTTGCTGTTGCTTTCATTCCGTGATAGGGGACTTACAGCAGTTAATCTCCTATCCATCCAGCCCTCTGGAGACTGCGCATTTAAAACTCCTGATCCAGCATGCGGCAGCACTAAAGGACACTTAATGGAATGAATGCTCACAGGGAGCTGCAGTGCTGCTCTTGCTCTCTTATATCTGCAAAGCAAACCAAGAGCCTGCTGAGAATGGCAGAGGTCTCTCTTTATGGTTCCTGCCACTGGAAACACACAACTTTACCATAAAGATGAAGCAATATGAGTTTTAAATTGAGACGTTCATTTTATCTAGTGTCATTTGTAGAGGAAAGCTAAGCCCTAAAGTTTAAGGCCAGACTCCAAGCTTTGTAACATTCAGAGTCTGCCATATGCTGGATTTGTTTCACATGTGTTGCCTTAGATTCCTGCCTGCAAATCCCTGTGCATAGAGGTGCAACCTCTGCTCTTGGAAGAAAGCACGGTGAGGGGTGATCATGGAGCTAATCCTGCACCAAATCCTCTGTGCTTGCAACTAAAACTCCAAAGTCTGGGAGTGGGTGAATAATTTAACATCTGCACTTAGTCTTTATAGCTGATTTTAATGGGGGGTAATAGCGCTGCTAATAATGAAATCTATTGCAGACACCCTGTGCAAGTCCATAACATTAGCTTAATGGCAAAAGGTAGTTGGCATGCAGTTGGAGCTGTCCTTTTGTATTAAACCTGTGGATTTTTAGGCTGATATCCTCCTTGAAGTGATGGCCTTAGCAGCACATGTTGAGTGTAATGCAGATGTATTTTACTCCAAGTGAATGCAAACATGGACTGAGGTGGGACATACCACTGCCAGTTCACATTGCTGCCTTGTGTCTACTCCTGGCAGAAAAGATGAGAGATGGTGACCGTGCTTTCAGCACTCGTGGCAAAGAATGAGCAATTTTAGGGACTTCCGCTGAAGTGCCATGCACCCATCTCATTGCCATTCACTGGGAACACCAGAACTTTTTCAGATTCAACTATGGGAACTTCTCATCAGGTGTTTTCAAACCAGATGCCAAAGAAACCTCTATTTGCTAGGGACTACTTCTGTTCCTTGGCAATGGGTTGGAGAGCTGCTCCTTCCCAGCAGAGTGATACCAGCAGCTCAAAAGTATCACAAATTTGCAGTATCCTTAGAAGGATCAAAGAACATAGGCTATATACAGCCAGTCTATAAGGACATTCATCCCACCATAAGATGTAGCACTGCCTCTGGATCATGCAGTTTTCAGGACTCCTGGTTCTCCTAGACCTGCTGCATGGGTTACCAACAGAGCATCTCTAGAGCTGCGCATCCTAACCGAGGGATGGGGCTTTCACACGCACCCTTCCTACTATCATGGTGTCCTTACCAGAGCCTGCTGAGATACACCATGGCTTTTAGAATCATAAAATCATAGAATCACTGAACGGCTTGTGTTGAAAAGGACCTCAAAGATCATCTAGTTCCAACCTCTAAATCAAACACTAGATCAGGTTGCCCAGGGCCCCATCCAACCTGGGTTGGAACACCTCCAGGGATGGCACATCCACACCGTCTCTGGGCAGCCTGTTCCAGCATTCAAGTCATAGTGTTCTAGGATGATTTTGAAGGCTTTCCAGCCATTGCAGTCTGAAACGATTGCTTCTCCCACGTCCTCTGTGTCCCAGCCTGTCTTCATGTTAACCATGTCCATCTCTTTTCCTGTTTGCTCAGGTGCACAAGGAAGGAGCGGTGTGAGCGCTCCAGCGAGCCTCGAAGATTCGCCTCAGAGATGAAGCAGTGTGTCCGGCTTACCGTGCATCCCAACAACATCTCTGTCTCCCAGTACAATGTATTGGTAAGGATTATTGTCACTGTCCCCTTAAGGTTTAATCTGCTCATACAGTCTGATAGACCCAGATATGTGCAGTCTGGATTCAGCAGGACTGGGAAGGGCTGGCAGCATGATGCAAAGGTGCTCCACAGTCCGTTAAGTTCCCCGATGTCTTGCTTGGCACAGTGAAATATTCACCATGGGAGGGCATTCAGTCCCTGGCTAGGTTATCCTGGCTAGAAGTGTGGAAAGAGGCTTCCCTTTTTGCTGTGAGGAGCTGAGGGCAGGTGTGATGAGACTACCTGCCCTGCAAGTGCTCTGAGCGCACAGTGAGGTTGTCTGCTTTCTTGGGAGAGGGATTTGTGAATGACTGGGAATGGAGTTTAAGCTAGGGACATTGTCACAGTTAGAACTGACCTTCTAGAAAGAGGACAAGTGAGGACTATCATGAATTATTTCAATAAACTTCAAGTCTGCCAAGTCATTTGAGCAAGCATAATGAGTGCATATGACTTTCCTCAGCACAAAGTTTAGCCTTGATGCCCTAGAGCTACTGAAGACAGCAGCCAATGTAGCCACACAGTGAGTGCTGGCAGAGAAGTAGGTCCTGATCTTTATCTGGACATAAAGCAAGAAATCTCTGTGGAAGTTCTAACTAGCTTATCATTTCTCTCCTTACTTATAACAGCAGTACGTTACATGGCGAGTTCCCAGTATTCCCCAAGAAGGAGAAGAGATCCATTTTATTCAGGTTATTAGGGCTCTGTCCTTTTGAGCATACTAGTTTGGACTGAAATTGAAGTGATAATCGAAGACCAAGAACTCCGTATCTGGCTAAGCTGTTGACTAGCCCCACGCTCTGAAAGGTCTGCATGGTGTTGCTGAAGGTGTAGCTGCCAGATATCTTCTAGGTGATAGTTTTTGGAGTACTAGGGTTTCTTCAGTGATAATGAAATCAGCCTTTCAAAGCCTGCATGTCCATTCATTACTGCTTTGTTTCAGCCTCTTAACTTTGCTGTGGCTTTACTTTCCGAGGCTTCAAACAAAATTGATCTGAGACATCTTAAGTCCTTTGTTCTTCTGGGAGTTCAAGGTTCCTTTTTCTTATTCTCTTAGTAGTTTTTGAATTCTTTTATGTTGGGATAAATCCTGGGGGACTGGCTGGCTCAGGGTGATTGAAACTGATAACAGAATAAAAGACTTTTGCCTCTGGATTACTGTGGCAGGGCAATTCAACCCCGAGCTTCTGACATTAGTTGCCATTGTCTGACTGTTGCCCAGTTATCTGGGCAACATTGCCATGGGAATCTCATCCCAGACCTGTTTAGACTGGTGTCCCAGCTCATCCACCATCACCACAGATAATCTCTTGGCAAACCCAGAGAGGAGCACTATTAGATGAGTTGGTGGTGTCCTTACTGAGTCTCACTTGGGCAAAGGGATGATATTGAGTTCTTGCCCACAGAGGCAGAGAAGGTGTGTGTGGCCAGCTAATCTTCTATCTTTTAGTTGTTAAAGACTTGCAAAGTCTTATCTGAGTCTGTTTCAGTAACTTGGGGATCAATGAGAAGAGAGATTCGTTGGAGTGAAGTCTGTGTTCTTTCCTCATTGCAAAAGCTCCAGAAAAGGCTTGAAGGATGTAGAACTTGCTGTTTGTTCCAGATGAACCTTGGCTCATGAGGTTTATGGCCAAGCACTACTGCCCTGTCCATTGCCATCATCTTCTCCATGACACATCCTTATTCAGCATCTTCTGTGCACAAAGGCCAATATTAATTAAGCAGAAGTTTCCTCTTCTCCATCTCTAACAGTATATAGATGAGGAGGTAGAATGGATTTAGATTGAGTGATAAATCTATCAAACACCCATACATATTTCCTAATCCCCACCCAAGACACAATTTCCTTTCCCACTGCTGCTCCCATCACTACAAAATAAACAGATTTCACAAAGGCTTTATGTTATGCAGAGCAGAGGCCCATCTTTGGCCTTTCTATCTTATGGGCCATAAGATCTAGCATTAAGGGATAGCCCCAAACCTTCTCTTAGCTAGGA
>JAOWBP010000001.1:2460425-2479749 GCA_028571105.1 Tragopan temminckii
AACAGGCTGCCCAGGGAGGTTGTGGAGTCTCCTTCTCTGGAGATATTCAAGACCCGCCTGGACGCCTACTTGTGCGAGCTGGTGTGGGAACCTGCTTTGGCAGGGGGGTTGGACTTGATGATCTCTGAGGTCCCTTCCAATCCCTACAATTCTGTGATTCTGTGATTCTGTGATTCAAGGCCAGGCTGAATGTGGCTCTGGGCAGCCTGGTCTGGTGGTTGGCAATCCTGCACACAGCAGGGGGGTTGAAACGAGATGATCATTGTGGTCCTTTTCAACCCAGGCCATTCTATGATTCTGTGATTCATGATGGCACTTCACTGGGAACTCACTCAGGTATAGCAGTGATGAGGGTTGTAACACTTATATGAGAGAGGAGACAGGGGACTCTGGTATTACTGAGACTTCGTTACTTCTGCTACAGCAAAATACATTTCCAGGCATTCTATGAGGAGTTATAAATAAGGAAAATTAAACTAGCAACAACCCAATGAGTGCAGCTCATTTCTTGTGGTGTTTTCACTACAAAAGCTCTCTGACTTGATAACTGGCAAAATTTGGTGATTTGAGGAGTGCATCACTGCTGATATGAGTAATTGGCAAGGGTGGAGGATATTATTTTTAAAGGGTTGACTCATTTGGAAGCATTTAAGGAATAGAATGGAGCTACACACACAAAATTAATCAACAAGAGTCAGCTTTCACATATGCCCTGCTACAGATTAAACTGAATTTTAGCTCCTCTGGAATCTGAACCAACTCCCCTTACAGGGGAAGGCTTAATTTATTATATCCCAAAGACAAATGGGATGGAATTGTCCCTTTCCTTTATACAGTAGTTGATAATGGGTGCTTTTACTTCCCATCTGTGATGCTAAAAACTGCTCTTCCAGCATAGGTGATGCACACTGCAGAGAAAGGACAAAGAGAAATTGATCAAAATTGGTAAGGACCCTTCTGCTTGCTTCCTGCTGCAGGGTCATCTCCAAGCAGGTTGATGTTGTACCCTCAAATTTATAATCCTGAGCAGCCACCCAGAGCTGACTAGGCAGGGCTTGTCACAGGCTACAAAATGAGTTCTGTGTTTGAATTTGAACCCGGAGCCTAGTCCAAGTTCTTAGCTTTTATGCAGCACATCACCTAATGAAATTGCCTTTTTCCCCCCGTTTCAATTAGAAAGAACATTAGGTCAATCAGATAAAGCCACATTGGGAGGATTTCCTCTTTATGGCGCTTGCCTCTTCAATTATCTATAATGAACTTCCTCACAGCACTGCAAAGCTTTTTATATGCAAACGAATCCTGTTTTGGGGCTGCCACAATCACTGCTTGTTAATGAACTTGAAACAAGTGTTATCGGAAAGGTTACAGCACCAGTGGTGGGGGGAATGGGATAAAGCTAAACAAGAAAGACCAGCCTGCAGAGCTGGGATTGGCCTGCAGGTAACATAGTTGACTATCTTCAACCCCCGTCCTCCAGTCCCCTTCAAAGGCTTTTCTGTTTGACAGACATCAGGCAAAATGCCCACTCTTGGGACATGGCTGCTCAGCAGCAGATAGGGCTTTCCCATCCTCCTGTCCCACTGATTCACTCTGCCAACGCGTCTCTCTCTCAACCACTCTAGCTGGGGGAAGCAAATAATGAAGAAGATGGTGCCAAGGTCTGTTCTTATGACCAAAGAGAGAAAGGGAGCTAATTTGTAGGCCCTGGAACATGTTGGTCTGTGCAAGGGAAAATATGCAAGTGTGGAAGACATGTGGTCCCAAGAGGTATTTACATATGGTGTCAGGTGGAGTGGTCACAACTAGGGACTCTCATGCTTACTTTAACATAGCCCAGATCACTGGGGTGGTCTTTCCCCTGCCCTCTGGGGTGTTATTGGGCTATATCACACAGTGTTAGGTTATGCCTCACTTCCTAAAGCTGAATAGTGACTTAACCCTGCATAAATGCCTTGATAGGACAAGAGCATTGAACCCAAGGCTAGAAGGACTTTCTACACTGTCAACCATTGTCCTCCTGTTAAGAGAAGCACTTCTGTGGAAGTTCAACTATTGTGTCTCAGCATTAGTAGTTCCCTGGGAATATTTTGTCATGGCACAGGACAGCAGCAAGAGCAGGGAGTGTTGGAACAAGGTGTAGGTCCTCAGGGATTCCTGGGAGTCAAACCAAGCCTCCTTCTCCACTGCTTCTGCCTTCTGTGTGATGGAGCACAAAGTTAGTGAAGTGCTGCGCAACACCAGAACTCCAAGACAACAGAGAAACACTGTGTTAGAACTCATCACTGTGCAACCAGACCCAAGATGATTCACCTTCATCATGCTCCAGTGACTGTGTGCTGGGCTATCCATGTTCTGATGTTAGCCTGGGCAAGGCAAATTGAAGTCCATCGGCAGTTGTCAAGTATTTACACCATTAGCATCCCCCAGTAAGCAAAGATAAGAAATCAGGTTGCCCCAGAGCTCTTAAATCCCCAATAGCAAAGACAGACAGACACTCTGTGGGGACTGAGGAAGGCTTCCAGACTTCATTACAGCTGCGTGCTGGGTGGATGCTGGATTTTCTTCCTGCCCCTGGCCAAGGATCAGCTCACACCCACAGTGTGATGATTGATATCTCTTGTAATGCTGTTTGTGGTTGGTCTAAGTGCAGATGTTACACGTCTAATCCATTTCTTTATCTTCCTAAGCTGTTTGCTTCAGTAAGATGTTTCCACCATCTGCTCTAACAAGCTCCCAGGCTCTCATAAGCCATAAATTCCACTTCCAAGCCCTTAAATTCCTTTTCTTATTCTTCAGCCCTGGATCAGTATTTATATCCTCCTGTTGTCCAGTGTTACAACTACAGGTTAAGCATGTATCTGTTTAGGTAGAAGTTCTCCCTGTCTCTGCTTGTACTAACTGAACCTGACTAGGGATGTTCTTGGGATGGCGATTGTTTAAGGAATCCCATTTTACATAGAAATGTCTTGGATTAGCAAGATAAACACTGTAGTAATTTCCCGAAGGGTTGATAGCTTCCATTGGTCTAATGGTGCCATGAAGAAGCAATACTTTGCTGCTGTAAATAAAGCTGTGCAAATTCATCTCACTTTGAATACGGCCTTCTTCATCACAGATTTGGGTGCCCAGCCTGCTATATGGCTGAGTTACCCACATCCACCAAGCCTTTTTGGAAACAACTGCAAATCTTTCCTGGAGATCTTCACACATATTAAGTAAGAATTGTTTCTTGGGAAAAGAATATAGGTATTATTTTATATATAATAAATATTCTGTCCTTTCTATGCCAAATCAAATTATCTTTTAAATAGCCCAGACTCTGGTTTACAGTGTCATGCTTGAGCTAGTGGAGTTGTGCCTTTTGCACAATGGTGCATTGGTTTTTGTGGAGGCAAGGAGTTATGCTGTGATTTTGCTTTCTTCACTTCTTGTGCCATGCCAGTGTCATACACTTCTTGTGCATCATGACCAGGCAAAGTCCCCAGAGGGGGCAGAACTGCTTTTCTACTACCAGATTAATGGAGCAGGTATTAAGAAGCACCAGAAGTAGCATTCTTGGGTCATGAAGGTCAAGGGTCTCCAGTGAGAAAAAGGAGATGGGAAAAGTCTGTAAAAGCACTCCTTCCTCACCTGTTTATCTGAGCCTTCTCAGTAATGCCCCACGAACCCTTTGTAATAGGCTGAAATGGAGGCAGGCACAACAGCTTTGTAAAAGGTTGAGGGGGAGCACGAAGTGATAAGATTGAGGACTCCACACGGGCTTGGGAAAATCATATGTTGACTTATTGTGTGGTATTCTTTCTCCCCAGGACTGCCCACAGCTGCTGCAGGCTGAGAAGATCCTGGTGCCAGTGGAAGTGATCAAACCAATCACGCTGAAGGCCAAAAACCTGCCCCAGCCACAGTCTGGCCAGCGAGGCTACGAATGCATCTTGAACATCCAGGGCAATGAGCAGCGGGTGCCCGCCTTGAGGTTCAACAGCTCCAGCGTGCAGTGCCAAAACACTTCGGTGAGCAAGCCCTGCTGTCTGTGGCATGTCTGGGAGGGCAAAGGAGGACCGTGAGTGCCTACAGCACTGTCCTCATGGGATCTGGCATTGTGCTGAAGCCCGATCTGTCTTCCCATATACCCAATTCCAGCTAAAGTCAGGGGAAGACTGGTTGGTAGATTGCAAACTACCTCTTTTGCTCTTTAAGCTTGGCTTATGTTAACCAACAGTAGTGCTACATCCTTGGATCCCAGCATTTGGCTATGCTGGAGCACCTTAGCCACGACCAATATACATTATCTCATGGTTAAACTGCCCATACCCTGACAGTGGCACATCCTTGTCTGTATTCAAGATGGTTTCTGAAGAGACAAATGTTAAAGTCAACACTGATAATTAATGTTATTAAATGAGAGAATTGGTGATAGCCCATAAAAATCCACATGAACAGTTTAACAAGCACCAGCAATGGGTCCAAGTTAAGTTTGAGCCAAATCTTCCCTACCCACTGATCCACCCCATAACCTCTGGTTAATTCCTTTAACACCTCCACTTCCCTATCTGCGGTGCAGAGCCACTAAATCTCCTCGCCAGAGCCCTCTGTGAGTCACAGTGGTGCTGTCACTACAGAAATATCAGTCCTTGGGGCAAACATTGCTGCCAGGAGCTGTGAGTATGTGTGATGGTGGTCTCCTAACACTGCTTCTCCAGAGGTTTCTCCATCAGATTCATGTCTCCTAGACGTGCATTTGGGTCATTCTCATTGCTATTATGAGATGATTTATTAGCCTAAGAGCTAATTACAGGCTTTAGCCACTTCACTGCAGCTCTGCCACTCCATGCCGGGCAGGATTTGTTAAAATCCATCACAACATATTCTGCTGCATTAAGCAGCGTGCTGTTGATTACAGGCAGTTCACACATTTCATGATCTGTTGCAAAAAACACTGTTCACAGTGATGTTGTCATATTTGTTCCTTTTTCCCTTTCCTCCCTGATTGTCATTACTGTTTAGTGGCCTGTGAGCATCCAGATTTGAGTTTCCACAGAAATGAAGGAGTTGAGAAATTGAGAAGGCATTGCACTTTCTTAAAAAATGATATATATTTTTTTCAAAACAGTGAAAGCCTGTGGCTGAAGGAAGATTGTATAGACCTGAGAAGAAGTCAGTAGTATAGACCTGTCCAAAAAGTCAGTGCAGTCACCCTTCAGAGTCATGAATTATCTGGCATAAACAGGGTGATTTTAAGTACACTTGGGCTAAGTGAGAGACTGATTGCCTCAACAGTCGTAGAGAGTCTCTTTCAGCCTCCTAGTTTGTGTTATTCAATTTATTCAATAATTTAACCCGATTTTGAGACATAATGGTGACCGTTCTCATACTACCTGCACGCTTCAAGAGGCTGCTAGTACCTTGGACCAGAGAATTTGGATTCACTGAATTCCTGGATATATTTGCTAAAGGGATGCCAGAGTGCTGTGACAACACTGTGTTGATTTTTGCATTTGTTTTGCTGCCAGAGTACTCTACTCCTGAGCCGTGCAACATAGCAGGACAGAGTGTCACACCTATGCCAAAGCAGTCTGTGACCTCTCTGATGAGCACTGCCTGTAGCATTCCTGTCCCTTGTTAGGTGATGTCTCAGGTGGGCTTCTGTCTTCTCAATGGGGGTAATCTTATTTTGGTCTAAACTCATCTCTTTGTTCTCCTGCATCATCTGTCTTCTCTCTTTCTCTCTTTTCTTCTTTCTTTTCCCTTCTTTTCCCCTTTCTGTTTTCCCTCTCCTTTCCCCTTCTTTTTCTTTCTCCTCTCCTCTCCTCTCCTNNNNCTGACTCAAGTGTCTTTTTACTCCCTGAGAAACATTTTATTGCTGCTCTGAATTTACTTGACAGTAGAAAAAAAGAGATACGGGAGAACCAGACAAAAGAAAGAAACATTCACACAGGCACAAAAAAAAAAAAAAAAAAAAAGAATAGTAAAGCCCCAGCTCTGTTTGAGCAGGTGGCCGAGGACACAGACAATAGGAAAGGAGTACTGTGGGTATGTCTCCATCGTGATTATTTCCTTTCCTGCCAAAATTAGCATTCAGTCTGGAGCCACTGTGCTGCAGTGAGCCTCCGCTCCGGGGGTCACCTGGCTTTAGAAGCAGACGTATGAGCTTGTTTGCAAATTGAATCAGCCTCCTTCAACAGAGCTTTTTAGTCAGCAGAGTTGCTAGATGAGAACTGAACGTAGCACCTGCATTGCAGGCTTGGAGAAGGTCCAAAGGAGGGTGGGTGGATATGTTGTGATGTTGTGTCCCTGAAGGGATGCTATCCTGCCAGCAGATCTTTCTTTTGGAGATGCATGCTAGACTAAGCAATCATTCTTGGCTTGTTTTTCTCCGTAAGACTCAAATTCTGTCCCCTCCCATCACACAGTAGGCACCAATGAACTCAAATTCAGCTCTTGCAGCATATCTTCTGCAAAATTCAAGAGGTTTCCTCCTGGGAGCAGGAAAAAAGCCTTTATTTTTGCTCTTCACTGCCTGCTTCCTCAGGACCTACACCAGGGTAGCAAAGATCAGAACCACATCCTTCCATCTTAAGCAGGAGCTTTTCCAAGTGGCTCCAAGCTCAATTAAGAGGTGTTTTAAAGATACCCAGGTGGGACCAGCCTATCTGATGGTCTGTCGGTAGCGTCATATTCAACACTGATGATGCCTAGGTGCTTGGTCCAGTCAATAGCCAGCTCTGTATCTTTCCCTGTCTTTCCTAGAGATATTTCATTTGATAACAGCAATAAGTCACTGCAGACAGCATGCTTCGGGACAATTATTGTTCTTGTCAAGTGGTTTGAGCCTCTCAGCTCTGGGCTTTGTCCTCTATCACACCACCCAAGGCACACAATTATCACTTGGTGAGACCCTGCCTGCCATTCCTTATTGCTCTTATGATAGCTCTGCCGACGTCTGGACACAGAGTGATGGGAGGAAATGAAAAGGAGGAGAGCTAAGGAGGCATATAAATAAGTAAGTAAAAATGTCAGCAGAAATGGCTGGAACTGCTAGATTTGTCAGGTCAGAAAACAGTCTCCCCAGTCCGAAGCATTGGCAGAGTCAGCGCTTACAATCAGTCCAATACAGTCAGCAAACTTCAGTGCAAGAAACAGGGAGATTGGTGAGAGATGACCTGCCTGACCATGCCATGATCACTGCCATTACCAGCTTCAGTGACCTAAGCATACATTCTTGCTTTGTGTGAGCCTGTCCCTTGTCTGTTCTTGGCACCTACAAGCAGCACAGACTGATTTCTAGCAATGGAATCCCTGCTGATGATTTGCCTCGTAGCCATTCACAGGTCTGTGTGCTGTGAGACCCGAGGTGGTGCAGCTCAAAGTGCTGCATATCTTAGGAGTAGGAAAAGCAAATATGTCATGTTGTTGCACTAGAGTAAAAGATCTCAGAAGTGTTTGACTCTGTCATGGCTCACAAAGGAGAGTGAGAAAATAAAAGCAAAGATAGAGCTGGGGAAAAAAAAATAAAAGAAGAGCATCTATTCACAGAAATCATGGGAAAACACACTTATGAGTGGCCGAAGGCAGATGAGCATAGGGCTAAGTAGAATGTGTAACTTACAAGTCAAGATGTGGGCTTGATTGTAATGGGTGATACAGAAGCATAGAGGTTTGATCCCAACTCTAGTAAGCAAAGAGTCCAAAGAGATGGAATGTCAGTGGCATGAAGGTTTATGCTTCCTGTTTATGTCTGGAAAATTGATGCAAAGAGGGATTAAACGCTTTGCATGGGGTCACACCAGGATCTGGTAGCAGTGACAGATACAGAATTCAATCCCCAGGCCCAAGGTCTAATCATAAAATTGGTCTTTGTGCTCTTAGGGAAAGCAAAGCAACACTCAATAATAAAATGCTGCTTGCTTGCAGATGCTTCCCTGCTGCTGGATATGTAGCAGAATATCTGGAGGTACATCATGTAATCACTCTTGGTTTATTCATTAGAATCATAGAGTCATAGGATCATAGAATCATAGAATTGTAGAATTGTAGAATCATAGAATGGCTTGCATTGAAAGGAACCTCAAAGGTCATACAGTTCCAACACCTCTGCTGTGGGTAGAGTTGCCAGCCTCTAGATCAGCGACTAGATCATGTTGCCCAGGGCTCCATCCAATGAATTGTCCTAAATGTGCCCTAAATGAACTACCAGAAGTCTTTGTTTTATGATATAACATCTCAGGATGATGCACCAAGAAGTTACCTCCTTCTGCATGGCTGTGCAGTCACACAAGCCACAGACTGGTCTGTGAAGCTGAGTTCCTTTAATGCAGGGTGCTTGTTAACTGGATACCCAGAAGAGCTAGGAATTTGCAGATTACTGAAAAGCAAAACATCTATCTAGGCAGTCAGCTAATGTTTGCATAGCTGTTATAAATCTGATAGCTGTGATTTTTGCAGCTATGCTCTCAGCCTGAGGGTAGTAAACTTCATGGTGAACTTCCAGGAGACAAACAGTTGATGTGTTTACAGTGGCTTGTGTACAAAATGTTAAGCTGCTAACAGAGTGGCAAAGTGGCCAAGTGATGTGATGGGCTCAGCCCCTGTTGTAAGACTATCTGATACCAGCAAAGATTTCAAGAGACAAAGAAGTGGTGCTGCAGAGTTCTAAACACAATGTGCTGTTCCTGTGAATTACAGCAGCTCCTTCTAGCAGCTTTTTGGTGTTTCCTGATGAGATCCAGCCTTCCTTTCTGGAAGGGCAGCATCTCTTTCTCAGTTTGGTCCTCTCAATTGCCTGTAATTTTCTACTTTCATTTGATATGCGTAGTGGGAAACCAGATTTTGCAGTCTTCAGGATCAGGTTTATATCTTTTGAGCAGTTTTGCCTGTGCTGGAGGAAGTTGTGCAAGGCAATACATAGGAACCAGCCTTAATGATCTGAATGCTCCTAGCAGGAGTATCCAGGAATCTCTGCTGTGAGTCCTGCAGATCAATACATCAACCCTTTTTTCTCCTCTGAGATGTTTTTCCATCTCATTGTTACAGCTGAGCAAATCCTTTTCAAAGACTCCTCTCGAGTTCAACAGGCTTTGAATAGAGACCACAATGAGTTAGTAGCTCCCGTGGTCTGAGCAGGACAGAGCATCTACTCCTTGGTACTTGGCAAATTGCTCTGTTTTGCTGCTGTGCAGCCCACAAGCTGTCTGGGCATGGCAGCATGAGCATCCTCCTTCCAAGCCCCATCTGGCTTCATCCTTGGATCTCTTCCATGGGGATCTTGCGTATTCCGTCACATCCATTTCCAGTTCTGGCTCGATTCAGCTGAGCTAACAACACTAATATGTGTTTGTCCCCAGTGCTATAGGCAGATAAGATCTACAATCCCAGCTGGGCTCCTGCTGTTGGCTTTGGGATCCTAAGTGGGATGAAAGGCTCTGAGGGACTCCCATTGCCTGTCCCTTGGCAGCCCTGCCTATGCTCTGCTAACAGATAAATCCCAGTGCACACACATGAGGATCTGCTGAGACAGAAATCAGTGCTTTTTCAGGCACCTATAGACTCAGCTTGTTACTTAAGGGTGACCAGTCATTCTGTATATGTGCTCCTTCCCATTTCCAGTTGACATTTGCAAAGTGCCATGCACAGGTGTTAGCAAAGCTCCCAAGTGACAGAAGATTAATTATTCTCTATTTTTCAAGCACTTTCCTCCCCACTCCAGCTTTCCTATCCTTGCTCCTAGCTCCATAAAGCTGTGAAAAGTCACCGTTGTGAGTCCAAGTGGCTCTGCATCATCTTGCATCTTCCTGGCAGTGACACTGAGAAGTGTCATAAAAATGCTAATAGTGAATGAGGCTGGCGGGTACAGCCCTATCAGGCAGGACTCTGCTAACCTGCAGCAGCTCTTTACTTCCATGGTAACCACAAAGCTTATACCCGTAAATACCCTACAACTAGATCATAATCACAGGGTTCTGCAGATTAGTGGCTAATCGTGTTTAGTTTGTCCAAAGAGAAATTACCGTGCAACTAGCACTCACTCTGCTGTAATGGATAGAAATCACCATACATGATTTACTCTGCAATTATATGACAATTAGTGGAAACAGAAAAACCTACCTCTAAATGCTCGGAGTTTTCACATCTCCGTGGAAAACCGTGCTGAGGCTTTTAGTGCTGGTGAACTCTTTCGTCTGTAGGACACATCCAGCACAACCAGGCAGCCTGTTGAAGTTCATTTCACAGAATCATAGAATCATTCGACTTGGAAGGGACACTTAAAGGTCATCTGGTCCAACTCCCTTGCAGTGAACAGGGACACCTACAGCTAGGCCATGTTGCTCAGAGCCCCATCCAGCCTGACCTTGAGCGTCCGCAAGTCTGGGGCATCCACCAGCTCTCTGGGCAGAAATGTTATGTTTAGTCACATAGAGGTGACAACATCTCTTTCTTTTTGGGTGGGAGCTCGTCCTGCTCCCAGTGCAGTAGGAGATTCCTGATCTCAGGAGAATAAATCCTGATACGTTCTGCAGTCGGTATAGCATGACACATCTCTTCCCTTCTTGACTTCTTCCCATTCTGTCCTTTAAGCGGCTGTTGTGGCAGTGCATCCTCTCCCATTTAGGATGCTTTTTGCCTTTTGGGGAAATGTTAGAAGGAAGCTGTTGATGGAGATGCACAGTGGGATCTGATGGGCAACTGAGTGAACCCTATGTGAACCAACTCAGAATAAACCAAAATCTGGCTGGAAAAAAATGCCCTAAATACTATGTCAGAGAAATCACCAAGTGGGGGGCTGGAAATGGCCTCCAGAGACAAGCTTCCATTTTCTTCATTAAGACCAGATCCATGTACCTCGACTGTGCCTGACAAGTATTTGTTTAAGTCTGTCTCACTCTCTCAGAAGATTTCTCTGCCTTTCTTAATACATATTTTCTGGAAACTGGATACCCCCTGAACCAGCTGAAGTTTTCCTGGTTCTGGATAGGGAAAAATAATTGCCTCCTGGGGCTTGTGTGTATAGGAAACTCTGTCTAGTGCATTCCCAATTGAGATTTGTTTGGTTTTTTTTGGCAGCAACATGGCACTGTTGATTCGCAATCTGCTTGTGACCTTCAACAGTCCCCAGACCCTTTAATGCAACACTGGCCAGTCACTCCCATTCCACATTTGTTTGCATTGATTTCTCATACCGAAGAATGCTCACTACTTCCCTCTTCTGAATTTCAGTTTGTTGATTTTGGCCTGCATCTATGATTTGTCAAGTTTGTTTTGAATTCTTAACCCTGCCTTTGGATGTTCTTGCACCCTCTCCCAGAGCAGAGTCATTCACGAAATCTGTAAGCATGATCTGCAGTCCATCAATGAAGTCAATAGTAAAAACATGGAATAATGCCAGACCCGGGACTAAACTTCTTTTGAAAAGTCCTCCCAGCCCAATAATGAATTTTCTGACTTACGGTTTTTACACGTACCTTATGGTGGCTTCTTTTAGATTATGTTTCCCCATTTACATATTTATTTATTTTTATGGGAATCTCCTGCAGGACAGTAGCAAATACTCTACAAAAGTCTAGATAAATCACATCTGCTGCCTCCTCTTATCCACAAAGCCATTAAGCCTGTCAAAAAAGGAAATTAGATTGAGTTGACACAATTTGTTCTTGACAAATCTATACTGGCTGATTTTTATCACCTTATCATCTTGCAGGTGCTTATAAATTGATTGTTTAATAATTTGATGTACTTTCTTTCTGGGAAGCCAAGTTAGGCTGACAGGTCTATAATTACACAGAAGCTCCATTTTCCTCTTTTTAAGGCATTTCTAAGATACTCGAGACTTCACTCAGCTTTCAAGAGCTCTTCAAAATGACACTGGCATAGATAAGCATGGATATATATTCAGCACCCATGGAGTACACAGCAGAGGTATATTTGGATGCTATATCCAAATACATACAATGCATACAAATATCATAGAATAATGGAATCTTAGCATTGCTCAGGTGGGAAAAGACCTTCAAGATCATCAAGTCCAACCTCAACCTAACCGTACTACCCTAACTCTAGCAACCCATTGCTAACCTTAGAGGTGCACCCAAGCATTGGCAGAATATCCTTCAGAACTGTGCTCCACAGCTAGTAAGTACTTTGCCAAGCTCCATCATGTGCATATATGCTTAAAATACGGAACATTCACCTAGCAGCTAGGATTCACATGTTACTGAGATGGATGCAGCTTGCTTCACTGAGAACCACGGCTCTGAGAGCTTCCCATGGCTTTCTTGGAGGTAATGACAGGTAGGGATCCAGGTGACAGTTCAATTTCTCTTGTTCACAACTCATGGTACCACTTTTTGCCCCCCTTGGAACCCAGCCTTTGGGCGTGGAGTAACTCTGGGTTCATTTTTTCCTTTTCTTCTAGTATTCATACGAAGGAATGGAGATTAACAGCCTGCCGGTGGAGCTGACCGTCGTGTGGAACGGGAATTTCAACATTGACAACCCAGCACAGAACAAAGGTAAAGAATTATTTCAACTTGTCCTTGGAAGCGGTAACCTTAGCAACGGGCCACATCCCTCCCTACACTTAACAAAGCTGCCACCATCTCCCTGCACTGTCTGCTGCAGACTTGTTCTCTGCACTCTGCAAATTACCAATTTTTTTGTGCTTTGTGAATTTTTTTTTTCCCTCTGAGAAATACCACTCTTCCTCCCACTTGCATGGCTTTCCCTCTTTTTTCATCACCTTTGCCTCCTGCTGTTCCCCATTATTTTTTTGTGTGTGTGTGTCTTCCTTACTCCTCCTGCCTTCTCCCCCTGTTTATTTATCCTGGAGTGATGCTCTTCAATTTAACACACCAGGAAAGTGGGCACTCTTTGCTCATAGGTGATGTGGTAATGAACAGAGGAAGGGAGAAGGGGAGGAGACAGGCTGCAGCTTTGTCAGTGGGAAGAGACTGAACAAAACAAAACGTTAACAGCAAAGGACTGACGTCTTCCTCCTGTCCAGAACCTGACTCTGTTTAATTGCCATGCATGGCACGGAGTTGGTGTGCCTCTCACAGAGGGCTATTGCTTGTCCAACCCTGAGACAACTGTCTTTACCAGAGATGGGAGGTCCATTCACGTCCTCCTACTTCTTCTTGTCCATCATCCTCAACCATGTGGCAGATTTTCCCCCAGATTCCCTCTCAGCCTTTGCATTCACAGCTCAGACCTGCAGCCTCTCCTTTCACACCACCACCTCTCAGAAGTTTCTTCCTCCCTCACTTTACCTTCCTTTTCCTTGGACACTTTCCACTGCTTCTCCCACTCCATCTCTCCCAGTCACGTACTCCCAAATTCTTTTCATACCATTTCACACCCAACCTTGAGCTGAGCAGCAATGGATGTGGTTTCTGCCAACACCTCGTTGAAACTGGAGAGTGATATAGAAGGCAACTCTTCATCCCATGGTGTGACTCCTTCCCATCAAAGAATGGCTTGGATTATACCATTATGTTTTGTAGCAGGAGGATAATAGCCAGATACACTTGGCTGTATCACGTGGAAGCATACCACATGCTTTCGTGGACACACAGAGCTTTATTCACTAACACAGATGTAGTAATTAAGAACAAGTAGAATCGCCTAGCAGAGCTTTTGAGTAGGTTTTCTTCTTTGGAAAATTGAGAGAGAGAGGCAGGACAAGGTTTAGTGGGCAATATTAATGATAGGTGGACAGTTAGATGATCTGAGAGGTCTTTTCCTCTCAGATTGTATGATTCAATGATTAGCTCCAGTGTCTTTCTAAGTGAAGTTGCACTAAAGGTACATTGCTTCCAAGACCAACCAAGATGCCACCACTGTTACATCCAGCAACTCACAGGCTGGGCTGGTAGACTGAAAGCCTACATTAAACCAAACATTGTGAGCGGAGCAGTTCAACAAATAAGGAAAGGTCTGTGCCCTAAGAGGCTTGCAGCATGCTGAGATTGACAGTATTTCATAATTTTTTCTTGCAACCAACCTGGAGAAATAAAAAGTTTCCAAGGTTTCCCCTGCATTGGTCAATACTTGCTGACTTCTGGGAGAGCAGGGCATAGGTATGGAGTGAAAGCTAAAGCTTTTCAGCAAGAGGATTCAAAGCCTTTGAGCTTTTGGATTGTGCATGATAATAACCACAGACAAGACTTTAGTCGCTTACCGGCATGGCAACGCAGAAGTACAAAGGGAAAATCCCATATCTTACAAAGAAAACCACCAACATCCACATAAGTACAGAAATAAACTAATCTGAAAGCCTCAGTTCTGCCATCTTCAGCCTCAGGGAGCAGACTTTTGCTATTAGCACCCTGTGCAACTCAGGCCTCAGTTTACTCAACTGTAAAATAAGGATAAATAGCATGATCTTATTTCATAGTACAGCAAGAATTTTAGGCTTTATTTGGAAAACAGCTTTGACTGCCTCTAATCACTTATTAGCAGCCCAAAACAGAGCTAAGCACTAATCTTTGCTGTTGGTATTAGAAAGGGATCAACTTAGTACTTCAAAGTATAAAATAGTCTGAATTTTTGGAGCAGAAGAAGAGGGAAAGGCTGATGGTAAAACTCTGGATTTAGCCTCGCATACAGAGCTGCTGTGAATTTATTGTTCTCTCTTAGGTTTGCTGTTTAGGGGAAAACCTGAGTAGCTTTACACTCAGTTCTGGGTAGGGTATTCCAGAAAAATTCCTCATGTGGAGTTTAGATGGTGGGTAGAACAGGTGTAGTAAGCCATTTATAGATGGAGAGCTGAGGCTGGGACTTGTTGAAACATCACTGGATGCCATTCAGACATTCTCAGGAAAAGGGAAGGGCTGAGGCCATGTCACTGGCCAAGTATCTTTCTTCCCAATGTCTCTCTTGCAGTCCATCATTCTACACTGATGGCTGCATCCCTCTTCCGCTCTCAGCTTCTATAAACAGGGAGATATTCAAGACCTGTCTGGACACTTTCCTGTGCAACCTACTCTAAGGAGTAGCAAACCCCCTTAACAGAGGGGTTGGACTATATAATCTCTAGAGGTTCCTTCCAACCCCTACAATTCTGTGATTCAGTGAAATACTTTGCATGGGAGGTGAACTCTGACAAGCGTAATTTGTTTCACTGAGGGTGTAAGCATTTTATCCTGTATTATTTATTCCCCTACACAAGGGGAATTAATTTTAACCTGTATTATTTATTCCCCTCCCCATCCTGCCTCTGGGACGAGCATTCCCGCCCTCACCTCATTGCTGCCCCTGACATCCCACTGCTCACCCATTCTTGTCTGCATCTCTGAAGTCCTTTCTGTTTTCCTGTCCCTGCAGTTCATCTGTACAAGTGTGGGGCCATGCGGGACAGCTGTGGCTTGTGCCTGAAAGCCGACCCGGACTTCGAGTGTGGCTGGTGTGAGGGGCAGAACCAGTGCACGCTGAAGCAGCACTGCCCGGCCCAGGACAGCCAGTGGCTGGAGTTGTCCAGCACCAAAGGCAAATGTACCAACCCCAAGATCACAGATGTAAGTCATGGATCTTAACGAGCCAGTGGATTCCCTCTTGTACCCTTCCCTTGGTTTATTTTCTTGATTGGTCTTTGGGTTGGTGAGGGGAAGGTCAAGATTGATCTCTGCTGGATCAGGCGAAGTCCCAAGTGATTATGGGGATGAAGGGGTATGGTGTGCTTCAAAGAGAAGCACACAGCTTCAGGTGTATTTTCCCACCATAGTCAATATGAACATGAATGATTTGTGGATCACAGTCTCCTAGTGGAAGACCTCAGGGCATCTGAGCAGCCCACATGGGGTTGGCAAATCTGACATGCAACATTCAGTAGACCTGGGCCTTCTAGAGGTGCAGCAGGAGGTGAGAAAAGACACTTGGGGGCATCTCAAGTAGACTATGTGAGGCTTACCAAAGGAGCACAGCTCTCTTGAAAAGAGCTCTTTGGCCAAACTGGATGAGAGGAGATACTGAGTGATCCCAGAGTGTTTTGAGATTCACTGACAGGAGGTCAAAGAAAGAGGGCAGGTTGTAGTTCATGCTTCCTGGTAGTAGAACACAGGCAAAGTCCCTGCCTGGGGAAAAAAAGACTCCACTAACTACATCAGAATAAAGTTCTTGGGTTTGTCTGGTTGTCTTTGCAAGGTGAAAGATGTCCCAGCTGATCAATCAAAGCCCTGTACAAAGATCAGCCTTCCCCTTTTGAAGGCTCAAGGAGGAGGCAGGCTCAAGCCAAGACTAAGTGAAACAGTCTTACTAAGTGATAAAAAGAGAATGAAGGCAATGATGGGTGGACATCGCAAGGTTGCAAAGTCCTCTGGAATGTTTCCTATTGATAATGCTGATCAGGGCAAAGGGAAAACCGGGGAAGAGGTAAAAGAATAGAAAGAAAATAAAGAGGGGAAACAGAGGAAGGAAGAGACAGCAAGGAGGGGGAATCAGGACTCCAGTCTACAGTGATTTTATCTGCTCTTAGGATGCTTTTGCCATAATGATGGGCATCATTTTCAAGGTCATAGGCAGATAGAGTGACAGATATGAGCCATAATAATGGGAAACTGCAACTTTACCAACTGCACCCTGACTTAAGCACTTCTCAGTCACTGTACCTTAATTAAGATGTTTTGCAGAATGAATAGGGCCTTATTTTGCAACTGAGAATGGTAAGGAAGAAAATAAGATGGGGAGGAAGAGGGGAAAAACACTGAATATCTAGCCTCCTTGGTTGTTGTTTAATATGGAATGTAAGGTGGACTACTTTTCTAGAAACCAAGGAATGAAAGAATCAAAAGGTGCGGGTACTATGGATGAACCTCAAACCTGTGTCTGTGGGTGAAATGGTTTTGTCCAGGTCTATGGTTTTGTGAGAGCAAACTCTGGGTAGAGTCTGGTTTTATCAGATGCTACTGAAAAGAGCTCCTCTGATTTTGTTTCTGTTCATCTTCCTGTAATCTGTCACTCTTCGAAGTACTCAGTGAGTTGGATTGCCCAAGTGCCATTATGATGTTTCCAAGGTGGAGATCTCCACCACGCTTCTATTTGTCTGCAGCTGGTCAATCTGAATGCACCTGGAGCTGTGAAACCAAACCCAATGACAGCCAGAATAAATGGTTACTTCTGAAAGTTCACTTCTGGGACTTTGAAAATTACAGGGAGCTGAGGGGAAAGAAACCCTTATGAATCTTTTAATGTCTCAAAAATTAAGAAAGATGCAGAAATTTTAGATAGATTAATAGAATTTGGTATTGAGAAGATGATAGATAACCAACTAAAACAGAAGTCCACACCACAAGGACCTTCCCATGCAATAGCACACTGTTCTGAAGGTCCATCCACATTTCTTTACTGTGCTTTGACTCACATGCATTACCTGCAGTCTCCTTATGAAGTGAAAATCACTCATTCGCCACGTTACAGCTCCAGAAGGAACACACTTCCATTTCTGCTGGCATTTCCTCCAACAGCTCCCAAAGCTCGAACAGATTATTGCAGTATTCGCTCATGAAATATTCCAACTGTCTGGTGCGATCATAAGTAGCTCTTGCAAAGTCTTTTTCTGAGCCATTAGCATGGAAGTAATCTCAAGTGACTGGATATATATTGCAGCTAATGGTACGTCTGGAGAGGTTGGTAAAAGCGTGCATATCCTGGCGAGGAGCCAGGGAAATATCTGTGCAGGCGAGGGAGGAGAAATAACATGTGTCCTCACACTTGCACAGGCGCACGCACGTGGCAATCCAGAGCACAGCTTCCCACAGCCTGTATTTATTTCCTGTCTCCGGCATTTATATTGCCACTAAGTGAAATTAAGAGGCTTACAGATTTGTTCAGCCACAGAACCTTCTTAGGAGTGTCAATTCAGGGCCAGGATGGATGGGGCTTTGAGCAGCCTGGTCTGGTGGGAGGTGTCCCTGCCTATTGCAGGGAGTTGGAACTTGATGATCTGAAAGGTCCCTTCCAAACCCGAATCATTCTATGATATGGTTGGTACTAGCAAAGGGTGTAAATTGTGATGCAGTGTCGTAGCTCTGGGTCTTAAAGAGAAAACTGGGGCTTCCTGGCAGCTTTCATATCCCTGCTTGTGTTTCCCTCTGCAAAAACTGACAGGTCTCTTTCCAGATTTTTGCACCTACGATAGAAACAGGCTCCTTCTCTCTTGCTGTGAAAACACTGCAGTAGCACCTTCTTGTTGTAGGCATCTGAAGGAGTGCGATGAACTGGGCTTAAAAATTTCCTGTACCCATCTGGTGGAATTCCAGGTCCCCCTGCTTTAAGGAACTGAGTTGGCTTTGAAGTTAGCCTTCAAAAAAGGGGAGACTGAGGTTAGATACAAGGAAAAGGGTGTGTTTTTTTAAGACAAGGGTGGAGTGAGGCTGTGGAACAAGTTGCCCAGAGAGGTGGTGGATGCCCCATCCCTGGAGACATTCAAGGTCAGGCTGGATGGGGCTCTGAGCACCTGATTGAGTGGTAGGTGTCTCTGTTCATTGCGGGGCAGTTGGACCAGATGAGCCTTAAGGGTCCCTGCCAGCTCAAACAATTCTATGATTCTATAAGAATTTAAATATTGCATTGTTGTAAGGGAGATTTTCAGAGGCTTTGTGCCAGCTTCAATCTAGAAATTTTCCTATTTGAGTTAATTCTCAGGCCTTAGTCAGAGCCAGAAGGAAGATCATGATGTTTCCATTGAGTTTCTGTGACTTTTGTCTCAAATTCTCCCATAGTTTTAAAAAATGAGGGACTTTTCTGGCAAGATGTTCCTTTTTACCACTACAACTTCTTCTATTCTGTGTAGTGACAGTAGTTATACCAGCAAAAAACCCTCTTTTGACCTGCTATGAGATACATCTACATACTAGCAAGTTCTTTTGAAGATAAGTGAGCCCTAATTAACCACAGACCTACCTACCTGGACACCTGCCTTGCTAGAACAAGTGAAAACTACTTAACAGCAAATTTAATGCCACAAAATGATAGCAAAATATTCTATAGGGAGCTGACATTTCTTACAGAAAAAAAAAAAAAAGTTGAATATGTAAGGAAATATAATAGAAAGTGGAAATTGTGATTTAATTTTCCCTTTTCACTTTTTGTACATGTTAGATTGGTTTGGTATGGTGATAATGCGAGCCTTTCAGCGACACTCACAGAAAGTGTTTTATTTTATCAGGAGAGGATTAACCGATGTTGGCAAAATGATTATTTAAAATACAAAACTTCCCTTGAATAGATATTTATTAGTGATTCAGAATCAAAATAGTTTAGAATTGCTATTTTTGGAAGATAGTTTAAGTTTTCATTGCTGAGCCCCCAGCTAAGTACATCAGGATTAGTTTAT
>JAOWBP010000001.1:2480428-2492805 GCA_028571105.1 Tragopan temminckii
GACTTTGCTCAATTTCGCTTTACACTGAAGTTTCTTTTCACAGTTTCCTACCTGGGCCATTGTAGGGAATGTGCTGCAGAAGTTATGTCTACACTAAACTAACCTACAGGCCCCAGTACTTGTATGTGATCATCTGTGCTATTAAATTATTTACGCTTGTAAGCTCCCAGTGCAGTCAAAGCAAAGACAGTCATCAAGGAAGTGGTTTGTGGTGTCTAATATTAAACAGTCACAAAAGAATATTCTCTAAGGGTGCCAAAGCCTTTCACTATTAAAGATGTACCTGGAAGGACACTGGAGCAGGCTGTCCAGACTAGCTGTGGGTACCCCATCCCTGGAATGTTTAAGGCTAGGTTGGACGAGGCTTAGGACAACCTGATCTAGTGGAAGGAGTCCTTGCTTTCAACAGGAGAGTTGAAACTAAATGATCCTTAGGGCCCCTCCCAACCCAAACTGTTCTATGATTCTCTGATCTTATGACCTGAAAATTGGCCTCTCAGTCAAAATTAGGATAACTCTGGTGCCAGACTCATGGCTGGGAAGCAGTCAAGAGCAGCCCTGGTCCTGCCAGTCCCTCGACTTTGCCTGCCAGTCAGATTGCTTTGCAAGGATCTAGCTGCCAGCCCAGGATTCCCAGTTGTCAGAGCCATTGGCCAAAGGGTACGGACCTGAGAAAGGGAATTCCCCTTTCCTCACTGCACGGAGAGCCTTGCCAAGACTGGCAGATGGCAGCCACGGCAACCGGAATGGGCAACAGGGAATACCATTAGAAGGCCCTTTCAGCCATCCAGTCATATGGCAAAACATTTGGACGCAGTAAATAATTGGAAGGGCAGAACTGAGATAACTAAGAGTCAGCCCCCTAATTTCCAAACTGTTTCAATGTTGAGTAGGTGTTTTCAAGGCTAATTTTCACCTACTTCTAAACAGGCGTGATGGATGGAATGCAGAGTGCTCTCCCCTTTACACATCCCCTCTGCATGCGCCAGAAATACTGCATGGCGATTGATAGCTCTGGGTGAAGTTCTACACCGGGAGAGAAGAGAGTTCTGAAGCTCAGAGGGTGCTTTGGCCCAACAGAGGTGCTGCCCAATGAGATGCAGCAATCCTACCCCTCCTAAGGTCTGGTAAAGGTCCAGGCTGTGGTGCAAATGTCATGTCACCAAACACCAGGACCACTGGGACATCCGTTCATTTCAGACTAGGGCTCAGAGACCACCAGCCAATAGTCCACCACCCTATAAACAAGCATCCATGCTCCCATTGTTGCCCTTCCACTGGACCCTGCTCTCCCATGAAGGTAGCTGGAGCGCTTCTGTAGATATGTATTGGCACATAGCAACTACTGCTATTGCTTCAGTCACTGTCAGTCTACTCTGCACCTAATCTGACACTGTGTTTCTGTTGTGTCTTGGATGTTATTTATTCAGATGGACATATTCAGCTGAGTTCGTGAGGCATACATGATATCACCCTCCAGAACAGATCAAAAACTTGAACTTTGGGCTGGGAATTCACATCATAAACTGACTGGCTAAAGCGACTTATTTCTTGTTCTTTCTCTCATTTATTTGCACCATGGCCCACTCCTGCTTTTTCATAGTTTATGTCTATAAAATGCAAAACTCAGCTGCAGCATTGGAAGCCCTTGCTCCTACCTGGAAGACATCTCCTACCCCTCTCTATGTGTTTCGCAAGTAGTCGGAAGAGAAAGAAGTGGTATCAGAGGCAGAATTTTGGATAGTCTGAGGTTGGACCATATATAAAATACAGTATATTTGCTAGGGAGATGGACCCAGTGATGTATCTGAAGTAGTTTGGTTACTTCTGTTGATCAGTATTTATGAGTGTCTCTAGTGGTGATGAAGAGGTCTCATTCTGCCTCATAGGATGATGTTGTATTTACAAAGGTAGTTTGATCATTCTCTTTTTTCCTGACTTGTTTCTCCAGATCAACCCAGTGACAGGCCCTCGTGAAGGAGGGACTAAAGTGACCATCCGTGGGGAGAACCTGGGGCTGGAGTTCAGAGACATTGCATCTCATGTTAAAGTGGCTGGAGTGGAGTGCAAACCACTGGTGGAAGGGTACATCCCAGCAGAGCAGTAAGTTGGGTGTGTGGCAGAGAGTGGGCCACAGAACATCTAATACTGGTTATTGCTACCTGTGGGGTCTTTGAGGAGTCCATTCCCTCCAGCCTCCCTAAAGTCTAAAGAAGATGCCTCTCCTCACCAACAGCTCAGGTGCTAATAATGCATTTATTAGTGTATTTGGTACACTTCATGTGGTCATCATTGGCATATGGCATAAAATTATCTATTTTTCAAATAACAGACACCACAAGGGTGTTCAAATCCAGTCTGTGAGGCCGCAGCTCCTGGAAGCAGCTTTCTCCATGCAGGAATGATCATTAAGATGCAAAGGTGTCCACCATGCAAGACTGGAGGGCGGAGGAACTTCTGGGGTCAGATCTCTGTCCAGTATTTGTCTACATAATTAAGTGATGGTATGGTGGTTTACAACAGCCAACCATCTGCTTCATTGAGTACGATCAGAAAAAAATAAAAATAAAGCCACAATTTATTAAATAAAGAATAACTTAGTGCACAATTTGGATCCTGGACTGGAAAGCAGCGCAGAATGTGATAAGTCTACAGTCCATTTCCCAAGAACATGGACTATTTGCTCTGATTTCATCTCGCCCAGTTTGCATAACCATCCCTAAACCTTTGCCTGTTTCCTGTTTTCTCCACAGGATAGTATGTGAGATGGGGGAGGCCAAGCCCAGCCAGCATGCTGGATTTGTGGAGATCTGTGTGGCTGAGTGCAAACCAGAGTTCATGGCCAGGTCTTCACAGCTCTACTACTTTATGGTAAGATCCTGCAAGAAGATCTCCTGGGCCCTGAAGATCCTCAGACCCTGGTCCACTTCTCAGTGTCTGTTCTCTGACCAAACTCCATCTCTGTGCTCTTCACTGCCATCCTGAGTACACCAAGTTGTTCCTTCCATTTCCTTTCAAAATCATTTTTATGAGCAAAAATAGCTCTCCTAATTAATGTTTTAACAATCTATTAATAGTCCAAATTATTAGTCCAGCTTCAGTTTGATACAGCCATGGTCCAAAATAGTACAGAACATCTTCATTAATAGTTAAAAATGCTATGTAGAAAAGTAAAAAGGAAGAGAAGAGAGAAGAAAAAAAGAAGAAAGAGAAGAAAAAGAAAAAGAAGAAGAAGAAGAAGAAGAAGGAAAAGAAAAAATAGTAGTAGGTTGTCTGGTGTCAGCTGTGTGTATAGACTGCACTCAGAAAGCAGTCACATTTCTCTTTTTAGAGATATTGCTTGGACTCATAGATGGGTGTGATACACTGTCTGTTGGGGACATCAGTATGCAAAGCAGTCGGAAGGGCTTTGGGCTCTTTTTTTGCTCCACCATAGTGGAGGAAGTTCAGCCTGAGACTGTAGCTTTGCCATGGTGAAAACCTCATGAAAGAGAGAAGCAGAGCCCAGTGCATGCTGCACATTCGACTTGGATTTTTGCTTCTTTCTCCCCTTTTCTGCTCGCTTTTCGTGTCCAAGAGACCTCCTTATTTCTGTAAGGCTTCTTGCTGGGGACATGCAAGCATTGCCTATCCTTGATCTGTTCAGATCTGTGCGTGTCTGAGATGAGAGGGTGTCTTTGTTCCCATCAAAAGCTCTCAACCCCTGCAAGGGAATGAGTCTTTTCTGAAATAATTCACATGCCTGAGCATTTGTTCATGGCAAAGAGAACTGGTAATGAATGCAAATATCTTAGATTTCTCCCTTGAACTGCAGCGATCCCTGTATTTTCCAGTGTCACTCAGGTGTTACTGTGATGTGGGGGACATAGAAATACCTTAAGAAGTAGCCCCCACCTCGCTGACAGAAGGGCTCTTTCCAGGACATTACACTTCAGTTTGTCACCTTTGCTGCTCTTGAAATTACTGTCTGATGTTGATCATCCGTGTCCATCTGTGACAGCTTTTCCCTCCACTCGCTGGCTTTCTGGCTGTCAGCTATCCCAGCCGTGCACAAGCGTGAAGTCTGCAGGGTTTTTCTGCTGCATACCTTGATACCTTTGTGCTAGACAGAAAAAAACGATGCTCCCCAGCCTGCCCATCATATGCCCTCTCCCGTGTCCATTGCTTTCATAGTGGGAGGTGTTCATTGGCATGGCTTGGCTTCCTCTGATATTTCTGCCAAGAGGGTAGAGATGTTGCACACATCGCAGCATGCCTTGGCGTTTTGCAGTGGTGGGTGACAGCTTTCAGGAAAGGAAGATGTTTAAAAACCAACGATGGGCATCACCTGGGAGTTAAGTGCTGCTACCAGACACGTAGCAAATCCTATGGAAAATTGCTTTTGCAAAAGGTTTGAAGCAAAACAAGGTCAAATTTGGCCAATAGGTTCCGCCTCCCTCTCTCCTGTGAGAAATGGAAGGGCTGATTATTTGTACTCAACAGAATATTTTATTTCAGTGTTTTGAAAAAGAGGTAGCTTAATTTAGAGATGATAGAGCAGTTTTTCTCAACACTTCTAAGCAGAACTTTTAGATTCAAAATGCTGTTAATTTGTTTTTCAAACTGGTCTGTGATCAAAAATGCAAATTGCGTTATAGAGTTCAATAAGCCAAAAGGGAAACAAAACATTTGGTTGCATGCTGAAATGGTATTTACGATGAGCTAAATGAATTTTTTAAAATTCATTTTATTGCTGTGATTAATGCCATTGTCTTTCAATCCATGAAATATTACCTTCGTTCTTCTCAATTCAGACACTGAAGGAGTTTGCCTTTGTTTTGGCTCAGTGTGATTTGGGTTGCTCTGTCTGCATCTCTTCTGGCTCTCTGTTTCAGGAGAGAATTTTGAACGGGCTCAGAGAGGGCTGTGTAGCAACTGCCTTTCCAGCTGTTGCTATTGAACCAATAGAAAGGATATCTGGTTGCATGAACTGTGTGGGTCATGTGTTTCCATGCCCTTATTCCCAGGGTCAGTGATGTGGGAGCCAAGGTCCCAATGTACACCGCAAGGTCAGTTCAGGCACAGCTCTCGTGGCAACTTCTCTGTGAACAGCTTATGCCAGGGAGGTGCTAGAAGAAAGTAAGAGGTTCCACAGCAGAGAAAAGTAGTCAAGACTCTAGATAGATACAGATGACGTGGAGTTGGACTTGTTGACCTTTAAGAGTCCCTTCCAACTCAAACCATTCTATTATTCCATGATTTTCTGGCCTCCTCCTTCCTTCACTGTCACTGTCCACCTCAGCCTGTCACAGATCCAATAGACCCCCATGCATTTTCCATCAACTTTCACCAGAATGGAAATGGTAAACAGTCTGGAGGCTGATTTTTACTGCAGACATGCTGTGCAGTATTTATGAAGGCCACAGTGAATAATTAATGGATTATTGCAATTTGGAAAGATTAGCCATAAAGCCTTTTTTGAGATCGGCACGAAATGCATCAACACTTTGCCAAGGAGCATCGCTGGTATAATTTCAGTATGCAAGAGCCCTCAGTGGGGCATAAGCATTTATCATCCTCTGGGGAGAGGGACAGAAATGCCTGTCCATCAAGGACTGGGACAAGGGGGTTCAGATCTTTAACTCAAATGTCATTATCTGGTTTGTAAAGCATCCAGTATTGCACCAAATGGGCAACTTTCAACCCATTTTCTCACAGGTGGGAAGTAGTCTCCCAACAGCCATCTCATGGGTGGCAGTACTTGGCGTTGGTTCTATGACCATCAATAAGGAATTGAAGAGGCGTTGCCATTACAGCATGAGGCTGTACCCTCAAAATAGAGAAGCCCTTTATATTGAAGACCCTTTCTGCATCTTGTATCCCAATAAAAGCTATTAGAGAATAGTCACAATAATGTAAAAGGAACAGAGCATTTATTTGTTCTTCTTCTCTTCTTATACATCTTCCCAACCTTCAGCAATTGATAGATGAGGGACTTCTTGAGGCAAAATAGTTTCCAAAACACCATATCAGAAACAGACAAGTGTAAACGCAAGAAGTGTCCATCTCTGTTGATACATTTTCTACTGGGCTGCAAGTCTGATTTTCACATTCAGCTCTGCTTCATTTTGAACAAAAGCAAAAAGGAAACCATGCTGCTGTTTTTCAAAATGGTTAACCAGAAGGGCACAGGGAGAGCTGTGTGTGTGTGAAAGAGGGAGCTGTGGTGTGTGTCAGGTATTTTATAAACAGGGATTAATGGTCTCCAAAGCTCAATAAGGTGACTGCGTGTTGTACCTGCTCATTCAGAGGAGCTGAGGAGAGCTTCAAGCGTTTGTGTCATCATTCTTAAAGAGAGGGGAAAAAAAAAATCTTCATTTAAATGCATATAGTGGCTTTTCACTTGGGACTGAGTGGAAAGTTTTTCTATTAAAATGCAAATGAAAGAATAAACTGTAACTCCAAGTTTCTCCCTGAAAATGGATGTCTCCTCTCTGCATTATGGCAATAGGGTGATCTGTGCTTTCAGAGTGCAAGTATTTTATCTTGCTTTTGGGAAGAATGGAGTTGGAGGGCAAGAAAAAGGTTTCAGATTCGAGGCTTCTTAAGGAATGGTGCCCCTCTTTTAATATATTGATGTTGAGTAATGTTGTGTTACCGCTGGAAAAGAGACTCAAACAAGCAGGAAACTGAGAAAAAATATTCATCTGTACAGCATTCTTTCTCATGGCTGACTTATTTCAGAGAACACCTTAACGTGAGTGATGCTGCGTTGTATCAGTGCAGGACATGCATGCCATGTGAGATTGTTTCAGCATCAGCGTCTGATAAAAGAGAAATGTTTGAGTTCATGTGGTGGGCCTGCAAGAGTCAAAACACATGTTCAGATGCTCTGAATCGCAGCTTTCCTCCTTCCCACGGAAAAGGGCTGTGAGCACAGGGGGAGGTTTTAGGTGTCCTCCTGAGCTGCACAGCAGGACCTGTTTCTTTGGTAGATCAATGAACTTCAGAGTAATCTTTTCAAGACACAATAGTTTTCAATGCTTGTGAACTCTATAGTTTTCTCTGGGGGCAAAGAGTCCTTGTTAAGATCCAGTAATTTCAAGACCCAGTTTATCTTGCAGAAATGTTGTTGGAAAAAAAGCTCCTGAGTTGTATCAAATAGTGGAGATAAGAGAGGTCATGACTGCAGTTGTCCCAGGCATGGAGATGACTTTGGAAGCTCAGAGCATTTCTGAATGGGTATAAGGGCAGGCCTTATTCTGCAGGGATTTTGAAATTAGCCTTAGGTCTTCAGTTCATCTTACCAAAGCTGTCATTCAAGCAGTGATGGAGTCTCCACCCCTGGAGGTGTTCAAGAGAAGTGTGGATTTGGCACTGAGGCGCATGGCTAGTGGACGTGGTGGGAATGAGCTGATGGCTTAAACAGCTTACCTTAGAGGTCTTTTTCAACTTTAATGATTCTATTAAGGAACTGGAGACATTCCAGGCTCCTCTTCTACCAGGAAAATATTGGCGTCTTCTGAAGTCCACCTAATGTAATTAAACTTTTGGGGTTGCCTACATTTCCCTAGCACTGTAGGTACCTCTGCTCATCTCCTGTGCTTTCAACATGACTCTTTGCTTTCACAGACTCTGACACTCTCTGATCTCAAGCCGAAGCGGGGACCTGTATCGGGTGGCACTCAGGTGACAATTACGGGTAATAACCTCAATGCAGGCAGCAACGTCATCGTGACCTTTGGGCGACAACCTTGCCTCTTCTACAGGTACAGATGAGTCCTTCCTTCCTTACATACCTGAAAGATGTAAGCAATCACAGTCAAGAGACTTTTTCTGCAGTCCAGACAACCTGTTCTTCAAGTAATTCTTGGCAGAACATCTGTTCTGCAGTGGGACCTTTGCATTCTTCCCCAGGACAACCTTACTGAGTGTGTTGTGGGGTGGGAGAATAGGACTTGTTTCATTGTTTTGATTGCTATTTGATGTGCTTTTTCCATGGCTCCTTGTCAGATTTCACTACAATTCTCCACGGTCCCATGCTTTGCTACTTGTTTTGAGAGTATGTAATTTAAAAGATTCATTTTCATGCCCCTACTTTAGAAAAAGCAAAAATGAAAATCTGACAACATCAGTTATAAGCATTAAAACACCTCCCTTTTATCCAAGAATAGTCCCATAGTGCTGAGAAACAGATGACTTGTAACATTTTAGCTCAGGGTTGGCTCCTGTTCAATTGCAGTTCAGAGGCTTAATGTCAGTGTTACCTGCTGAATGTTCCCTGATCCCTGTGAGAATGAGCCTAAATCCAGTTCCCAGGGGCTCCTGCAGCTCAAAACTGCTAAGTGCAATGCACTTTACTGCCAGTATTGGTGGAAGCTGAAGACAAAGTTGGCACATTTCTCCCAGCTTGTCTTTGCCAGAAGAAGAAGGGCCCATTCACAGGGAAGCTGGGACTACTGTCCTGGGGCAGGATGTTTCCATCTCCTGGCTGTTGGGATCCTGTTTAGCTGCCTGTCATGACTGCAGAGTGATTTAACATCTATAATGCACGAGGGTGAAGTCACAGCTTGTAATTTAAAAGGCCAAATGGGAACCACACTGCTTGGGGTTGCTTGCAGAACAGACTAGGGAGTTTTAGAAGGGATTCAGCATGGTCTTCAGGGAAATTTAAAGAGCACCTGAAGGGTACGTTTGAGGTGCATGCCATGCTACAAGGGAAGAATGAACTCCATTTTATCTTTCTAGGGATATGAAATGAGGCCATCCACAAATCACAGGGCTGGGAAGGCTGAAGGTGGTAGAAGCTTGGATTTTTGGCTCTTTACTGAAGGCAGTGCCACTGCAATATTCAGTCCTGGAGTTGTGTTTGAGCCTTGCCCAAAAGGAAAACATTTACCCAGAATCCATTTTAAGTAAAATCGTGAAATGCTTCCCACTACATTAGCACTTCCCATGCGAAGGTCCCAGGCATGTTGCAAATGGCACTTAAACAAGGCTTACAGTCCTAATGCAAAGTAAACTTTATTATCCCAGACTGGAAAGCTGAGGTGCAAACATTCCCTTTTACGAGCTGCTGCTGAATGTGCCTGCAGGCAGGAAGGAAACATCCATCATGTATTTAATCACACAGAAATATTTCTGCAGCGAGGTCTGTTTTGGACTTCCCTTGAGGTTTACGTTTTGGGATCTGAGTAATAGTGGCATGTGTAGTTTTACTTAAACTGGTGGAAAGGCAATGCCACTTCCCGTGATGAATTTGTCACACAATACTCGGTATATTCCTGCAGCAGTGAGTTCCACCACTTCATAGTTAATAGGTTAAGATCACAGGACATAGGAGTATGTAACTGGGTTCTTACTGGTTTGCTTCTTGCAGATCCTCGTTTATATTTACTTGCTTTTTCTCACAGGAGATCCACCAAGCACATTGTCTGTAACACCACAGCCTCAGATGAAGGCTTTGAGAAGGTGAAGGTGTCTGTGAGAGTGGACAAGGCCAAGATACATCAGGAGCTGCAATATGAATATGTGGAGGATCCAACCATCCTGAGGATTGAGCCTGAGTGGAGCATCTTCAGGTAAGCATCCCATGGGCACATCACACCAGTTCCTTTTATCTTCTATTGCAGCACTAGTACATTTGTATTGGTCCCCGATACTGAAAAGTGCTTTCCAAGCATCGTGTTCACTAGAAAGCACATATTTATCTAACTCCTTCACAGAGCCCAAGAACCATGAAAGCTGGTGGACTTGCCTTCTGGGGAGACATTAAATGCCAGGAATGTTCTGTGTAGTCTCTGCAGCACCTTGGATGCTCAGAGTGTACCTGTGGCCATGTGTACTCCTGGGACAACATTTCCAGAGAACCTAGTGAAGGATGGGCAGGAGCCACACTTATTCTCCAAACTGACTCAGTGTAGCTCAAGGCTGAATGAACCTTCATAAGCAGAGCACAGCTTCCTGGCTTAATGCAGCAAAATCCAGCTGTAGTTTCTCACCAGAAGCTTGTCTTGGTGTCTCCTGGACCCAAATGCCAAGTGATATTACATTCTGTTGGGTCTGTTGTATTCCTAAAGATTTCGATTCTTACTTTTTCTGGTCATAGCTGTATTTTGGGTTCCATTGGGCTAAGGGATGGACGGGGCATCCACAACCTCTCTGGGCAGCCTGTTCCAGCATTTCACCACTCTCTCTGTAAAGAACTTCCCCCTGACATCCAACCTAAATTTTCCCTCCCTATTCCTTATTTGGCTGTCATGCTTGAAAGCTCCAGAGTCATCTCTTGAGATGAAACACAAGGAGAGCCCTGGTGCCTACCCTACTGGAGGGCCTTTCTCCTTGTTAGGTGCTCTTCAGCCCATTGCTGCTGCTTTGGTGAATTTGGAAGGTTCATCTGAAAGTGCCTGAGAGGAGCATTTGTCTTTGTTGTGGAGGACATGAAAACGAGACCCAAATGCTCTCAGAATCCTGTAGAAATGATCTCAGGAAGAGAGAAATTGGTTATTAAATGCACTGGCATTTCCTCGAAAAGATACAAAATAAGAAATCTCAGTGTTCCTTCATTCATCCACTGCAACTCTCTGCTCTCCTGTCAAGCAGGATTGATTGGGGTATCTGGGGATTAGGAGCAGGACTCGTAAATCCCTTCAGTTCAGCTTCCCTCCAGAAGACGTTTTCAGAAATCAATTAGTGCCTTTAATTACCGTGAGGGAATTTACCAATTTAGCTGGATTGAATCTTTACACATAGAGCTTGAAGCTTTTGCGTCTGGATTTTCCATTTTGAGGTTTTATTTTCAGTCAGAGTTCAGGTTATCAGTAAAATGAGAAATCACTTTAGTCCCTTCCTTATTAAAGTGAGTTTGGGACTGGTTGAAGGGTGCAAGATTGACAGCCAAGGAGAGTGAATTCCTCTGTTATCTCCAGGAAAGTTACAGAATAGGGACCTTCCTTCATCTGGCTTCAGACTGGGAGATGAGAGGAGAAGATCTCCAGAGCCTTTTGTTCCTTGGTTTCTCTTCTGAAGCTCCCAGCAAGAGACAGAATGCAACCAAGGAGAGGCTTAAGGTATACTGGCAAAGTTTTGCTTGGCCATGGGGTGCAGAGACTCTATCCCATTGCTTTCTGAAATGAATCTCCTGTCCTCTTTCCCAGCAAAAAGCAAATCAACATGTTTATTTCATGGGTGCTACCTTACTTTCAGGATGTGTAGCTGATAGGCTGGATGACTGAGGATCTATCTGTGTCATCAGTAAGGTTCAGCCTCTAATTTTTACTTCCTTTGATATCTCTAAAATCAGAAAGCATCCGCTTGATTGGTAGTGACTAATTTTAACCAGATCTACTCACCCCACCTCTGCCTTCATGCCCTTTCTTTTACATCTTTGAATCACTCCAAAAGGTTGTAACCTCAGAGGAGAACGCAGTATCTGAAATTACATCTGTGGTTCAGAGTGTCTGGGATCTTTTATGGACTATCACTGTTAATCTGTGCAGCTCTGCCCTGCAGGTTGTAATGAAGGCAATTAGGGTAAAGCAGCCTCAGAGAGCTGGTTGAACGCAGTGCCAACTCAAGTACAGAGAGTCAAACAAGAAATAATTTAGTTGAAACATACGGATCTGGAGATAGACTGAGTAGGCTCTTCCTTGCTGTATCTGTTATGCAGTATGATTCATTGCAGCAAATGCACTGTGCTTCTTTGATTCATCACTCCTAGCTGAGGGACTAAACTGTTTTGAAGGGCAGATAATTGCTGCTAAACTAGCATTGCAAAATTAGTGAATGAAGGTATCCAAACTGGCTTAAAGCCTTCTCAAGTGCCATTTTCCAAGCCAATAAAGAAAAGATTACGGATGATTTATTCCTGTAGTCAAAAAATAATAATAAAAAAAGACTCAATCTGAACAGCCAGGTAACTAGAATGTTGTAAGCCTCCACTAATACTTTTAATTGGGATTTGCTTTGAATCATGTCCAGAAAATATACAGATCTGCAGAATGAAAATTGTGCTTAGAGCTTTGGGGTCAAAGAAGAGTTAAATTGAGAAAGCTCCTGGTGTTGACACCTCTAACTTTTTGTTGGAGGGCAGTATATGTCACTATTCTGATCTGATCTGGGCAAGAAGTGTCTGCAGCTGAAGGCAATGGACAGCAGCTCTCACAAAAAACAAGCAACAGTTGAATTTGCTTGATTTGCAAGCTAGACTGAACCTT
Organism: Tragopan temminckii; assembly: GCA_028571105.1. Taxonomy (NCBI): domain Eukaryota; kingdom Metazoa; phylum Chordata; class Aves; order Galliformes; family Phasianidae; genus Tragopan; species Tragopan temminckii. The sequence goes on from JAOWBP010000001.1 coordinate 2,492,623, forward strand.
TAGGTGGGTTTGTGTCTTCAGTGAACATGACTATGAGGGTGGATAGTGATAAAACGAGGGGGAATGGTTTTAAACTAAGACAGGGGAGGTTTGGGTTAGATATTCAGAGGAAGTTCTTCACACAGAGGGTGGTGACACACTGGAACAGGTTGCCCAAGGAGGTTGTGGATGCCCCATCCCTGG
>JAOWBP010000001.1:2503718-2532708 GCA_028571105.1 Tragopan temminckii
CAGGGATCCCTTTCCTCGATTATCGAACCTACACCATGAGAGTGCTTTTCCCTGGAATTGAAGATCACCCAGTCCTGAGAGATCTGGAGGTATCAGCATTGCCAACTGCAAGATCTGTTGTGACAGTGGAGGGGACATGATGGCTTACAATGCTGTGTCTTACCAGGGACAAAACAGTACTTCATTTACAGTCTAGATTGGAAAAGGATGATTTTTACTGTATTAGATGTTAAATTCTGTTTGATCACTCATGTATTCAGAAAAGTACCATACATCTGAGTGAATTATTAGTTTGCTGTTTTAAGCTCCCCCTTGGTCTCCATCCTGTTCGAGTTTGTTTTTTAGACCATGCAAGGGCCAGGAAAAAAAGTCTTTGAGCAGAACAATATACCTGTGTGTATCACACCGGCTTTGTCAATTGCTGATGCCACCCAGCATCCTTTTTTTCCTGGCAACACCTACAATCTGCATTCTCTGAAGGAGAATCACCTATGCTGTGCTCTGTGGTTTGCAGTGGGGTCAGAGATGCATCAGTCTGCCCATAACCTGCCCATGTGTGCCCTGCATCCCAGCTCTCAATACTGCAGCAGTCTGAGGATGGTGAGACGTTGCCTGGCTCTGCTAGTGTCTGCATGCTGCCTGCGTTACCTCCTTGGCAGCATGAGTTTTACAGGCCTAGATGACGTTGTCCATTCTGGTTCAGGGCTTGGCAGATAGACAGGACCTGCTCTAGGGATACTTGAGCCAGAGAAGCAGGTCATACACCATGTCCAAGGCCAGCAAGGTCCTTGGCTGAACTCTGCAAAGTGTCTGGCAAACTCTGTGCCTCAGAGAGGCTCTGGCATAGAGAGTTTCCTGGAGGCAAAAACTTGAGTTAGTTGGCAGAGAGGAGGAATAGGATTTGGCACAGGCAATTCCATGCTTGGCTGGCTGTGTAATCAGAGGTTCCTGCTACTTTTTGCTCCTATACTTCAGGAGAGCCAAACTTCATCAAACTGTAAGGTGAGAACCATTAAAAAATGATCTGGAAGCATTGAGGACTTGTGGTAATGGCTAGGAAGCTGCAGAACACATTGGTTACTATAGAGATTTGCTTTTGGGATACAGCAGCTTCAACAAATGAGCACACAAGATGAGGAGTGATGAATTTCTCCTCCATGTATATACACACACACAAGCACTTTTATCATACCCACAGCTGGTTTCAAAGTGTGTATTCATTAACTTCAGCCAGCTGACCACTAAAGAGTATCTGAACCTTACAGAGCTTTTAGCATGGATGCTCTCATATGAAGATACGTGTAGAGAGACAAAGAGTTTATGTTTCAATCTGCCACTTTTGATTCCAGGTCAGTCTGAACAGGACTTTAAGGAATCTGATCTAGCTGCAGGTGTTTCTGTTCACTGCAGGAAGTTGGACCTTTAAGGGTCCATTCCAACTCAAACAGTTCTATGATTCCATGATCTCCCTTCCCTCTCTTAATTATTTTTTTCATCTTTGGGTTTCTGCCCCCTTAATCCACTCTATTGCTTCTGCAGTTCTTTCAGTGTCAAAGTCTTTGGATACCAGCAAACCAGGGAAAGGAGTTTCCATCCTACTCCTTGCTCTGTAGCACCTAGATGGAGTCAGTACTTATTGGGAAAAGGCCCCAGAGATCCTGAAGTCAGGAGGTCTTATTTCCAGCTCATTTGTTAATTAACTGCTGCCAGATGCGTTACAAAATACTTCTCTTGTTATTTTTTTTTAATTCTGCGTAGTAACCTGGGGATAGACAATATTAAATGTTCAAGCAAGTGAGTTAAAATATTATTAGCAGGATGAGTGGTAGTGGTTGGTTGATTGTCTCAAGCTATTTAGTAAGTAATTTATTTTCAGTTTGCAAAAACAGTTAAGATCTCTAATTTCCAGAATAAAAAAGTAATGATTCTTTACGGGGACTTGCATTACTTGGTCATTTAAGCATGCTAACTTGGATTAAAGTGCCGAAATGAGGTGGTTAATGCATTCTTACAGCACTGGCATATGTTGCTCTGAGTTGTGAGTCTCCAGCTTCCAGGAATGTTTTTTGAAGGGATGAAAGAAACATGGAGGAATGAGTTTGGGGGTTCTCAGTTAGGACGCATTGGTGTAGCACATAAAAGGATGAAGTACACCCACGGAGTATGGCTTTATTTTGATCCAGAGACAGAGGGGCAGGAAAGGATAATGCCCACTGTAGACTGTGGCATCCAGGGTTCAGTGTTGGGGTCCTAAATTGTTCTACACCAAACCTAGTTCACCAGTGTTTCACAAATGAGAAATACATACCATCTTATCAGTTACCCTGTCTCTAAACGATCTCACCTCCCAAGCCCCAGAGTCCTACTGCCTTAGGACATTGAAAATAGGTTCCAGCTCTGTGCCCTCTCACACCTTCTTCTATCTGTGGTTCAGTGGGCGTGGTGGTGATGGGTTGATGTTGGACTACATAGTCTTTTAGTGTTTTTTTTTTCAACCTTATTCATTCTGTGATCTAGTTCTTCAAACCAAGACCCAGCTCCATGCTCACCACCTCAGCTTCTGTCTCACAGCATCTCTTCATCTCCTCAAAACATGACACCTGGACCTTTTTCTCCCATTACTTTACTACTTTCTCCCCCAGATCACTAAGCAGAGCCCCAAACCCATGCCTCGTGCTCCCCACACTGCACCTTCCCTGTGTTTAGGCAGCTACAGAAATGCAGCTGATATGTGGTTGTTTGCTGGAATGAGGAGATAAGTACATAGGTCCAGACCAAAAGGAGACCCGTGTAACCCCAGGCTTTCCAACATTGACTCAGACTGTTTTTCTCTTTAGGCAGGTTTCTTGCAGGGATTAAAAGAGATGTTAAAGGTGGATAGAGTGAGACTTCAATCTGACAGCAGTAAGAATACAATATGCTATGATACCACATCCAGGCATCAGCAATTTCCTCTGGATGTACCGTTCAGAGACAGACTAGCAGAGTTTGAAAATAACCACCTGGCTGTGGTCGGAATGTCTGTCTGTCTTCCTATCAAATGACTCTCTTCCTTCTTAAAGAACTACACTCCAAAATGAAAGCTTTTCTTTCTTTTTAATTTTCTTTGCTTTTGGAGGCAGCTTTTCCTTCTCTGTATCTCAGATCTGACTTCTACTTGTTGTTGAATTATATAGCTGGAAGAAATGGAGGGCTGAGAGCAGAGAATTAGCAAAGGGTGAATGACTCATTTGGGAATGTCCTGCAAGTGAGCAGTGAAAGAAAGCTATACATTTTTTTTTTTCTCATACAGGTCCCTGGCTATAGGCAAGAACGGGTGGAGAAAGGCCTCAAGCTCTTTGCACAGCTCATCAACAACAAGGTTTTCCTGCTATCCTTCATCCGCACTCTAGAGTCCCAACGCAGCTTCTCCATGCGCGATCGTGGCAATGTGGCCTCGCTGATCATGACAGTGTTACAGAGCAAGCTGGAGTATGCTACTGATGTCCTCAAACAGCTCTTGGCTGACCTCATAGACAAAAATCTGGAGAGCAAGAACCACCCCAAACTTCTGCTCCGGAGGTAAAGATATTCAGGGCTGGGCAACCTGCAACCCATTATCTAACACAAGCATGCAGTTCCGTTTTGAATGAAAATGATGAATTTGCTTGATTCATGCAGCAGAATATGAAACTATATAGTCACTGCTCACATGACCCTGTAGAGAGGGCATGAAGCTGTTTGCAGGGAAAGATGAATAAGGGAGTAGAGATGAGTGAAGGCTTTGCTTTCCTTGCTGCTCTGTGCCTTCAGTCAGTGATTGAAAATTTTACTACTAGTGCATTATCTGTGGATTTTAATGTGAACCTTCAGAAAACTTCATAAGAGCAGCAAGAGATCACATTTCGTAAGCCTTATTTTGGACTTGTGCTAGACCAGCAAGTATATGACATAGAACAGGCTGTGTAATATACTTGGACTGCATGGTGAATAAATTGGAAGTTGCTTTATCATGCCTGAGAGGTGGACAGATCTGAATCTGCTGCGCTTCATGTTTCTGAGTTACCTACATATGTAGTCTTCTTCAGCTGTATTGTGTGATCTCCTGTCTCTTCCTGATCATTGGCTTTTGGAGCCAGTTGAATCCAGAAGGCAGAGCTGAGCAAGACAGCAGAAATGGTTTCATTTGGGTTTGTGCTTCATGGTCTAATCTCCAGGGTTGTGTGGAAAACCTTGAATATGCTGCTCTGTGGTTAATGTAGTCTCCTTTCTTAGGGAAAGGCAGCATTTTCTTCTTTTAGGATCATATTAATCTTCTTTCTATGGTCTGAACCAACCCTTCTGCTTGAAGTCAGGACTTTAAGTAAAAAAGGGGATGGATGGCCTTTGCTACTGCTCAGAGCTGTGTTTGAGGTGCTCTGAGCTGATTATAATGGATGGCTCAGGCAGAGGAGAGGTCTGTGGTGCCTGCTGGGAGAGTTTTCTTCTGGCACACAGCCCATCATGGAGTACTAGCAAAAGGAGGAGCAGTAGGCATTTCCTGGCATTCAGAGTAGCAACGCCAGGGGCAGAAAATGGTTTTCACTTCAGCGTTGTTTGGCTCCCTGAGTCCTACAGCCTGGCTGACAACCTCCCTCCAGCTGTTCTCAGTCTTCCTCTCTGTGCTTCTCCTCTGATGCTTGTTGTCACTGCCTTCTTCCAGTTGTCCCTTCGTTTATCTTCTCCTTTCTTTTCCCCTCTCTCCATCTCTTTGTCTTCTCTGATCGTTCATTCCTGTCTTCTCCCAAGTCCCCCATTTTTCCCTTTTCACCTTCTTCTTCTTCTAGCTCTTTTCTAACTCTAATCCTATTTGTTGAGAATGCACTTTGGCCTTTGGAAGGCCACACGTGAATATATGATCGGCTCCATTCCTTGATATTCAGATATTGGTGCAAGATTCGCTGACAATTATTTGGAGCAGCTGAATTAAACTTATGTTTCTCTTTCCTCCCTTTGACTGTGAGGATGAAAAGAAATCTTTCAAGACCCTCCTGCAGGAATGGCCTGTGGGGTGTCAGGCAGGAGGAAAGAGTTGTTTGGAATGATTTCCCAGCTTGCCTGTGTCCAGTGTACATCCCAAAAGACGTACACTGACCCAAAGAGATCAAAGTTGTCCAGGAAACATGACAAGATTTCAGACCTTTTCTCATTAATGCTAAGTTTGCAGTATGTGATGGGTCCCAGTGATGTGAGTGTCACATCCCCTGTGGGGAGCTCAGAGTGCTTGACTTGAGGATGATGCCATAACCAATGGAGAACAGTTGTTAGATGACTGACTGAGGGGAATACAGGGCAAACAGGTTGGGTTTGACAGATGCAGTCTCTAGAGAGAAACACAGCCGTGATCACTGTAGACAAAAGAAATGAGACTAACTTTATGTTGAAAGACTAAGGAACTTAAAAAACAACCTACAGCCCTAAGCGAGAAACTTTGAATCGCCTTGGTGATGGCCAGGTCTAGCAAGACCCACGTTTACTCATTCAAGCAGGGACTCATGCTTTCTTCTTGAGCAAAATCAGTTCATGCATTGGAAGCAACACAAGCTTGTCCTGTGCTCCTGATGTCCAAACTCAGTTAACCAGTACAAGTTAGTTAATCTGTAGGAAAAGTTCACTCCGAAGTCACAAGATTGATTTTTGTTTGGTTGAAAACAGAATTCAAGGGCTACAGGAATTGCTCTGTGAATGTACCACATTGACACACTGAAGATTATAATTACTCTCAAATGCCAGGGAGATAATCACTACCAGATAAGTATTCTCTAGAGATTTAGATCTGCCTTAAGTACTTATATGACCTACTCATCTGTACGGCCTAACTGTGAGCTCCTCATATTTGATGGATTTATCCTCCCTGAGCATCTCTGAGATTCTTCTCTTTCGTTGATGGAGAAAATGCAGAAAAGACATATAGGGACTTTCCTAGTCACTAGAGAATCACAAGGGCAGAAAGGATTTTCTAGAAGATTTCCTAAATCCAAAGCTAAAGCAGAGACGCTAGGATGTGCTTAATCCTGATGGTATTGTTCCTCATTTTCCATGGGGCTTGGTGATCTGGACAGTAAGATGCACAAAACCAATCTCTTAACCAGGCCTTAGAGATGACTAACTTGACTAACTTATTTCCAATTTTTTTTTTTTTTTTCGTCCCGGTCTGATTTTAGGACAGAGTCTGTAGCTGAGAAAATGCTCACCAATTGGTTCACCTTTCTTCTGTACAAGTTTCTCAAGGTAAGATAAGTAACACTCCTGGATGAGCAGCTGCTTTAACGCATTGTTTCTTGGCGAGGTGTAGTTGGGGTAGCATTGACTTTGAATGACAGCGATCAACAAATGAGTGAAATTGCTTGAGATGCCCTCTGAGCCCTCTTGTTCCTTCTGGAAGGTCTCCCTCAGGAGTTACGTAATAATAATTAAAAAAAAGAGGCTTTCAGCCTTTGAGTCCCATCATTAATGGCTGGGTGATGACATGTCCTCATGAGGACCCACACTGAGCCCTCAGATGTGCTAATTGCTGTTGTCCCATACTTAGGGCCAACCTTTTGGAGAGAGATGCCTTTTCACCTTGCCCTGACTCTCAGTGCAGTTGCCAGATCTCCTTACATCTCACATTATGTCATTTGGACAAGATAACTAACCTCTGCTTGGAAATTCAAAGCTTTACAAACCAGTCTCGTTCCTCTGAGCCTTTCCAACCCCCAGGCACAACCTGTCAAAGGCTGAATGCATGGGAAAGTTTTGAAGGTCCCTGCAAGGTAATTTCAGTGACTAGTATCAGATTCCCTCTTGCAGCTGAAAGGAAAGGGTACAAGGAGGTGACTCTCTAAAGCACTGCTTTTATAAGTCTTTCCACCCACTCAGCTACTTGTCTTCCTGCCTTAGCCTGAACAGTGGCCTGATAAGTGCATGAGACAGGCACACAGAAGCAATATGCTGCTGGCAGATAAGCTAATTAAGTGGGAGACAGGTGTAGGAACTGAGAAAGGGGCCACTTTGCTTCATATTATTAACTTGTTCTTGTCTGGATTTACACCAGAGGAAAATGACCTCGCTCACTGAGTTGGGATGCACCGCTGGAGGGGAGGGCAATGTGGAAAGCAGGGAAATAAAAACAGAGGCATGAGAGAGAAGGGAAGGACAGAAGAAAGCACAAGGAGGGATGCATGGCAAGGAATGTGCAAAGGGAGGGCACAGCAAGAGAGGACAGGTGTGGGAAGAAGAGTGAAGAGAGAGTGAACGAACGAAGGGAAGGAGACATTGGTGAGGAGGTTACTTTGCTGCCTGTGGGGTGCTTGTTGCACCTGACATCACCGATTCAGTTGCACAGAACAGGAGGCACCATGGTTCTGGGGCAACCCTCCCCTCAGTCATTAAGCTGCTCCTGCCCAAGCAGCATTGCTTGCCTTCAGCATAGAAGTGCTCTGGGAGACTGTAGGCATCGCCCAGATACCTGGGATGAGGCACCAGTGGTGCTTTCTCCTGCCAGCCCTATCTCCAAGTCTTTCAGGACCCATCCCACCACCTGCTCTGTTGCAAAGGTGTGGCCCAGCAGCAGTCATTCAAACATCCTTTGTATTTTTTGATGTGGAATCACACAGTGATTCACCCAGTGAGGGTGACTCCCAATGAAGCATCTGCCTTGAGTGGCTGGGGATGGCAAGCAGCAGCAATCACTGAGATATCACGTGGACTTGGGATCCAGATTTTCATCTGTGCTTTTTCTTGCTCACCTGATTGTCATCTCTCACCCTTGCAGGAGTGTGCTGGTGAACCTCTGTTCTCCCTGTTCTGTGCCATCAAGCAGCAGATGGAAAAGGGTCCCATTGACTCAATCACTGGGGAGGCCCGGTACTCACTGAGTGAGGACAAGCTTATCCGACAGCAGATTGATTACAAAACACTGGTGAGTACTTTGAGCATGCTCTCCTATGAGCTTGTTCACCTTTTTCTAGCAAAAGGGCATTTAGAGGAAAGAAGCTAGTGAAGGACACATTGACTTTCTGGGTCTTTTTTTTCTTGCAACCCAGCAGCATAACCTGACCTACTGGTTGCATTCCCTAACACAACAAAGTTTTGTTGCTGGAGAGTTTTCTTGCAAAGCACGTTTGCAATGATAACTACTTCCAATTTAATTCCACTGTGTTTTATCTCATGCCCAGACCATCTTGAGTTCCCCAGGGGCATTGTCTGTTGTGTGAAATCCTATGGAGGTATTCAACACCCATCTGGACACCTACCTGTGTGACCTGTTGAAGGGTACCTGCTTTAACATGGAGGTTGGACTCCATGATCTCTTGAGGTCCCTTCCAACCCCTGCAATTCTGTGATTCTGTGATTTCGGCATTGAGGAAGATGTTATAGTAGCACAGAGTAGGGACCTATCAGATCTTCTTCAGAGTCAGTGCAACATTCCTTTTAAGCAAGCTCAACAAAAAGACAAATGAACTTGATTTAAAGATTTCAAGGGAAATAGAATTATTCCCTGTCACTGAGTCATTTGCTTCAAAATGTAATAGACTGCATGGTGAAAGATAGACTGTTTATTCCTACGTTAGATACATCCAACCTTGGCTTCTATATGAGATTACGTCCTTTTCCTGTATGATTAAAGAGCATCAATTAAGGATGAAGAACACTAAACACCTCTTTTTAATGTAAATATTTGTGGGTCTTCACTTTTTACCTGGATGCACTAATCCTCCTAAGCCTCTGCAGGATGAAGGAAACTTTCTGAGTGCTCAACTCTCCTTGTAATTCCTTTATTTCCCAGAAGTTTGTTCTTAGAACACGCCAGGTTTTAAGATGATCAACCCTTCCTGCAGCAGAGGGTTGGAATTAGGTGATCTTTGATGTCTCTTCCAACCCAAGCCATTCTATGTTTCTATGATTGGAAGATGTTTTGAACTTAGCAGCTGATTTTATGTACACCTTCAACTGAGGGATGTTTATTTTGCATTATTTATTTTACTTGCTTAGAGAGCTGTATCCAGTCAGTGATAGCTCCTTGACCTGCATTAGATCTCAGCATAGGTGGGCTGACTCTACAGATGTCTGTTCTTCTTTGACTGCAATCTAGAGCCTAACTTCAGTTGAATTCAAGTCTAATGAGTTAATGAGTGGGTAGACTTTACTCTTAAATAAGACTACAATTTAATTTTGCATTCTAAAACTTTCCTATTAAATCACCAGAGCAGTGCTTCTTTTCCATTATGTGTAGTTGTCTAGTAATTTGGAGACCTGATCATGGAGAGAATGGGTAAAAGAAAAAAATCAGGCACAGAGCGATCACTTTCACCAAAGGAAATCCCTCCAATCCTTTTAGGCTTGATATAACTCAGCCAGCAAAGGGTAGTAATTATACATCAGCCTGAACAAAGCTCTCCTCCATTTGCTTTGTGTTGTTTGATGTTAATCAGCTCTCCCTCTTACATCTCAAGAGCAGACAAATATAACCCGATAGGAATCTTAGCAGATTTACAGAGATCAGCTTCGGTGAAGAAGATTAAGAAGAAACAGAATATAAATAAGATTGTTCTTCCTTTTGTTTCTTCTTATTTCTGTTATATTTTGTTCTTCCTCTACCTTTTTTGAGCAGACATTATTCTGTTATCTTTTGTCAAAAATATACAGTAATGAAATTAAGCAAGAATTCATTCAGTGCTTGTGGTATAGGAGATTCAGTATTTGTAATACAGGAATTCCCTGAATGTCTCCTGTTCTCTCTACAAAGCATCTGGTCACTGCTATGAGTCTGTAGTGTTTGTGACTGAAATTCATTGGGTTCTGTTTCACGAGTGCTGGATGGATGCTGGACTGAGTTGAGTCACACCTAGAAACAATCTATTTATTGCCATTATTCCACGAAGACAAGGCTTCTTTTGGAAGGGCATTATTCTTTAGCTTTTATTAATCGTGACCATTATTTTAAGTCATGGTTTCAAATGTGGTTTGAGCGAAAAGCAGATCCCAAGAAACTGACTTATCGAAGGAGACAAAAGGAGACAGAGCAGTTTCAAACATCTGGAATTACTAATTTTACAATGTGCACCTCGTTCACTAAATTTTTATTGTTTGGGTCTGATTTATTTCCAGACCAGATAGCTCCAATTTTCTCTGTGCAAAGTCCTATAGCTCTCCAAGGAAGCAGCCCACAGTGAGCTGAGATCTTTGCACTGTAGAACGATTTGTGCACTTGCAGGAGATTTTTCAGCCCATAGAATCATAGAGTTATTTGAATTGGAAGAAGCCTTTAAAGATCATCTAGTCCAACTCCCCTGCAATAAATTGGGACAGCCCAGGAGACACTAAGGTAGCTACAGATGATACTTGCTAGCATAAATGTGCATCAGCTACACAGTAGGTCTTCTCCCAAGATGTATAACTCGGAGAAACACCCTCTGGTGTTAATGTCTTTGCTAACAGTCAGTTATCATCATCTGTGGTCTGCAGTGTTATTAAAAGCCTAGCTGGATTATTCTATCTATGGCAGACGAGAAGATTTCATTCCTGCTGGCTGCCATCTGCCTTTGCCAGAATCCATGGCTTTTTTTAGCCTTTCACCACACCAGAGCCTCTCTGCACAAACCTCCCTCCCTGCTGCCACAGCTCTGCTCTCACTGGGAGATGAAAGACTGTCCATCTCCTGCATCAGCTTCATTTCTCTTGACACAAATAACGCAGAGGAGCAAAGGCCTCGATGTGTGTCGGAAGCTGTCAAGAGTATTGGATAATGAGTTTTCAGAGCTGGCAGGCAGGAGCTGCCCAATGTGTATTGAGCAATGGCATGCTGTGCATGGCCCCTGCACACCTTGGCAGAGTTGAGAGCCTAATGAGATCATCCATTCTGACAACGTAGCCCAGGTTAAGTATGTTTTAAGCTGTGTTTGGTTAAAGCTTTTCAAGGAGTTTTGGTGGCATGAAGGAAGCCAGAAATGAGATACTAAAGGGTTCTCCCATGCTTGGTCTGTTTGGGCATCCTTCTCCTTGCTCTCTTGCCAAGATGCGCTGTACCCCTTGGACCTTCTTCAGACTAATCTAGAAGACCAAAACTATAGTGATATCCTGGTCTCAGGATGAAGCACCCAAACAATACAGAGAGCTTAGGACTAGGGTCCCCATATGGGTAACCACAAGCCGTGTGTTTGTAATTTAAATGCCAGTAATCCCCAGTGGAGATTAGGGCTTAGTTGTGCTAAGCATTGCATATATATATATATACTTAGAGACAGTTCATGGCTGGAAGGGCTGACAGATAAAAAAGCCCAAGGATATAGAAAGAAGGTCAATAAACACAAATCCAGTGAGATATCATAGCCCAAGGTCAACCCTGACCACGGCAGGGGGGTTGGAACTAGATAATCTTTAAGATCCCTTCCAACCCTATGATTCTATTAAAAAGTCAGTGTGAGAGCAGGGCTCAGAGGTGACTATTCTCCTTGCTCCCAGTCCCATATCTTTCTGCGTTGACGTCTTGACTGGCACCCTCATTTTGCTGTGCTGACACAGATCTCGGAGCACGAGTTGCATTCTTGAAGGCAACTGAAGATGTTTACATTGGTGCTGAATCACTCTGTAGAGCTTGCTGTGACTGACATTGGCTCTGTCCAGTTTAAGTGAGCTCACGTCAATGAGACTTGCAGAGTAACTTGATCTCCACAGACATGTGGACCCCTCTAGGATTTCCAAAAGAGCTGATCTAGCCTGTATTACCATGTCATTTCCCTACAAATGTGTAGCAGGAAGGGGGCAACTAATAACCTCAACACTGGATGCATTTCAGCGCTGCTTTTTATGTATAACTCTGTGATCATTTGAGATGAAAGATGCCTCAGAATTATACAACTGTGCCGTTGTCATTATTATCTGAATCGATGCTTCTTCAATACTCCTGAATGTGACACATAAATAATAGCATTATGATGTAATCAATATCTCATATTTATATCTACCCTTTCATCCAGAAAGATCACAGAGCTCTTTGTAAGCAATATCTTCACAAGTCCCTCTTAGTTAAGTATAACAGCACCAAAGGGAGCCTGGTGAGCCAATATATAATTATACTGATAAAATTTCACCCAGTTTCAAGCCACGTTTAGATCTCACTGAATCTTGGTAGGTTAGATGGAATGCGATAGAGGGTTCAGTATCTCTTGTATACTACAGAGAGGAATTTATGGTCGAGGTGAAATTTGTCAAAGTCACCAAAAATAACATGCCTGCACATATAAAAGTTGCAAAGCAACATTTAATGACTCAATATAGCCAGAAACTCCAGCGAACACTGCTTCCAAGTGCAAAGGTGTGCTAAGTTTGTAAAAGTTTATGGACTTCACATTCCTGTAACGAGAGCAGAACACTTGACATAGATGTGGCTAAGAGTTAGTGGACAAATTGCTGTTAGACCCGGTGTTTATTTAAATCATCCCTCCCTCCCCACTTCATATGCTTTGCATTTATTCTTGGACACGATCTTCAGAGAAAATTATATTATCCTTCAGAGAAACCAGAGGCCTCTCGAGTTGAATTAATTTTCTTATTCTTTATTTGAAAGCAGCAAGGCTTTTTTGTTGCTGTTGTTTTGTATATCTTTTTAAGAAGCCCTGCATTTCAAATTAATAGCATGAGAAGGATCTTGGTCCATCCTATGCAGAAGATGGACAAAGTTAAAGCGGAGAGATGAAAGATTACTTTTACTTGTACTGTCAAAGTCAGATGGGAATGTAAGGAGGCTGCTACAATACTTAGACACCTTGCCAGATCTCTAAGGAGCAGGGAATGGGTCAGAAGCCAAAGAAAGCTCTGGATACCAGTTCAGATCCAGCCAGGGTCTGGTTGTGTTGTCTGGTAGCATCTGGGTGAGTGTTATTTTGAAAGACCTGTGAGAAGGTGGGTGTGAAGGGTTGATCACAGGATACTGGCACTGTTGTGAAATGCATGGTTGGTCTCACTGCCTCTTTCTCAGGTCCTGAGCTGTGTGAACCCTGACAACGTGAACAGCTCCGAGATCCCTGTGAAGATCCTGAACTGTGATACCATCACACAGGTCAAGGAGAAGATCCTCGATGCCATCTTCAAGAATGTGCCCTGTTCCCACCGGCCCAAAGCTGCTGATATGGACCTGGGTATGTGAGTGCACAATGGGCTCTGAATGCTCCATGGCTTGTGGGAGAGGGGACACAGCCAAGCTCAACCCAAGCACTTTGCTGTGGCAAGTGCCACCTCTCCAGGTGCTTGGGCAAGGCAGAGTGTCAGCAATGCTCAGAGGGCAGAAGAGACTGAGTAAATTAATGCAAACTCTCCTGGCTTGTGAAAGCTCTACTGCTCTGGCCTTGAGGACTTAAAATCTCCAGTAGTCATCCTGCTTTTCTGCACAGAGTTTGGCCTGCACAAGGCACATCCTGCCAAACCTTCTGGAAAAGAAAGTACCAAAAGCACAAGGTGGTGTTGTCAGCAGTGTTCAGGCTGCTCAGATTTATTCTGAGCTCTTCTCTGGGCGGTGAAGGCTTGGATAATGCATGTCTTCTTGCTGAGTGTCACAGCCCAAGCAGAATTAATTTCTCATCATGCGGGCACAGGAAAGGGGATAAAGCATCCTCCATTCAATGGGCTGCATCCATCTCACCCTGACTTCTTCCTTCTCCTACCAGCATCCCTCCACCACCAGCAGGGCTGGGAGGTGCTGCTCTGACATCTCCAGCACTAGCATTTTAAGGAAAGATCCCTCTGTTTATGAATTCTTGCTTTTTTGTTCCCTTGTGAGATACTGTGCTTGGAGGGTGGAAAGGGCTGCACCAGCTTCACTTGCATTTTAAGTCAGCTCTGGGGCACACAGCCTCAAACGAGGATACCTCTGGGGCCAAAATCAGCTTCTGTCTAAAACTTGGAGCAAGGGCATGAGGGCAGTGAGATATCTGCAGCTGGATCCAGAAGCAGATCCAATACAGCACCTGGAGAACTATATGAAAGGCTGCAGAACAGTCAGCTCGGGGCATTGCTGAGGTGTCTGGCACAGGGCTGGGACTGCATTGTGTGTGACGATCAGCCAGAATTTGCCCTTGGTGACCTTCAGTGAAAGGGGCTTGAGTGGAAAATGATGGAGTCTATAAAAGTCAGCGCAGGAGAGGAGGAATCAAAAGGAGAAGGAATGGATGGATGCCAAGAAACAATTCACAGCAATAACAGAGGCAGAAATAAGAGGTCAGGGATTAAAGTTAAGTGTGTATATGTGTGTGCATTTGTGTAGGGGAGGAGGGGACTCTTGACAGAAATTGCAGCAAGATTCCTGCTCATGTAAGGCAGTTAGAATAATGAAACGATCTGCCAACACCAGCAGCAGTGAAGAACAGGTCATATATATCATCAAGAAGGGACCCAAGATGATTTTGGAGATGCTGTGAGTCAGCAGTGAGTGCGAGGGTGAGCATCAGGCCAGGCCGGGTGCCAGGGCAGAGGAGATGGGACTATTGGGATTGACAGCCAAATCCATTGATCTGTCTGGTGCTGGAGGGTGATCACAGAGCCCATTAGGTTTGGGTCTCAGGCTGGGTGTAGGTGGCAAGTAGTTTGTTCTGCTGTGGGGATGAATGTTGCTTCCATGCTCAGAGGCAGGGATTTGTACCTGTGTATTGCAATCATGAGGGATAAACTGTAGTGCACAGATTTTATTGCAGCTCTGACAGCTGAGAGGTACAGAGCAGAGTGTGGAGGGGATCTAACTAAAGCCTGGCAATTCTGCATCCAGGGCTTTGTTGCTGTGGGTAATTTTGATATTCTGTGTGATGCTGAAGACCAGAAAGTGTGTGCAGCTCTAACAGAAGGGCTGAACACAGTCTCGTCCACACTGACAGGAGACTGCTTAATGAGCAGCTGTTTGGCCAATAGCATTGATGCTGTAGTTGGCAATAATAATAATATTTTTACGTTTAATGATAATTATTATAGAGGAAGATACAGATAGAGAAAAAACAACCCAAAACATTTTCTCATCTAGAAGAAGAGTCCTACCAGCAGCAATATAGTTTCAGGCTCCCTTATCACAGCAGTTAATAAGGTGGGAGGAGCACAGCTGGCATGAGTGAAGCTGGAACAAGAGGGCACGCACATCCAGCCACAGCTTCAGCCCATCCTCTTTGAGGAAAAGGTGCTTGTTGGCACCTGACATCCTTCAGTGACAGTAAGAGCAGCAATGGGAGAGCAGAAAGCAGTGCTAGGCATTAGGAAGCAGCACAGAGCTCTCAGCATCACCCTGCCCCAGGCTGAAAGCTCAGAGCTGGGGAGGTGGCTGGCTCAGCCCCTCCAGTGCATGCTAAGCAGTGGGTCTGAGCAGATGATTATCATCTGGCCTTGAAATCGATCATTTTCTAAAGAGCAACACTGTTTTCTATTGCAAACGCAATTTTCTAGGCTTTCCGGCCACACTAAGGCCAGATTGCTCACATGAAGAAAGCAAACAAGCTAATGAGTTATTTTGAGTTGTTAAATGCAGGGTAGCTGCAGGCAGAGTGACTTGTATGTGTCGCAAATGTCATAATGTTTTGCAGTTACCCAGACAACTCATGGAGGGGGTTGTCAGCTGAAAGCATTTATTTTGGACACCCTGAGGTTACATTTTAGTCCAAAACCCAAATTGCAGCCCTCAAAGTAAAGGCTTCTTTCTACCGTGGCTATTTTTGTTATTATTGTTTTTTTTAAATCCCTTGCCATAAATAAAACATTCCCCATCTTTGGGAAAACATTAAGGTGTGAGAATCACCAAACAGAAATTTGGCTCCACGCTGAGGCATTCACTTTTCCCTGAGCCTTTGGAAAGGGACTGCTGAGGCGGGGGCATTTGGGTTGAACGCCTTGCACACTCAGTGGTGCTGGCTCAGCCTCACTGTGGACCTCACCAGGGCAAACTGTCAGTGCTTCACCAGCATGCAGTACTGAGGTGATGGGTTTAACATCTAGGAACCATTTAAACAGAGTGCAACTAGATCATATTTACAGTAAGGCAGAGAATTGGACAGGCTGGAGAATTGGGCACAGAGGAACCTTGTGAGGTTTGGCAGGATCAAGTGTAGAGTCCTACACCTGCGGAGGAATAACTGCATGCATCTGTATGGTTGGTTAGTGGCTGAGCTGCTGGAGAGGAGCTCTCTAAAGAACCTGGGCCTCCTGGTGGACAGCAGACTGTCTATGAGTCATCAGTGTACTCTTGTGGCCAAGAAGGCCAAAGTCATCCTGGGCTGCATTCGAAAGAGTGTGGCCAGCAGGGCAAGGGAGGTGATCCTCCTCCTCTACTCTGCCCTGGTGAGGCCACATTTGGAATATTGTGTCCAATTCTGGGCTTCCCAGTTCAAAAAAGACAGGGGTCTCCTAGAAAGAGTCCAGCAGAGTGCCACTAAGATGATGAGAGGCCTGGAGCATCTCTCGTATGAGAAAGGCTGAGACAGCTGGGACTGTTCAGGCTGGAGAAGAGAAGACTGAGAGGGAATCTTATGACTCTTTATAAATATGTAAAGGGTGGGAGCCATGTGGATGGGGCCAGACTCTTCTCAGCAGTGCCCAGCAGTAGGACAAGGAGTAATGGGCACAAACTGGTGCATAGGAAGTTCCATACAAACACAAGAAAAAACTTTGAGGGTGACAGAGCACTGGAACAGACTGCCCAAGGAGGCTGTGGAGTCTCTTTCTCTGGAGAAATTCAAAACCCACCTGGATGTCTTCCTGTGTGACCTGCTGTAAAGAAGCTGCTTTGGCAGAGGGGTTGGGTTCGATGACCTCTAGAGGTCTCTTCCAACCCCTACAATACTCTGATTCTGTAACTTGCTTATACAGGTTGAAATATTTCATGTCTCTATCTGTTCTGATACAAGCTGCTTCTTTCCAACCGTGGTGGTCCTTTTCCATGTTAGAAGCAGAGCTGAGTTTCTTCTGTTTTCCTAGAAATCATCACTTAACTGGACACTTCCTCAGTTTTTGTTTCCCACACATCTGGTTGTACTGGAGCACACAGCATAGAGGCAAAAGGTTTTCTTCTTCTATTTCTTATGCTAAACTGTGTCTTACTTGGAAGTTATTGGGAAATGATGAAAAACTCCTAGGACTGGAAGACTAAAAGCAGCCCACCTTGGGCTCTTACGAAAAATCCATCATGAGCACAAGTGATCATGAAAAACAAATCAAGCATGAATAAGCTAGATGCAAATGTTCCCCTTTCCATCGTTGTACACAGCCACAAATCTTTTCATAGCCTTTCAAAACAGACTTAAGGTCTGTAAGAAGAGGTTGTGAAGCACAGTGGAGTGTATACAGATGACCAAAATGAATTGTGTGCATTGTGACCTACAGATGCTCATAGAGGATAGGGTAGACAATGATGACTAGCTCAGAAGAAGACATATGAAGTGAGTTGACAGGTCTTGCAGTTCTGAGTGTTTCAGTTGCCCCTGAAAAATCTTTTCTGTGCTGCTCTTTTCTCTGTTGTTCTCTGGGCATCTTCATGGTGATCAGGATCAGGGAGAAGGCACAAGTGAGGTACAACATCTGTAAGATCAGAGGTGCGGGACATCTCCCCCTCTCCCACCTCCTAGTAGACTCACTCCTTAGAATGGCATTGCTACCACTCAAACAAGCTCCTCTTCATCGTTATCCCCTGGAATTTCCCTTTTTCTGACTCAAGTTGAACGGAAAGGTTGTTTCTTAAGGAAAAAAAAAAAAAAAAGAAGAAAAAAAAAGAAGTAATTCCTGTGTGCAATAAAAAGATACACTATCTGCTGAATGAAATATAAAGGCTTCACAGCAGCTGTCTCCTGAGTTTGCATTTACCACTGCTCCTGATTGGAAGGCTTGATAAAGATAATGGGATTTTTACCTCCCTCCCCCTCTCTCTGGAAGGTGGACGTGTAACAAATTGGATTGGAGTGTGTCTCTCCTTTGTGCTGGCTCACAGAGGAGTGGGCAGATCTGATGAGAGAGGGGATGGGGTGCTGGCAGTGAGGACAAAGCTAACAGTTTTCACTTAGTGCTGTGAATATGGATGTCAGGGTCACCTTTTCCTTCTCTTGTGCCCTCCCAGCCTGTTCCTCTGCATCATAGAATCATAGAATTGTTTGAGTTGGAAGGGACCCTTAAAGGTCATCTACTCCAACTCCCCTGCAATGAGCAGGGACACCTACAGCTAGAACAGGGACATCTACAGTGGTGCTTTGAGACACCACATTTCTTTGCAAGCTGTTCTGTGACCACCCATAAATAGTAAAGAGCACATAGCACTGCTCCAAGGTTAGAAAAAGTTGGGGATTCTTTCCCTGTTATTTCTCAGATTCATGAGAAAGTGCTTTGTATTTGGTCTGGGCAAACGGGCCATGAAGCTGAAGCAAGATGCTCTGAGCCTGCCTTGCGGAGTTCACAGCCCCTTGTCTTGCTCATGAATGGGTCTTGTGCAAAGTCAGGGTGGTCTTTGCTCTTCTCCACATGGCCCATTTTTTTTTGTGAAGGCTGAGGGAAAGGAGATTTGGTAATCACCTGTGTCTGAGTGGGAGTGTGGGGGACCCAAGATGTACATAGAAAAAACAGTCCTATGGTTGCCAAAATGTCCCCATAGCAAAGGGAAGGCTTCTGCTGCTCCGAGGACCCTGTTCAGCCCTCAGGTGTGGAGAAACAGAATGAGGAAAGGTATGCCTACATTTCGTTTCAGAGCCGAGTGCAACTCGGAGAACCCGTGAATTCCTCCCAAAACACTGTATAAGTGTCTGTCCTTTCCCAAATATTTGTGAATAAGGAGGCAGCATGCTGAGACATGATGGAGCAGGGTCGAAGAGACACCATGGGGGTTTAAGGGTTTTGGTATACCCTTCAGAATGCTTTATAAAAGCACTGTGTCCCAGCCCAGCTCCAATTTAACATTTTGTGCTCTTCCAAGCAACGTCTGTGATCTGTTAGCTTCTGGGAATCTTGTCCAGGGGGCACTGAACATAGTGTATCATCCTCGGACATCACAAGGATAATATAGGTGAGGGTCAGAGGAGCTGCAGTGAACGAAGGGCAGTTTAGTATCAGTGCTTAGCCAACGTAACCTTTGCTTACTCTATCAGTATCTCCAGCCAAACTAACACCCGGCAATAAACAGAGCAGCTGACCTCTTCGTACTAATTTAAATGAATAATAAAGGCAAGGGCAGCTTTCCCAATGCATTTTAATTATGTGATAAGAAAACTGCTGAAACCAAAGGAAATTTGCAATGGTCCTTGCATTTTTATGTTAGGAGAAATAAGCAGGGGTGGCAGGTGATGTCTCCGCATCCAAAAGTTCATTTTAATTAACTCCAGCAATTGAATAGACTTTTTGCTTGGGCTCTTGCTCGGTGTCTGGGCCACTGTGATTGAGACATAACAGTCAAAAAGGAAGCTTTGGATGGTTAAGATTGTCTGTGGTTAAGCTACAGTTAAGCTACAGCTATGACTGGTGTCATGAAGAGATGATACATGTCTCTCCTTTTGGTCCTGTCTACATCTTCCTTGCCTACAGGCAGGTTTGTGAACACTCTTCGGGACAAGCTGTGTCAATCCTCCACATGAAGCATCCTTCAAGACTTCTACAAAAGGTTGGAGCACCCTGGGAAGTGATGGGGTGCTCTAGTACTGCAGAAGGAAAGAAACACTCAGCATTTTGAGGTGGAAGCTAGAGGAATGGTATGGTCAGAAACTGGAACCCTTCTGCTCACAGACATACTGCAAAAGCCCCAGTAAAGGGTCTGATACTGCACTGAGCCAGACATTGCTCTACCCAGTGGAGCCCTGTCTGTGACTGAGTCTTGGCAGTTAGACATATCATAGAATCATAGAGTCACAGGATCATAGGATCACAGAATGGTTTGAGATGGAAAAGACCTTAAAGATCATCTAGTTCCAATTCCTCTGCCATGATCAGGGATACTTTCCACTAGATCAGGTTGCTCAAAGCCTCTTCCAGATTGGCTTTGAAGGGTTAGGATATTCACAATTTCTTCTTCTTTCTTTCTTCATCCTCATAATAAGGAATTTCTTGCTAATATCTAATGTAATCTCACTCTTTTCTAAATCATAAGTTATTACCCCTTGTCCTGCTACTGCACTCCCTGATTAGGAGTCCCTCCCTGGCTTTCCTGTAGGTCCTCTGTAGATACTGGAAGGTACCATAATGTCTGCCTCTCTGCCTCTTAATGAAAATGGGCCACTGAGTAATTTCTATCCCTGAAGCAAGTGCTGTTCATTTTCTTATTTCACATGTTAACAGCTGACCTGCAAAGGGCAAGTGGATCTTAGTAACAGCCACAATGAAGAAAGAACAGCACCAGGGAGTAAACTAGGAGTTAAGCACTATGAATAGAGTGCACCAGGATTTGCTCCATTTAGCTCTGCAGTTGGAAGAACATCTCTGTGGTCATTGCTTTATCTACATAAACTTTCACCACTGTGTATTGCTGTGCAGTGGCTTTGGATCTCTCGTGTGTAGGCAACTGCCCTATATTTTCTGCACTCTTCAAAGGGCTGTTTCTTGTGCAATAATAACTTCATGACAGCAAATTATTTTATCAAGTATAAAGAAACTGGTCTGGTTAACTTAGGACTTGACTGTGAACTTTGCCATATGACTCTTTTTGCATAGCTCACAAACCATTTATGTGAACGTGTCATGATTCATCTGTCACAGAATCATAGAATCACAGAATGGCCTGGATTAAAAGAGACCACAGTGATCGTCTTGTCTTAACCCCCCTGCTATGTGCAGGGTCGCCAATCACCAGACCAGGCTGCCCAGAGCCACATCCAGCCTGGCCTTGAATGCATCCAGAGCCTCCTTGGGCACATGTCCACTCTCTCCCTCTGTTATGGGCTCTGGGCATTACGCATTCACATATTGTGCATGGTTGGAGGCATCTGACAGAGCGTAATGACCACAACTGATGTGTTGCTACATGTATGCATGTGTCACCACACAGATTATGAGCACAGGGATTACAAGGCTCTGAGGGCTCTCCAGAGCAGCATTCAGTGTCCCTGTTCTCCTTGCAGAGTGGCGGCAGGCAAGTGGGGCAAGGATGATCCTCCAGGATGAAGACATCACAACCAAGATAGAGAATGACTGGAAGAGACTCAACACGCTGGCACACTATCAGGTAACTCTGGGAGAGGGTGGGTTAGAAGGTATATCAGTCAAGAAGGTGCTAAGTAGAAGGGTAAAGTGTTGTTCTCCAAGATGCAGAGTTAAACAGTTATTGAGTGGGCAATAACTGAACAGAGCTCCTGTTGAGCACATCCATCCCACTCCTTCTAGGAGCATCATTAGAGATGAAGACAAGGGAAGAAATAAGACTCTGTCTGTCTCGAAAGAGAGGCAGTTCGGGTGAGCAGAGAATGTGAAGAAAAGTGTTTCTCAAGAGAACAACATGAATTAACATTTCTCATGTTGACAAACAGAAAACAAGCCTTTCTTTCTTCCTTTTTCCAATGCATCAAAGGCCTTATAATGCTAGCAGAGTCCAGAAGGATGGAAAAGAGAGCAATGGAAGAGAAGAAGATTTATTGTCTGAAAAAAAGGAGGAGGAAAGCAGCATGACTGGAGAGAGCAGTGCAGTGGAGATGACACTGCACTAGGATCCCCTGATTTAATCCCTTTGTGACTTGCCTTAAGACAAGGTTTCTCATCATCTCTGCATAACCTTGAGACCCATAGAAGAGGGATAAAGTTGTCCAAATACATCATATAAAAGTGTTAGATTTAATGAAAATGGAGTTTTGGTCAAAAGGTTCCCCAGTTCTTTCCACTCCTGCAAATAAATAAATAAATAAATAAGTGGATAAAATAAACCAACTCATTAAGTTTAGTCCGATGCTGACAATTCTGTCATTTCTTTAATCACACCTCAGCAATATGTGTTTCATAACAAGATATCTTTCTCATTTAAGGGCTGACCTGAGGAGGCAGCAGGCAATCATTTGAAAAAGGAACAAAACTTTTCACTTCAGATTGACTGAAAGATTGCTGGCTGACTCCAGAAGACATTTTATGTTTTTTGGTTTTTGGTTTTTTTTTGCAAGAAGGAAGGGCTTCTGTTTCATTTCATCAGCAGACCAAGTATAATTTTTTCCCCCTTATGTGCTTTTTTCTGTTGTTTGCTTCAGGCAGTGAGCTCCCATGTCTGTGGATGAATAGGGGCAGAATAGGTCCACAGCTGCTGGGGGTTTGAGCTCTGCATTGCTTAACCTGGGGCACTCACTGATATTTCTGCTGCCTCAGTTTCCCTACATATAGTGTGGGGCTGAAACTACAAAAAGCCTGTAATTGCCTTCCACAATTGCTGAAGGGCTATTTAATTAGCCTCTGCAGTGCTTTGAAGATCAAAAACTCCATGCAAGTGCTAATTATTATTATTACACAGACAAGAGTTAGAAGTTGTTAGCATTTTTTTTTCACCTATCTCCTTTTTATGATGTCTTATTTATCACAGATATTCCTGATATGGCTCCTCTGAGCCGCTGACTTGTTAACATTTCTGATAAAGGACCCACATGAATCACTTAGCTGTAGAAATGCAAAGCCTGGCTCATTTCAGAAAGCTCTGCTTTCTGTTGGAACACTATCCCACTATGTCCTCACACAGCCTCTCCACCCCTGCTGAGATCCTCTGAAACAGCAAAGAGAAAGAGTTCATGGTGGTCAGTTCTAGCCAGCAGTGCATTTGTTGCCTGGAAAGGGAAGACTGTGCACTGAGAGGCTGACAGGATGAGTCAGAGTGGAAAATGTAGGTATCTTCATCTGAGCTGTGTATCTAGATACTACTTGCAATCAGGGTGGGAGGAGCAGAAAATTTCACATCAATTTTCCCATCCTTATGAGGCTTTCCATCCTTGATGGTTTTTTTCGTGTAAATACTTATTTCTCTCTACTTAAGGTGACTAGCATAGCTGCAGGAGTCTACACTGCAGTTGTCTTCAAGGAAATAATATGAACTCTGGTGTTAATTTTCACTCTTCACCCTCAGAAAATTTCTAGAGCACTGGACAGTCACCTCCATACCAGTCATGTCATCATTGATAATGTTGTCTCTTTTAGGAAAACTCACTTTAAATAGTTTTACCATGAAACAGCACTCCAAATCCTAATTCCTAAGGTAATGAATAAGATGTGAGCTCTTCTCGTTCTTGACTCAGTGGTGGATTTAACTTAAATTTGGACCTAACATAGGAGCCCCATTCCTTCATCTCTCCCTTTATCATTAAATATTCTTCTATGAACTTCTCAGCAGCACCTCAGTGAGGCTGATACCTGTATTCATGTCAGATCAGGCAGGAATGGCTGATTTGGATAAATTTCATCCATTTGGGAAATGAAATGGTGTAAAAACAACTTATGTTTGTGATTTGGATATCTGGAGATCCTTAACACTGATAGCTCTTGGTCGAAAACTGCTATGTAACTTGCAACCTTAACCTAAATTCTCCAGTCTGCCTCTGCTCGTAGGAAATGCAATTTCCAATGTCTGCTCCAGTGTCATAGTCCTGCTCATTCATTAGCTTAGATCTCCGGTGATTCTCCGCTGTGAAAAATGACCCTGTAGTAGCTCCAACCTTTCTTGAAGTAATACTGTGGTTACAAGTTAATCACTTTACAGCTGTGTATGAAGACAAGTTATTTTATTCTACTCACCTTCTCATCCTGACAACTGCTTCCTCATGAAGAACCTACTGTCAGATCAGTGCAAAGACCCTGTCATCACTGGGCTTTATCCCAGGACAGTCTGCTTTGTCATCTGTTGTCCTGGTACCCGAGTCCAGCCTTCTAGTGGTATAACAGGAGATTTTATCGCTCTTTTTGTTATTGTTGTTGTTGTTAACAAACCCTCTGAAGAGAACACTTGAAGCTTTGGTAGAAAATTACTGACTTGCCTGCAGTGGCATGGGTTTATGTCTCAATTTCTGCCATTTGAATTCCTGCTGTCCTTGGCATGCTCCTCAGAAGCCTATTAACAAAGTCAATTTTTCTCTATAGGTGCCAGATGGATCTGTGGTAGCTTTAGTCTCCAAGCAAGTCACTGCCTACAATGCAGTCAACAATTCCACAGTCTCCCGAACCTCAGCCAGCAAATATGGTAAGGATCATTGTGCTGGTAAGGATCAAGAGAGCACTGCAGGAGAGACCTCAGATGTCATTGTGGTCACAAGACGCTGAGCAGTAGCAACAAAAATGATAGGCAGATGAATAGTTGACATGATTTTTTGGTGGATGGAAGACGTTGGGCTCTGGTCCAAGCTGTTGAGCCAAGTGGAATGCTCTTGGGAAGTACCTCTTCTCTCCTATTAGATAATGGAGGAGCCTAAATAATTAACAGTGTACATTTCAGATCACTGTGGTCAGATGGAACGCATCTCACTCTTAGAGTTTTCACAGGGAGAGGCAAGGGAGAAGCACTGCATAGTGTAAGAGCTCAGGTATTTTGGTAGGAAGGGTCTGTTGTGAAGAATCTATGGCACAGATTAGAGGCCTCTGGGACTAGAAACAACCAAGACAGAGGGCATTGCTTGCATACTGTTATATTTTAGTGTGAGTATTATGTGTCTCATCCTGCTATTTTATTATCCCAAGGGAATTTACACCTGGAATAATAGTAAAAATGGCTTGCTGAGGTCATTTGTCAGTGTATCTCAAAGCATTGCACTGTTCTTCCCACTTACACATGAGACAACTGAGAATGAGACAGCTGTCACTCCAAGATGCTATGATGGCATGGAAGGGCAAAGACAAATGTCTCTAATGTGCAACCAGAGCATTGCTCCATCCATGATGCAGTTAGTGTATCAGTTTACTGTTATTTTTCTTTATGTATGAAGGCATCTTTGATCCTTCTAATTCCCTTTAGCTTGAGGGAAAATATGGCTACTCAGTGTCCAGAGGAGCCCCCTTCCTCTTTCTCCAAGGACATAAGCAATCCACCAGACCTTATTAATATTCATCCAGTTTGTCATGTTGTTGCAATTACTGAAAGACACGGTGACCTTTGAAAAGGAAGACTTAAGGGGGGTTAATTTCTCTTGGATTTCTTTAATTCTTTTGCCATTTGATTTTTCAGGGGGAGGGTGTGAGGAGGGATACTGGGGGAGGAGAAGATGTAGTGGGTCACAAGTGATTGTTAATTGCAATTAAGTAAACAGCATCCAGAGAGAAAAAGGATATTCCATCTAATAATTAATATGTAGAGATTGGTAGTGCATTAATAATGTTGATTCAGATCTTGCTGTAGAAATGTGCAACACTCTTCTGTTAATCATGGTTGGAAAAGACTCAATCTGTAGCACTGCTGGCAGGCCAGGGGGATGGGAATGCCTCATGGCATCACTCAGGAACAAAGGGAAGTACTGTCTATAGGATACAAGTTTCCTTGTGGAGGTAATATGTGTGGGCCCCCTGAAGTTCTGGTTCACTTTCTATCAAAACAAGATTTTGAAGCAGAGACTGAAGAGAATAATTGGGTAGGAGTTATTGGATTGTTTTGTTGCCAAAGGAGAAAGAAGCAGCAGCTCCTCCTGAATTTGGTGTTGAGGAGACAGGCAAGAAGTCATATTGGTTGCATCAGTATTCTTATACAAGAAGGTCCATGACCTGTTCTCTGACCATAAGGCCAAGAAGCTTGGTCAGATATGGCTATCAACCACACAGGTAAAATAAGTTGAACTTGCCCCTGTTTGCTACCATGAGTATTTGCTACTGTTCCCTGATCCTGTCCTGGGCAGTGCCTTACACTAGCAGTGCTAGTTGTCCAAGGCCAGAGGTTTGACAGAAAGCATAATAAATGAAGAGCATGGGCAACTGAAAGGCGGTGTAAGAGCTTCATTTAATTTACAGGCATGACCATCGTGTCCTGCTTGGCTCATATCTCTTGTTTTTGCTGAGCAAATCATTCAGTCGTGCTTGGATAGCAGGGCCTGGTCCATATACCAGTTCTGGGATCTTTTGTGGATCACACTGCAATTCCATCAGGAAATATAACTCTTCTGCTTAATGTTGTGAATTGGTCAATGGACATTTATTTAGTTCTGATATGGAAATACAGAGCTCACAGGAGGGGGGATGCTGCAGTATGATTACAGCAATATGTGCATCCCGTTCATATATCAAATGTCAGAGGAACCAGTACTAAAACCAGACAACAGAAAGAGGTCTTCTTCTTGCCTTTCTGATGAGAAAGCATATCTCCTTGTTGAAACTCATTAATTTCAATGCAAGTGCTAATAGGGCTGACACACATGCATCTCTCTTTGCAGAAAACATGATCCGTTACACAGGCAGCCCGGACAGCCTCCGCTCCCGCACACCCATGATCACTCCTGACCTTGAGAGTGGAGTCAAGATGTGGCACTTGGTGAAGAACCACGAACATGGCGACCAAAAAGAGGGTGACCGGGGCAGCAAGATGGTTTCTGAGATCTACCTGACAAGGCTACTCGCCACCAAGGTATATGGAGGGAGTAGGGAAGAGGGTGAGGAATGGGCTTTTGAAGGCTGTGGTGTGACTTCTTGCCAACAAGAAATGAGAGACTGCTCGAGGAGTATCAAAGAGGGGATAAAAGAGCAGAAGGAAAATAGAGCAATAGAAGCGCTCAGAGTGTGGAGGGAGGGAACTTAATTAAGAAAGCAAAGTCAGGAAAGGGACTTGAGAAGTTGAAGACTTGCCCCTAGGGCTGTTCTCTGCAGACCCAGGTCATCCTGTATGCTGTGATCTGTCTGGCTTTGCTTTCCCAGAGCAGCATTATTTGAGTGTTGGCAAGTTCTCCACCTAACTCCTCTTTAAAGGCTCTATAAGAATATGGGCAGAAGAAGCTGTCTGTGTATCAATCTGCTGTTCCACCCCGTGGATCTCTTGGTGGTGGTGCTTTCCTTGGAGAAGCCTGCATTAGCGGAGAGGGTGCAGTGCTTTTCTTTTGCATCACAGAAGGAAACAGGGCAGGTGGGGAGGCAGGCATTTAATCAGACAGATCCCTCTGCAATCTTGCAATCTTCTCACAGTGCAGTGCATCTCTGTGCCCAAATTTCTCTGACACATGAGCTATCTCGATGCAGCCCAGAAGTGGAAACTGCAGCTGTGGCTCAGGTGGGCTAATCAGAGTGTTCTCTCACCCCATTCTGGGCAGGATTAAACCGAGGAGCAATCGAACAGCCCAATCTTTCTTCCTTCTCTAAAGTTTTGACTGTTATCATTTCCTGTCAGGGTGTTAACAGGCACATACATGATTACATTTATTCATGCAAACACCATCTGAGTTTGCTGATCTGGCAAGTCTCCATTACATGTGTAAGTCCTACTGTAAGTTTTACCTGCACATTTTTTCCTCAGCCTGTGGTGTCAGTCTCTTCTCTCTGCCTCACTCCATCTCTGTTGCAGTGGGATTCAAAATACTTACATGGATCACATAATATAGCAAGAAAATGATGATCCCCGGGGCCTCAGTCCCAGATTAAACCAGTGATCACTGGACCATTGCTGATGTACACTGTCTGGGGATATGTCCCCTGCTCCAACACTGAAGTGCTTTTGGTTTATTCCGGATCACAAACTCAACACTTGCTTTTTTTTCTTTTTTTCTGTAAAGATAGCTGGAGAACAGCTGCAAAACTTGCACAGCAACAGAGAGACCAGAAAGGCTGGTGGTTTATGGTTTCCCCTCTTGGGCTGAGCAATTTTCTATCATCATTGTGACCATTTGAGGGAGGGAAAGAGGAGAGAGACCAGTTGCTGGTAATACAATCCCAGGGAACAGTTAGTTAAACTGACAATGATTTTTATTCTAGTAAATCCCTGACCTCTGAGACCTAGAGTCTCTTGCCTAAAAGCTTCAGAGGTTTTCTTTGCATTTGTGTGGGTGAGCATGTAGAGAACTAATTCCCTCTGGAAAGTGAACCTGAGGGCAGCTCTTCGATGTCAGAGCAACAAGATTTCCCCTCAGGGGCCCTTTCTGAGTCAGAGATGCTACAGGGCTTTATTCACCCTGTAGGAGTTCACACAAGCAAAAGGCACCTCTGTTTGTTTCCCAAAGAATAAATCAAGTGGTGAATCAGCAAGAGACACCAGCTTTCTAATTAAGTATTTGTTAATGCTATGTAAGCTTGAGCCACTCTGATGGAACCTGGTGTTTCATTTCTAGTAAAAAGGAATTTCTTTCCTGGGTCTGCAGAGAAAGGGAAGGATTTTATTTTTCAGCTGAGGAAATTTGCATATCAGGAAATGATTGATTATTTTGGCAACCATGTTGTTTATCCACATGTAAATGACTGTGCTGCTTCGGTGGCAGAATCAGTTTTCACAGACTGCCTCAGCTCCTCAACTGCCCCTTTCTCCAGGCCTGGGCAGCCTCTGCTATTCTAGCCCTTCACGTCCTTACTGGAGGTCAGCTGTTCTCATCAGCTAGTCCGGAGTGGTTCTGTAAGCACATGAGGACACCACTGCAATCTCTGTAGCGAATGTTATCACAGAATCACAGTTTCAGGGTTTGGAAGAGACAATCAAATCCAACCCCCCTGCAAAAGCAGGTGCCCTACAGTAGGTCACACAAGAAGGCATCCAAACAGGTCTCCATAGAAGGAGACCACGTCTCTGGGCAACTTGTTCTAGTGTTCCATCACCCTTAGGTTACCATTTTGTCTCTTGAGCAGTAACTGACATATCCAGGCATTGTTCCTAGGGCTTGACTTTGTCCCATGACAGTGTGTAGTAAAATACAAGTAATTAAGATGAAGTTTTTAGTTTTTGTTACACTAATGCATAATAAACAGCCATCTTCTCCAGTCACTGTTGTCCTATTTCTGTCATTAAAACCTTCTGCTCTTCTCTGCCTGGCTTCTATCCCCAGTTTGGGAACGAGCCTTGTATGAGGCTCGTTCAGAGAGGTTGTGGAGTCTCCTTCTCTGGAGATATTCAAGACCCGCCTGGACGCCTACTTGTGCGACCTGATGTAGG
>JAOWBP010000001.1:2541566-2556727 GCA_028571105.1 Tragopan temminckii
AGTGTGTCACCACCCTCTGTGTGAAAAACTTCCCCCTAATATCTAACCTAAACCTCCCTGTCTTAGTTTAAAAGCATTTCCCCACTCTCTCTCCCGTTTGTACGCTCCCTTGAATTGGAAGGCCACAGTGAGTCTCCCAGGAGCCTTCTCCAAGCTAAACTCCCTCAACATTTCTTCATAGGAGAGGTGCCCCAGAGATGCTCCAGTCGAAGATAAAGGGAGTTGTCAGTAGAGGTCATAAAAAACGGTGCTGGAAGGGGCCTCAGGTCAGCCTGCCCAGCTCCTTCCTTAGGGCAGGATCAGCTCTGTCTCACATCTTTCTGACATGTTTTCTTAAAATCCTCCAGCAATTGAGACTCTGCTCTCCTTGGGCAATCTGCTCCTGTGCTTCCCTCTCCTTCACATCAGAGTATTTTCCCTGTTGGTCAGCCAATAATCTCCCTGGCTTTAATTAAAGCCCTGGCCATCATCTCACTGCATCCCCAAGAGCATGGGGTACAGTTCATTCCCTGTCTCTCTTCAGCAGCTTTTGTTGTACTTGAAGTCTGTACATTTTTTTGTCTCAAATGAAACCAAACAACAAACCCGCCTGATATTTTCTCATTTCAGTATCACACTGCTCTTACACAGTACACTTTTCAGCAAGCAAAATAAAAATTTGTCTATACTCAGAGGGTAGAACCTCAGAACCATGTAGGCTCTGCACTAAGAGGGCTCTGGACAGCTTCTTCTCATGGAGAAACTACCAGTTCACTCTTCAGCCACTGACTCAATGCTGCCCACCCATTCTCTGTCGTTTATTCCGAGACAAAAAAACAGCAGGAAAAACCACGCATGTGCAAAAGAAAATCCTTTTTCTTTGCTGTCATGCTGTTCATGCCACAGTCCAATTAGTGTCCAGCAGCTTGGCCTTGAACCTTTCCCTGAAATGGGATTGATCTGAAGTAACACAGTCCTGTGGCTGCCTGTAGCTGAATCAGCATGAACTCAGACTTTGCAGCTCAGATGCCTCCTAGCAAAGTAAAGCTGTCATGCTCTGTCAACAGAAGGACTGACAACATGTCCTTGCATTGCTTCACTTGATCCCGTAAGAGAGCTGGCCACTAGGTTGTTCCTAAGCTTTCATAGAATCATATCATAGAATCGTTTGTGTTGGAAGGGACCCTTAAGGTCTAGGTCTAGTCCAACTCTCCTACAGCAACCAAGGACATCTACAGCTAGATCAGGCTTGCTTTCCTTCAGCCATTCTCTGCTATAGCAGTCCACTGTATCACTTTCATACATTTCTTCCTCCTTCAGTGGTCCGGATACAGCCGGCTATTGCATAACCCTAATTATGTTATTGTTGTAATTGCGTCTGCCGTCTGCAGCACATGGATTCGTTACAAGCTTTTCATATGCTAAAATGATTATTAATGAGTGCAGTCCCAACCCAGCGACGGCACAACAACAGCCATGACAAAAAGATCTTTTGGAAGGCAATTAGCTCCATGCTAAGCTGCCTAAACCACATCTCATGCTGGAAAATTTCAGACTGCAGAAAAATCATTGGCAACACGGCTTTTCTCTTCACTTTGATGAGTTAATGAGCTACTGAGTGGCAGCAGGCACAGTTATTTTTTAGAAACAGCACCACGAAGGAGCCTGTGCAGTTGGTGATGAAGAGAAGAGCAAATGCCCTGCCCTGCCCCCAAACAAAGGGCAGGATGCATTCCCAAGGCACTGTGGTATTGCTTTCCTGAAGAAAACGAGACAAAACCAAACAATCAAAAAAAAAATCAAAGCAGAAACTTCCCAGAGAAAGTTGAGGTTGTTTAAGTAGCAAGAACAATTGTTTTATGGAGGCTAGGAGGGAGCACTGCTATTACCATTGCTATGGGCTGTCTTGCTCATGCAGGCTGGGATGTGCTGCTGTGGTAATAGTCGCAGCTATACAACCTAGTGATCCTCCCATCACCCATGTCAGTTGCCAGTGTGCTTGAGCAAGGATCATGACAGATTCATAGAATCATAGAATTATTTGAGTTGGAAGGGACCTCTTCAGGTCATCTGGTACAACTCCCCTGCAGTGAACAGGGACACCTACAGCTAAAAAAGGTTGCACAGAGCCCCATCCAGCCTGACCTTGAATATCTCTTGAGACAGGGCATCGATCATACGTCTGGGCATTGAGATTCCTCCTAGTTTCTTTAGGCTTTCATTGTTTCTGGTTTAATAAGCAAATTTTCCCTGCCACATCAGAGAATGAGCAGCCTTGAGGTAAGAAGTCAGTCTTCCCTTGTGATTCAGGGGAAACTCGAGCATGTAAAGGATCTTTAGATATGTATCTGTGGTGGTTTCACACTGATGGGCAGCTAAACTCTGCAACACCGCTCTCTCACTCCCCCTTGTCAAAAGAATAGCAGGAGAAAATAAGATGAAAAAAGTTCATAGGTTGAGATAAGGACAGGGACATCACTCACCAATTACCGTCATGAACAAAACAGATTCAGCATAAAGGAGATAAATGTAATTTGTTGCCTATTACTGCCTAGACCAAAGCAGAGAGAAACTAAAAGTGAACTAAAAACACCTTCCCATCATCTTCTACCTCCTCCCCATGAGCAGCAGAGGGGATATGGTCAGTCCATAATGAACCATTTCAGACACTTATTCTTGATCGCTCTCTGTCCCTGTTCCAGCATGAGGTCCCTCCAATAGGATGGGACCTTCCTTAGGTCCTTCCTAAAATGATCCCATATGGGCTTTCCACAGGCTGCAGTTCCTCAAGAAATGTTCCAATGTGGGTCCTTACCACAGGGGTGGACTGCTCCACCATGGGCTTTTCTCCATGGGCTGCAACTCCAGAATCTGCTCCTGGAGTACTGTGTCCAGACCTGAAGCCCCAACACGGGAAAGATGAGAAGCTTTTGGAGAGGGACCAGAGGAGGGTCATGAAGATAATCAGAGGGCTGGAACATCTCTCTTACAAAGACAGGCTGAGGAAGATGGGATTGTTCATGGAAGGGACGGTTCCATGGGCTGCAGCCTCCTTCAGGCCACATCCATCTGCTCCACCATGGGTTCCTCCATGGGCTGCATGAGGAGATCTGTTCTGCATGGTGCCCCATGGGATGTAATGGGACAGCCTGCTCCACCATGGGCTTCTTCACAGGCTCTGGCCTCCTTCAAGCCACATCCACTGTCACGGGCGACTCTTCTTCACAGGCTACAGCTCCAGCCCAGGGCCTGCTCGTGTGGGGGATTTCCATGGGCTGCAGCATCCTGCAGACCACATCCTCCATCTCCACCATGGGCTCCTCCACCAGCTGATCTTTACCTGCTACCCCATGGGCTGAGGGGGACATCCTGCTCCACCACAGGCCTCTCCTGGCTTATGGTCTCCTTCAGGCTTCATCCACCCAGTGGGCTGCTCTCAAGGAGTTCTTTTCCCAGTCTGTATATGCATCTGGGATTGCCTTGACTCAAGCGCAACACCTTGCACTTGGCCTTGTTGAACCTCAGTAGGTTTACATGGGCTCACCTTTCCTCTTTGTCAAGGTCCCTCTGAATGGTGTCCCTTCCTTCTGTTGTGTCAACTACACCACTCAGCTTGATGTCATCAGCAAACTTGCTGAGGCTGCCCAGGGAGGTTGTGGAGTCTCCTTTTCTGGAGATATTCAAGACCTGCCTGGATGCCTACTTGTGTGACCTGGTATAGGGAACCTGCTTTGGCAGGTGCGTTGGACTCGATGATCTCTGAGGTCCCTTCCAACCCCTACAATTCTGTGATTCTGTGATCCCATCTGTGTCACTGATAAAGATGTTGAAGAGAACAGATCTCAAGACAGACCCTTGTCTGTGGGGACCCCACAAATGGCTTTTATGGTCCTTTCCTGATCCAGAGGCCATCAGCTTAAAAGTGCCCACAGGAGCTGCATTGTTGAGGAGATTCTTCCCCTGCAATACCTCACATTTTAGCTTTAGTGTGAAAGCTGTCAGCCACAAGGGCAAAGGAAGGCAGTACACAGGCAGTCTTACAAATGCTGGCAGTGAAAATTCAAGGACCTGAGGGATTTGGTGACAGCTTCACGGTGGTTTTGAAGGCATTAGAAGTATGTAAATGGCAGAGAAACCCTAAGTACCTCTGAGGATCTGGGCTCAAATAGAAAGTAAATAAAGACTCAGCAGGAACGTTGTCATCTCCCTGCTAGGATGGTTTAATGTACACATTTATAATTTCTTTAGATAGCGTAATGATGGCTTCATTAGAAACACTTCTGTATAAATAAATCATTTGTCCATCGCAGAGTTCTGATGTAAGGAGATTGTATGTCTTCTTCCCGTTCTAGCAGCCAGGTTTGATTACTGGTACATGCTTTTTCATTTTTTTCCTTTTTTTTTTTCCCACCACTTCCACATTATCTTGGTTTGCAGTCTTAATGGGAAAGTACTGCACAGCTGTGTGATGAGGTAAACTGAGGGAGATGGGACACTTTGGTTTGGCATTGGGTAACAGACTGTGAACTCAGCACACTGAAATCACAGATTGTAAGTTTGTCATGGTTGGAGAGAAAAGAAAGCCTACAGCACCTGAAGTTCAAATCATTGCATCCTGTCCTTTTCTTTAGGGAGCACTGTATGCTGCTCTTTGTTGTTCACATAAATCACTGGAATTTCATCTTGCTAGGAGAATCTCTCTGCAGGGCTGGGAAAGGGACTCAGGAGCTTTCAGACCTTTGTGAGTCACAGACCCAGGAGAGCATTGCTACCAAGTGAAAGGGAAACATGAGAAAGTTGGAGAAGCTGACTGTATGTGTGCCCATGTTTCCATTTTAGGAAGCTCCCATCCCTGCACCCACTATCCCATTGCTGTTTGATGAAGGAGCATTTCAACTGGTTGCAAGAACCAGACTGGAAAATAGAGCACAGTGCTACTGCTTTCCTCCACCAGCCTTATTTATTTTTGTTGTGATGTAATCCCCTTCACTTTTCATTTCATCCAGCAGGAGAGTGCCTATGCAATATTCATAAGGAACTGGGCTCTTCTCCATGGGCTCTTCTTAGGCACCATAAATCAGTGCATTTCACTGCATTGCAGACTTATTTTTCTTTTTGCTTCCCAAAGGTCTATGGAATGTGTTGTTGCACGTGAACGTAGTTTCCTTTGGGTGCCAAGGCACACCTTATGTTTTAACTGTAAAACTCCAGGGTTCTCAGTAATGTGCTTTGGCCTTGAGGATCCTGTTACAACAATCTCATGGATTCTACAATTCCCTGACACTTCCTCTTGTCAGAAGTGTATGCAGAATAGGTCTGATTCTGTCTATCTGCTGATGCTTGGGGCTGTTTGAATTTGCTGGGATTGGCAAAGGTCTATAAATTTCTATTCATCTTGCTTACCAACTCCTGCAGGAGTTAGTTCTGTAGGACAGCTTCTCAAGGGGTTTCCAGTTGGCTTCTTTCCTCATACACAGCTGTTGAGGCCCAACTGGGGTTGGGGGTTAGGCAATTTATGAAATAAAATGAAGCTCAGACCACTCATTATTGAGGTACTGGGACTGGGCAATAGTTAGAGCAAGGGACTGAATTAGAATGGAATTTTTGGCTTTTCCTGAGCCCAGAAGACAAGAAGATCTGTGTCCAAGAAGAGCAATGTTGTGAATGCTGGAGGCTGCTGTACAATTTTTGAGGTTTGCATTAGACTTTCTGTCGAAACTGAGTCTAGATCTGGAAGCAGTCAAGCTGGAAGGCTACGCACAGAGGTGGGAGAAAGACCTCTGGCTTCTGTGTCTTTCTCTACTGAGGGTTACATCAGCCCATCTCTCTGCAAAACCAGGATAATAACTGAGAATAACATATTGCAATCAATGAGGATGGGACTGTGGGGCATGAAATCAGACTGAAGCCACACTGGAGCTTTCTGGTGTGGAGGGCTTTCCTCTTGCACTACGTTGTTTTTCACAGGAGACTTCTGCAGCTGCTCGTCTCACTGCTGTAGAGAGTATTTTCCCACTTGTATGTCTGAAGGATCCTTATCATACAGCACTTCAGCATCCAATTTCTCGGCAGTGGAAGGCAGCCTCCATCTCAGCAGGTGTCTTGATGCTGTTTACAGGACACCTGTCAGCTCTTTTGGCTCCCTGTCCCCTCTGCCTCCTAATTATAAATTTGTGGATTGCTGTAGCTATGGGCTTTTTTTTTCTTCTCTCTTTTTTTTTTTTTTTTTGTTCCTTGTGCACAAAATGTCAAATTGCAGAAATTAAAAATGTAAATGATGGTGTCTAATTAACCAGTTGACAGCAGAGCACAGCTGCGAGTGACAGTGACTGATTACCTTCTGCAAACCTTGTCCTCCAAGACCTGCCTTACTCAGGGGATGAAGGACTTAAAAAATAGCAACTTCCTTAAAGAGACATTGCTCTGCTGAGAAAGTCTGATGCATGGGCAATGGTCCTGGAGGTCTCCATGTCCAATGGATAAAGCCCCAGTCCTCCTGAACCTGAGGTAGATTTTCCCCAGTCAGAGAGGAATGGAATCCTATTGCTAGAAATGTGAAATAACGCTAGCAGCATAGCTGTTGCTGGGATAGACTGGTTTGAGTGGGGGAGATAGGTAATCTTAGAAATGTATGCAAATCAAGTAGTATAGATGGCACAAACAAGCATGTAAAGGGAGTTTTGTGTTTGGGAGCAAAAGCCTGAGGTCTCAGAGGGCAAAGAGACCAGTGGGTGTTCAGAGCTTTTGAATGCCTGACAAAGGAGTCCAACACCAGTAGATCTTATTTCTTTGACAACGTGGATGAAGTTAACAAGATGTTCTTTGGGATTTCAGTCTCAGAATAGGGTTGAGCAATTACAGCATTTATCTATTATTCAGGAATAGTGGCTCAATCTAATTTCTGTTTTAGTCAGCTTCACTGTAAAAGAAGGATATGACAAGACTTATCATTGATGCTCTAGAAGAGCCTAAGAGTGTTAAGTTTATTCTATATTGTTGATGACTTTCAGTTCTTGTCTCCATCCTCTGTCCTTTCAAGAAACACCTGTAATTCTCTCTCCCAGGTACTATTCAGACATTGCCAAAATGCCAGCAATCAGTGACCAGGACATGAATGCATACTTGGCTGAGCAGTCTCGCATGCATATGAATGAGTTCAACACTATGAGTGCACTCTCGGAAATATATTCCTACGTTGGCAAGTACAGTGAGGAGGTAAGAGCCTTGGAAAGGGAGAAGTTCTGCAGAACCATCAGACAATCCACCCATTCTGATAGCTCAACATATGTCATGGCTGCCTTTCTTCATCCTGGATGAGGGGATGATGGATTTAGGGAATAAAAAGCAAAATCTGGAGAGTCTGGGTTTGTTGGTTTCCCCAGGGCTTTTCCATCTGATTCTCCATTATTTTAATTTTCTGATATTGGTCAATCAAAATTAAATGGCTTTAGCTGATGATCAGAGAAGATCTCCATAAACTCTTCAGCACACGTGGCCAAGAGCTGTTGAGGCATATATGCCCAATGCCATTTACAATACCATAAAGCACCCAAGAATGGTCTATCAAACATGAAACAGATGTTATGAGTATCAAAGACCAGACCTTAGAACATCTGAAGTGGCATGGCAAGGTAATGAATAAATCTGCCAAATAATTGATCTTCAAGATGCTAATCCATTTGATCAGTTGCAAAGCAGAGGTTTCCCTGTAGGGAAAATTAACCCTCATCTGTTGCTGAAAGATACTGGACTTAGTTGTTTTGGAAAAAAAATATAAAAACAGACCTACATCACTTCTTTCTCTCTCTTTTTCCAGATTCTCGGAGCCCTTGATCAAGATGACCAAGCTGGGAAACAGAAACTTGCCTACAAACTTGAACAAGTCATAACCCTCATGAGCATAGACAGCTGAGAACTGTCCTGCCAGGGACACCCTGGGAGGGATAAACCAAGTCGTGCCTCACTCAAGATCATCATCTTTACCAAGTGCAAGTTTTGATTGGCTGTAAGCAGAGTCACCTGAACAGCTCCTCTCTCTCTCTCATTTCTTTCTCTTTCAAAATCTGTGGACAAAGTGAGAAATCCCCAGGGGTTAAAAGAAAAGATTGCAGAGGAATCTTAGCTCTGGGGATATCAAGACATTCAGGTGAAGCTCTCATTTTCACAGCTTCCCCTCTGCCTTTATTCTACAAAAAAAAAAAAAAAAAAAAGAACAATTCCACAGAAACAAAACAAAATAAGACAAAACAAAACCCTCCCCCACCATCGCATCATCACTCTGCAGATGGAAAATCGAGAGGTCACCTCTGTCATGCTGCTTTAACTGCCCTCCTGGGGATGTAGCCTCTGGAGTGGACATAGAAATGAACTCAGTATTACTAAATGTCTCCCCAAGGGGAAGGCAGCCTGCCTGCAGGGATCCTGAAGGGTAGGAGGAAATCAAGATCCTCTCCTGCAGAGCCATTGCAACTCTATCTCTTGATAGGGACCCACTGGGAGAGGAACACCAAGGCTCCCCGCAAAATGCCACAGCTCCGTACAGAGTGGGAACATTGTGGCTCTTATCTGCCTGGGCAAACAGCAGTGTAGTTGCTCTCTTGGGGCAGTAGAAGGGTCAAGAAGGGAGGATGGAGACCAACAGTCTCCTGCCCGTGTGATTCATATGGTTATTCTTATTTTTCGAAGAGACCTGTGTTCCCCTCCGTCTTTCCCATTGTGTCCTGTTGGTCGTAGCACTGCTGCAAAAATGCTCTCTCTTCTCAGTGGCATCCCATTGGTGGTGTTTCTGTTCCTTCTGGCAATGGACAGCACAGCATCTCCTTTGTCCCCACCTCAGCTTGGAAAGCAGGAACCACAAGTCTCGCTTTGTTCCAGACAAGGAGCGTGGCCTCTAAAACCAACCAGAGGGTTTTTTTTTAAAGCTGTTTGTTCTTTTCATTTTATTTTCACAATTGAAACAAAGCTATTGTTGTTTTTTTTTTGGTGGAATATCAGAAGGATACTAAAGGGCTTGCTGTGAAGCAAGGTAGTGCATAGGACTGATGGTAGAAGCTTCCTTCAAAGCCACTCTGAAGAGGAAATATCATCGCATAGTTTGGAAGGAAATCTTGGAAGAAACCCAAACGAAACACTGCAAAATATTCTTCTATCTAGATACTCCAAGTCAAACTGCATGTTTTTTGGAGATCCACAAACTATTGTAAGCTCATTTGCCTTTTGGTGCCAACTCCTGGCCCTTGCTCTTTTCCATTCTGGAACCAGCAGGCCTTGTTGAAGGCACAGTTGCTGACTGTGACGTGTTTGCTCTCTCTTTGCACTTCCTATCCTTTCAGAGATCATTGTCATCACGGGACAAGGATGAGTGATCACCTTGTTCTTTCCTCTGTTCGCCTCCTCCAGAAGATCTACATCTCAATCTATTTCAATGCCAACCAAATAGGAATGAGCTCCTGCATCCCTTCCGCATTTGGCTGCTTTCTCCTGCAGCTGCTGGCCTGCTTAACGCTGTGGTTCAGTGCAGTGGGAGAACCATTGCTGCAGAGCCTTGAGGGAACTGGAAGACCTTGGAACTGGTGTACCACAGAGGCAGAAGCCAGGTCTGTGTTGATCTCACCCAAATGGTGCTCACTAGCAAGCGGAGGATTGGCATCGTGCAATGAAGAATCAGTCCTCATCCATCTTTCACCATCCTCCAAGCTACAGCCTTGGTTTACTTTGCATCTGGGTAGATGAAGGGGTAAAGACAGGGTGTGTAAATTGATTATGGAACAAGTGTATTTGGTTTTGTTCATGCCTCTTGCTAGCAAGCCTGAACCTCTTCAGAGCAATGGCTCATAAGTGTGTGTAAAGGAGGAAGTGGTGCAAACAGGGGTCAGATAGCAAGCAGATTTCATTCAGCCAAACATACACATGTAAGCAAGTCTTTCTAAAACCATTTAAAGAACAGCAGTCCAAAATTGGGTGCATGTGTGGGGGGAGAATATCACAAGATTCATATTGAAACAGCAAACTTAGGGACGCGTCTTGGTTTTAAAACCCCAGACATTTCTCTCTTGATTATAATTATTATTATTTTGTGCGTGTGCGTGTGTGTATCTGTGTGCGCGTGTGCGGTATTTCCTTTTTAATTTTGCTTGCTTTCTGTTTGATCGCTGAGCTGATGGACTCATCATGCACCTTATGGACATCTCAGCATTTTTAAGAGGCCTGCGCAATGGGGATGGTTTGGTTTGGTTGGCTCTGCCATGGTTTTGTTGATCCATTTTGTAATGTTGGGGCATGTTCCAGATCCATTGATTATGGCTGTGAAAGTGGGGTAAATGTCTCACCAGAGCCAGCAGTAAGAAAACTGCAACAACAACACAAACACAATATTTTTTATAAGTACGTAAAAAGGAAAATTAAAAAAAAAAAAAAAAAAAAAAAAAAGGAAGAAACCAAAGGTTTTGACAAACAAAGTGCCACGAAAGATAAATATGGACCCTATTGTCATGCCTTGTACTCACAGCTGGAAGGTAGGAGTCTAAGGACAAATAGCTGGCTTGGAGGGAAGTGGTTATGAGTGATGGGCTATACTGCCTGGACATGTGCATACAAAAGGAAAAAGAAGCTGTTAAAAAAGAAAGAAAAAAAAGAAAGAAAAAAAGAAATCAAAGTGAACTGGCGTAATCCTGCACTGTTACTGAAGTCAGAGGAACACCACAGGGGAAATCTGAGACTCACCTTGCTTCTTTTTGATGTTTTCAGGGCTGTGTTTTTGTTTTATTATGGTTGTTTTCCACTGTTGCTGGTTTATTTCTTCTTGCTGGTACAGAGTTTTTCAGCTGTAAAAAAAATATACGTATATTTCAAGAAAAACTTGAACACCTCAGAGACACTGAGAATGATACGCTTAGGGGAAATGGGAAGCGTCATGAGATTGGTATCTTGATCCCTCCCGAGTTCCCATTTAGGCATTTCCTTTTTCTCTCAACTCTCTTCTCTCCCCTACCCCAGGATTTGAAAGAAGATTTTGTATTTTGATTCTCTTTCATCTCCTCCTCCTTTTCGTTTTCCTTCTTCGTTTTCTTTTTTAACTTTGGTGCTTAAGATGGTTTTGGTTTTCACTTGGAAAAATGGTCCAGAATTGTGGTGTAAATGTGTGGGCTTTGTCCTCTGTCCCATTTGGTGTCCTCCTCCTTTCCATCCACTGTTCCAGCATCTACCACAGTCTATGAGAGGTCTCGGCATCTTTCTTCCCAGCCTCACCTGTTGAGCTAATTATTTTTCTAAATGCATGTAAAATACAATTAAAAACAAAGACACAAGCAGAAGAATGAGCCCTGCTATGACATGGATGGGTTCTTTTTCTCTTCCTTTGCCTTGTTACCCCCCAACTCCTCACTTTACCACAAACTTGACCAAAAGTGTGCCATGTGAGTTGTATTTCACACTGGTT
Source organism: Tragopan temminckii (assembly GCA_028571105.1). Lineage (NCBI taxonomy): Eukaryota > Metazoa > Chordata > Aves > Galliformes > Phasianidae > Tragopan > Tragopan temminckii. The sequence continues at coordinate 2,552,983 of JAOWBP010000001.1, forward strand.
TTCAAGCCTCACAGTAAGAACAGGGGACAAAACTCCCAGAAGTTGACAGGTTACTGGTATACCAGATAATAGACTGATGTTTCCATTTGTTCTCAAACACTGCAATCAACACAGTGAATATTGGCACTTTCAGTACCATCAGAAATACGGAAAGAGAACGTGAGTGAAGACTCCTTGTAGTCCTACTTGAAGAGCAGAGTTTTTTTTCATTGCAGAGTTTGCTTTGAGAATTTGTGTCTAGGTTTGAGGAACCACTCTCCAACATACCGTATCCTCTTTGTGAGTGCATTCACCTATCAACGTCACAGTGAGCTGAGGCACAATCCATCATGTCACGTCCTTTTGCAGTTTGAGCCATCAAACTGGAGTTATGGGAAGAGTTATCTAGAAGAAGATGTTAGAGATTGGTAGCGCTTGAGCAAACAGCATGTGAGAACTAGGAAAAAGGAGAAATGTAGACTCAAGGACATCTTCATCTCCTAACACACACCAGTTCTTCTCTTCCCACACTTCACTCTGTCTTGAATATATTTGAAGATTTGGTCCAGCATGGCATATACCAGTCTTGCTCCGTTGGGCTTAAGACAATTTTCAACATCTTAACCACTGCAGTTGACTTGCCACACCGCTCAACACTAGAGAACATAAAAAGTAGTTTCAACATGAAGAGGATTTACTAGCAGAATTCAGATTGGTATTTGTTTTAATTGAGATGTGTTTACTGAAGTTTCTAGATCTCGTGCATTACAGGGAAAAAGACAAGATAATATCATTGTTTTTATTATTTATAATTATGCTATTGAAAACTGATAGATAAAGTTATAGGAATCCACAGCCACTCTCACTGTTGAGTAAATCAACCTAAATAGTACATAGTATCATAGAATTATAGAATGGTTTGGGTTGGAAGGGACCTTTCAGATCATCTAGTTCCAACCCCCCCTGCTATAGGCAGGGACACCTCCCACTAGACTAGGTTGCTCACAGCCCCATTCAGCCTGGCCTTGAATGCTTCCAAGGAGGGGATATTCACAACCTCACTGGGCAATATTAGCTAAATGCTGGGATACCTATGGTGTAACAACCGAAGAAAAAGCAGATAATGCCAAGAGCAAAGTTGTTTTAAAGTAAGCCACAACACAAAATGCAGATCTGTATTTTCACTTGGAATATGAAGAGCTTTGAGAAGAAATACCATTGTGTGAAATACTCGTCCAAAGGAAGTCTAAAAACCTGAAAGGACTGAGTTCCAGGGCTTCTCTTAGTGGGACATACAGTGTGTCTCCACAAAGGACCCTTGGGTCCTTTCACATACAAGAAAAACCTGGGCTGCTGGAGATGACCAGAACTCTTCTCTCACATCACCAAGGCATCAATAATACAAGTCATGCTTCACCCTTCCCAGTAGCCAGAAAAAGCTCATGAAGCAGATGTATCTGATAACCTGGATAAGTAGTTTCATGCTGTAAAGGGAATGGCAAAGAGAAAGAAAACTGGTCCTGCTTCTCAAACTCCTGGGGCAGGCTCTAGTATGTAAGAGGTTTGTTCCATCATAGCAATGTACTGTTCTCTGAGTGAGCAGTGGCCATTGCTAATAGGGGAAGATGCCATGACCAGATAAGCACTTACCTGTAACCTCATCAATCCTTGATAGTCCTTTCTTCTCCTTAGTTTAGCATGTAGCTGAAGGAGCTGGACAGAGGGCTCTGTTTAAAAATGTGCATGTTGGCCCTGATAGGTTTCTTTTGATTTTTGGTAACTCACTAGAAACTGCACTCAGGAGACCCAGTTTATGTATCTTCCACCCTTGAATGAGGAAATCAGTACAGAAATCCAGCTCTTGAATAACTGCTGTTGTCTAAATGCCTGTAAGCCCTCCTCTACTGGAGGAGAAGGAATCCCTGGGATGACTAGGGAGCCCAGGAATGGATTTGATTATTTTGATTATTTACACAGCAAATTGTGTTTCTTTGTTGGCACAGATCTCACCATGACAGCTGTTGGGTAAAGAGGTACTGGCATAACCTCAGTGATTCCAGGGCAATTTGGTCTGTGCTATCTGGTGAGTAGTAATATATTGTCCTTTGGGGCAAGTGGAGATCTTGCACTGCCCTAGCTCTTGCCATCCAAGTTTGGTTTGCTGTAGAGCAGACAGCTGAAAGTCAAGTGATGCTCCACGTCACGGTGTGAACCTCAGCCTCCTGGCCATTCACTGCTTGAGTTTTCTTGCTTTGCATCCAGCTTTGTCTCCCTTTCAGAGTATAGCTGAGTCCACAGTGTTCTGCAATTGTCCCTCATGTCTGCCACTGTGCAACATTCCTTCCCCTCTGAGAGTTGAGTTGGCCTATGGAGGATAAGTTATGTAGAGAATGCTTTGAAAACAGAGCTGGTTAATCACGATTGATTTGGGACTTTTCAGTTCCCTCCACTGTTAGAGAAGCAACCAAGGACACAGTGGCTTATGGCAATTAATTAATATGCAAAAGAATGACGAAAAAAAAAAAAAAGGATTACACTTGGAAAGAATACAGCCACTGCAAAACAAACAAACAAACAAACAAACAAAAAGCAACAACAAACCAGAGAGGATATAAAGCTGCTTAGTCCAACCAATCTGTTACATGCGTGATTTCTGTTGTCATTGTCATTGTTTGTTCATTTTTTTGTTTGTTAATCTTCTGTTCTAAAAGTGGAGAGTTTACCTCAAGAATTTATTTCTGCTTGGAACCAGATCACCTCAAAGACACCTGCAGCAAAGAGAAGCATGCAGGGAAGCTCAGCAAAGTCAGCCTGCTTATGGAAAATGGGGGGAACAGGACATTTAGGCTCTTTCAACATCCCCTTCTCTTGCTGGTGTGGTTGAATCTGAGGGCAGTACTTCTGAGCAGGAGAGGATGCTCTTCACTTTCAGGTAGACTGGAACACAAGAGCCAGTCAGAGAAACCAAGGCACACGTCTGAGTTTGACATCCTGTCTTAAATATCTTACGGAAACTTGGTGTTACTTAAAGTTTCTTCACTGCTCTTTCCCCATTTCCTGGAGAAAATCCACTTTCCAGCCCAGGGTGGGGGAAGGAAGCAGAGATTAGGTGCTAGCTAAATGCTCCCAGCATTTTCCCCAAGATGAGAGGCAACTGGATTATTTAATGCCACAAGACAGGCCCTTCCTAGTGTCTGACCCTGTGTCTTGGATGTACACACAAGCCTCATTCTCTGTTTTTGCTAAGGCTTCCACCTTAAGTACAAAATCAATGTAAAGACATATCCTTTCACTACAGTGTTACTAACAGCCTCGAAGAGATGTCAAGACAGCATTAGAAAGGAGGTTGGGATCCCTTTTTTTTAGGTTGTTGTTGTTGTTGGTTTGATTTTCTTTTGAATTGATCCTAGTTAAAAAAATCTATACTATTTAAATTGGAATCCCATTGTTTCTTGGTAAAGGCAAAGCTTCTGTACCTTTGTTATAATTAATTGTATACCTGTGTATGTAAATATAAGGCATTCCTATTTTGCAGTCCAGAACAAAAACAAAAAAATAAAAAAATAAAAAAAAAAACAAGAAAACAAAAAAAAAAAAAAAAGGAAAAAAAAAAACCTATTTGTAATATAGAATAAAGTTTATTAAAAAAAAAAATAAAGAAATAAAAAGTGTGCTGGGCTGTGATTGCTGCTTCCTGCGGCTGAATGGAGCCAGAAGGAGGAAATTCAAGCAAAAGGAAACTACGGAGACTGGAGAGGTAGCAAGC
>JAOWBP010000001.1:2556827-2567733 GCA_028571105.1 Tragopan temminckii
GCTTCCTGCGGCTGAATGGAGCCAGAAGGAGGAAATTCAAGCAAAAGGAAACTACGGAGACTGGAGAGGTAGCAAGCAGTTAAAGCAAGTCCATTTTGTGTCTATTCCATAGAAGCCTTTCCCAAGTCCAGACTTTCTCACCATCCAGAATGCATGCTTCCTCAGTGCTCTGAAGAGTCATGACTATGACTTGGTGGTATTCTGGCTTTGACTTCATACTGTTGCCCATGGGCTGTGCTGATGAAGAGTGGTGGGGGTTGGATTCCCACCTGAGCAGCCCCCAGCTACATTTACAGAGAGAACAAAGGCCCAAGGACTGGCATGCTTATGACAATAAATCACTGTGAAAAGTTTTCTTCCCCCAGTAATTCCTCCTCCTGTCCCTTTCTCCTTCTCTGCCTCCCTGCCTTCCTTCCTATGAACCTCTGTTCTTCATTTGAACCTCACTTCTTCCTTCGCTTCCTTATTATCCTCCCTCTCTCTCTCCTTGTTCACAAAAGAACTCATGCATTGGGTTGTTTGAAAAAAAAATAGTGCAGTCCAGACAAGTTACTCTTTTCCATCTGTCTTTTGAGTGTCTTCAGGTGTGCATTTTGAAGACAGATGACAAGTTGCTGAGGTAAATGATGCCAGTAAAGGAACCAAATTCTGTGGCCTTGAGAGTCTTTGATGGGAACCAGCCTCTGACTCCTTTGCCATTACAGCACAGTTGCAGTCATCACACTGAGTTTCACACCTGCAAGAGCTGTAGGCAATTTCAGGTTGTCAAACAAACACCCCAGTCCTCTTGTTTCTTTTCTTCAGCATGTCATGCTAGGTCTGAGGCTGCTTCTCAGGCAAGCTGATTGCAGCACTCATAGTTGGTCATAGAAATAGAATCATAGAATCATTAAGGCTGGAGAAATCCACTAAGATAATCTAATCCAACCATCGACCCATCACCACCATGCCTACTAAATAGGGAGAAATCATCATTCCTCACTTGTTCTCTGTCTGCCCTGGGCGGAGGCAGAGGATGCATCCCTCTCCAAGGACCAGTTGCCTCCATGGGCAGATCTGCAGCCCTCTCATCATCAGGCACGACTTCAGAGGGGCTCTGCTCAGCATACTTGTTTAGAACTGAAGTAGTTCTCCAGACAGCAAGAAATGCAGCCTTTCTCCCCTCCTTTCTCCAACCCCTGCTCTCCTCACAGAAAATACAGAGCAGTGGGGAACAAGTGATGGACACTCTTGGAAAGGCAGCTTAGCCTAAGTAAAGAAATTAAAATCTGTTTTCCCTTTCCTACAGGTATCCATAAACACCATGCTCCCCTTATCTTATGGTTATTATCTTGTGATGCTATCTTTTGAATGGCTGTTGCAAAAAAGTAAATCTGTAATGAAGAAGGTTATGTTCCCTGGGACTGATGACAAACTTGGCTAAGTGTGGGCTGGGTTTGCACTGCTTTGACATGATTTAACATAACACCATCATTAAAAATCCCGATGGACATAAAATTTGACCTGAGGCACCTCCATCAACAGCAGAAATGGAGTTGAAAGATTCATACTTGATTTTCTCTGACCATGCTCTTGAAAAGACAAATATATGCAAAGCCAGGTCCCTTTGGAGCTGCAAGGGGGATGTAATGGTGGAGAGTTCCTAAACTGTCACTGTATAATTTAACATATGCACGGCAATGACGTGGTAGAGGAGCTGCCTTTCTGCTCACTCTTTGTCCCACGTTCCCCAGCACACACAGTGCTGCTGTTAGCCACCAACCTCCCCTGGCCCATAAAGCAGGGATACAGCTCTTATCTTCAGTATCATTCTGGGCACACGGGATCAACATTTTTGCCAACCTCCTCTACCTTCATCTGCCTTCATAGAATCATTTGAGTTGGAAGGGACCCTAAAAGTTCATCTAGTCCAACTTCCCTGCAATGAACAGGGTACCTTCAGCTAGATCAGACTGCTCAGAGCCCTGCCCAGCCTGACCTGGAGTGTCCCCAGGGATGAGACATCCACATATCTGGGCAACACGTTCCAGGGAATTTCTCATTGCTCCCCTTCTCCTGATCACGTACTACTATTCTTTGTTGCACTCAACAGAGTGGAGAACAGGGTTGTTATTGCATGCCCAGAATTGTGATTCCTGTTGTGTTTCAAATAGCTAAGCCTGTGCCACCCACTGAGGAATGAGACATCTGGGAGGTTTTATGGGATTTGCAAGCCATTGAGCCAATATAATGCTTGTGCAAGAACCTTTCTGCTGAACTTGGGTCTGCATGTCTCAACTCAAAAAGAGCATAGAAGGAAGCAAGAAAGCAAGCTTCCAAAGGAAAAGGGAGGCAGAGGACAGCTTTTGCGATAGATTTCAGACTGATACCAAGGAGCAGACGTCGTGATACCAGTAGAAAAGTAACACATGTATGCCAATGGACTTAACACATATAGCCATGAAAATAACACACCTCTGTCCAGGCACTCCTTGGGACGCAGTGGAGAAAATGTGCTTATCACCCAAAGAGATACTGACACCAGTCTTCTGGTATGTCCAAGAAGCTGGTCAGTCAGTCAGGGTAGCAGAGTGAGCTGCTAGAAACTTTCACATGCAAAGAAGACGTTCAGATTTCAGCTGTTCTGAATTATTAGTACACTTAGGAAAAAGAACAACTCTTGGACACTTGTAAAGAAAAGTTATGAAGGTGCTCCTGCTCCCACCCCAAGGTCTTTTTAAAACTTAAACTAAAATGTCTCATAAAAGCTTCCTCTAGGCTAGCAGGATGCCTGAGAGAAGTGTTAGGCTGAGTGTCTGCCAGGCTTTGTATAAACACGAGTATCCCCATTGAAATAACAGCTTCCATGCTGGCGAGACAGGACAGGAAAAGGAAGAGGTGGGGAGGAAACAGAGGGATGGAGAGGTGAAATGAGTTGCCCACAAGCATTCAGCAGCTCAGTCAGAGTCTCCTCAGTTTGTTTTTTGCTGAGCAGTGGTCAAGTCAGACACCTATTTCTGCAATTGGACACATTACAGTATTACATTCTTCTGAGATTCCAACCCACAGGGCAGGGTGTGGTCAGGACCTGAACTGTGAACCAGTAGCTAAACCTCATATGTGGACCACAGCTTCCTCTTGTCTTCTGTGCCAGGAGGAGAAAAGAAACCTCTACACCAGCTATTCCCACGAAAACACCATTCCAAGCAATAAATGGGGCTGCAATTACTTAGCACAGCCAAACAGATTCCAGGCTTGTGGTAACTGCCCGTTGTCAGCTATAAGCTCAAAATGCATGCAAGAGGATTACATGTGTGGGCTTGCTGAGTGGAGAATTTATCCTCAACAAGAGTTGCAAGAGCAGGAATGAGAGGGAAAGCCTCTGGCATGGATGGGGTAGCAGGACCAGACAGCCACACCTCTCAGTTTTAACTTCTGATATGTCTCTGTTCAGCTCTTGTGTGGGCTAAGCTGGGTGTTCAAGGACAACAAGTTATAGAATCATAGAATCATTTGAGTTGGAAAGGAGCTTTAAGGGTCATCTGGTCCAACTCCCTTGCAATGAACAGGAACACCTACAGCTCCATCAGGTTGCTCAGAGCCACATACAGCCTGACCTTGAACATCTCCAGGGACGGGGCATCCACCACATCTCTGACCAACCAGATACATACAGAGAAAGCAGGACCAACTTTGCCACCTTCCTCTCCACTAAAACCATTAGTGTTTTACTGTTCAAGCCAGATTCTTCCACCTCCAAGCTACAGAAAAGAGGCATTTGAAAGCTTTCCTGCTTTTATTACAACAAGACATAATGCCCATTTCCTGCATCAATATATATCTCCAAACTCCTCTGCTGAGGAAATAGTGACTACTTGCGTCAGCTTCATGATATCCCCTGTATAAATGACATCCCCCAAGTGCCCTTCAAAAACCTGTCAGGGCAGAGGCCAGGGGAAGCCAGGAGCCAGTCTGCAGCTCTGATTCCCAAAGCAATCCCAGATGTCAGCTGGGAAAGAATCTTTCCAGCAACCTGGAGAGCATTCAATTTGCCTTTATTATTTCCCAGTTTCCTTACCCGCATTCTGACACTTCACAGGTTCAGCTGCCTGCATCGAATTAAGCTGTTCCCCCCACCATTCCCTCGCTGTAGGATTTTCTTGTTCAGCAGAGTACAACTCGAACATCAGTTCTCTTGCCTTTGCTCAAAAGACTCCAAGACTTCCTTGCTTGTGTTCAGCCTTAGGTTCATTATTTTCCTAAGGTTGTGAGAGTGATGCAAACCATAACTGTTGGCTGATGACACCAAGCTGTGTGGTGTGGTCGACACACCAGATGGATGGGATGCCATCCGGAGAGACCTAGATAGGCTCTAGCAGTGGGCCCAGGGGAACCTCATGAGGTCCTCATGTCTTCCAATCACCTGAACAGCTGTAGGTGTTTCCCTCTGGTTGAGTTGTCCTATCTCCCCATACAAACATCAGTAAAAACAAAACAAAACAAAACAAAAAACCCATATTCTTCAGGATGCAATTCATCTTACTGGAACCTGGTTGGCCAAAATAGATTGGTGAGTGACAAATAAAAGTTCTTCTTTCCTGTTGCTGGCCCTAGGGAGGATGGAGGGGAACTAGCCCAGCTGTACTGTGACTTTCTAATGCCAGGTGGGATGAAGGCCACCAGTGACCTATTTTGACTGTGATTGTTTTAGGAAAGGGAATGTCTCCTGCAAATGCATGAGCCCTGATCTCATCTGTGCTGTGCTGTGTGTTCCCACAACCCAGACAGCATTTGGGAGGAAAGCAGGAATCAGTTTGATCTTTTGCCTTCATCTAAGACATTCAGAGAAAGAAACGAGAGTAACCTTATTATTATTATAAGCTGCTTTGTATTTCCTGCCTTCTCATAAATTCTAATGGGAAGTATACGCAGTGACCTTATAACTCCCCAATATAAACATTATGCCAAGACATCTCCACAGGCCAACTTTCTTTCAGTACGCCATATGGGATGCAGCCCCTATTTCTACAACACAGGCAAGCAGATCACCAGTTAGTCACAATTCATGACACACAAACATTTTATGGGTAGGAACATGACAAGCAGATAACACCACCAGGCATTATGTTTTTCCTGGCTGCATCTGTGCTAGTAAATAAAAGAAGGCCAAGGTAGAGTATCAAGCACTGCATGAAAATTGTCTGCAATGCTCAGCTGTTAGCATGCTCCCCCATACAATGTCAGATAATGCCAGCTAGCACTCTCCCAGGCAATGCTAATTTTGGGAAGAACATGTACTGGAGACATAGCAGAGCATGCACTTCTGCCCTCTTTGCTCTTAGACATGGTTGCTTCACTGAGCCAAAGATACAGCACTAGATCACAAAAAGACATTGGGAAAAGGGTCTGCTGGGTCAGGAAATGTTTTTGACGAAATCTTGGAAAAGGAGCTGATTAAAACATGTGACTATGAGTGACACATATCTGCTCTGGGCTTGTATACTGGAAAAGGAGAATGAGCCCCAAGAAATTTCGGAATATGACCTTTGGTGGGCAGGAATGATGGCAGAGAGAAATTTATCATCCAGAGAAAGTGAAGTCTTTCCACAGCATCCCTTTAGCTCCCAAACACTATTGACTAGGGCTGTGTTGATTTTACAGATCCTTCCCTGTCCAGTTTGGTTAATGCTTTATTGGAGGACTACTGATGTACTCAGCTACAGACCTTGAAGTACTGTTAGGACTTGGCAGTTGGACAAGATGACCTTTGAAGGTCTCTTCCTACTCACACAATTCTATGATTCTATGACCTGTCCTATTAGTCATGGTATAGGGCAGGCCAGCAGGCATGGATGTGAGTTGGATCTCATGTTCTGAATTAGACCTCATGTCCCTTACTTAGATCTCACCTGCCAGTTCCAGTATAGGGCAGAACAGCATGCTGTGTACAGTTCCTGATGCCTTGAAGGAGAGCTCAATGGAAAACTTAGCATCATGGAATCATACAATCATTAAGGTTTGAAAAGACCTCTAAGATCATCTAGTCCAACTGTCCATCTACTACCAATACTGCTCACTAAACCTTATCTGTAAGTAACACATTTCCAGGTTTCTTGGACACCTCTGGGGACAGTGATTCCATCACCTCCCTGGGCAACCTGTTCCAGTGCCCAATCACTCTTTCAGAGAAGTTTTTTCTAATATCCAACCTAACTTCTGGCATTCAGGACACCAGGGTTGCCTTCATGACCATGCAATAGCTCGTGTTCTATGCTTCATTTCCGATAGATGAGTATAAAAGAAATAAGACTGCAAACAGTGATCCAATTATGTTAACAGTACCTAAGCTTTCTTTCTACTTTCATAGTTCCCAAGCCAAATCAGTATGCATTCACCAGGGAAACTGTTTCATAAAATTGCCCTGCTTTGGATTAGCAAAGGCAATCTGATTAAATCCCCAGCAGGGGCAAGAAACAACACCAAACTCAGTCACAACTACCACATCAGAGATCTCCAGTGAATTAGATCCAGAAAAGGCAGCTGTGAGTTATAGGGCTGGAATTCCATCAAGGGCTTCTGGGGAGGTAATAAACCACCGAACAGCTCTGGCAACCTCCCCCATCTTCCCGTCCACCATCCACATACAGAATTATAGCCTCATAATTCAGCTAGGGTCTGTTTGTCTGCAAGAGGACAAATGCAAGGAGCCATCTGTGGGGGTGTAAAGCTGTAAATCCATTCTTTTTCTTGCCATTCTCTACTGCACAGGATGACCGTTCCAAAATGCAGTTAGGTCACCTCGCTTCAGTTACCTTTTGTCTTTTTCCACTCATCCTATTTTCTTCCTTTCATCTCTTCCCTCCTTCCTTTCTTGCTTAATAGAGATTTAAAAGCAGTCACTATCCTATGGACTAATCTACCAGTCAGCTGCTCAAATCCAATCCCCTTCCCTTCATCTTGAAGAGTAAGAACAACATTTAATCTCCTTGCCTCTTTTTACGCACAAACCATTGCTTAGCACAAACCATATTGCAAACATCTCATACATGTTAAACCTTTTGAATGAAAGGGCAATCCTGGTTCTTTTCAAGCTGGGCCAAACTAGGTCATTTTCCTTAATTGCATTCTTTGATGGTTTAGGTGATAAGGGACACCCCACTCTTTTAATATATTTTTTTTTTCTGCCATTTACATGGAGACATTCAGCCTGCAAAGCATAAAACCAGTCTGGAACATTTCAGCATTAAAAGTTAAACAAGTCTAAGTGATTGCAGCCTGTGGGCCATTTGGGGTAGCTTGTACTTCCCAAAGCTTGCCTTCAGTGGTTGATAAACCATCAGCCTGGGAATTGCTTGCCTATTGAGGTGACAAGCATCAAAAAAATAACCTCAACACAAGCTCAGAATGAGGAAACTGACTCAAAGACCCAGTCTTCCAAAAAGAAAGACTAAAATCAAACACAAGGTTGGGACTAGAACTCCCGTGACCACAGCGTGGGTGATGTGCTAGGTCATACCACATCTTTTAACGGGCCATCAAGCCAGTGTAGATATATAAGAAAAAACAATGCTGAAACACTTTACATTATAAAAGTATCTCCTCTTTCCACCAGAATTTTTGAAGCTTACTGAATTTAGGAATATGATGTGATAGTTGCTCTAATCAAGAAACATATCCTGGAAGTACAAGATTTCCGTATATGAGAAGAAAGGTGGCAACGTTTCTCACAGCTCAGAGTCTTCTTTTCCTTATTTGTCATTTTCATTTTATATATGTTAGTATACAAACGATCACAAACTCCATCTGAGTCAGAAGGCAGTTGTACTAGTGTCAAACCATAGAGAAACCAGTAGCATACATACCATGTTTATTTAGGTCAAGATGGCTTACATGCTTATGTGAGTTCAGAGCTTAAAGACCAAAGGATTCATGTTCCTCTGACGGAGGCTCCATGTTCCTCTGGCAGTGGTTCCAAAACCTCTGGAAAGTCTTTTCCTGACACATGGTGACAATGTTGAGGGTATTTTATGTTAATCATTTTGATAACACAGACTTAGCAGACTGTGAGGGCTGTTTCACCAGATGAAAAATATTTCACTGCATAAGTACATGAGGCCATATCTGGGCTTTCTGAACCTCAGAAAGTTCTCATGGGACACATTGGAGCACAGGTTATTGGTCTCAGCATGTCGGAATGACACTTTTTCTAGGCTCCATGAGAAGAGAGATTTTCAACAATAAGTAAAGAGAGCTTCTAACTGCTTGTTTTTAAATACTGCCCTTCATATTTTTTTCTCCTGGGTCAGCCAATCACAAAAGCAAGGTTTGTAATCTAAACTTTTTCCTTAATTAAATGGAATCCTTAAAGGTTTTGTTGCTGTTCTTCTTGTTCTTGTTGGATTGTTTGGTTTTGTTTGGATTTTGTACTCTATCCATCCCTGAAAACTTTGTTGTGTCACTAACTCAAATGTATTCATGGTTCTCACTCAAGGCTCCTTCAGTGTTCCTCCAAGCAATCTTATGGAGGTCATTGAAGTAGTGGTCTACTGTTAAGTGCTGCAAGAACGCTCCAAAAATCGCATGCTACAATCTAGGGAGAAAAGGAGAGGAAAAAAAGGAACAGATATAGAGAGAAAAATAGATTAGGCCAGCAAATGAGAGCCATACAGTAAAACCTGTGATCTTACAAGGCAAATCATCTGGAAAAAAGAGGTACAAAACAATCTTCTAAAAAACAACCCACAATAAAACAGCAAGTGTCTTGGTGAATCCCAGCAGAAAAACACTTCGCAAAGTGGATTGTTCCCTGTGATCAGCATTGTGATGTTTCACATATATGTGTAATTTCTTTAATTACTATGATTAGCCCATGTAATTTTTGATAATTCTACCCCTTCGGGAAGTTGATAGAAGGAAAAAAGTACAAAACATTGTTCCATGTTTTTAGCCTGGGGAATTGCCTCAGAGGTTTGCCTTGGTTTTTTATTATTATTATTATTATTATTATTATTATTATTTTGGCCTCATTATTTCTAACCTCCTTTGGAAATCTTTTTTTTTTTTTTTTTCTTTAGAACTGAATTTCAATTAGCAGAAGAATAATGCTATCAGGAGGCACTGAATATCCTTGGAGATAGGATGGCTGGGAGTTGTCAATGGAACATTTGAAATAGTTGGACAGTAGAGGTCCTATAAAGCTTAGATTACTCTTTAAAAAAATAATAATAAAGGTTTGTCTTTCAGAGATGGAGTGAAAGGAGTGGGGAGGAGGTTGTTTATTGAACTGCTATGTTCATCTGCAAGAGAGGATGATAAAAGAGGAGACTGTATTATAGACATCCGAACTGTTGGATCTGACAGAGAAAATAGGTAATCACTGAGATGTATTCTACTGCCACCTTCAAGCCTGGTGGATATTTTCATCAGATGACTTAAAGTTTCTTGTTCAATCTTCACTCCTAAGAGGGCTGAAATGATCCAAAGAGACCCCTGAAAGCAACAGTAGCCCATGTGGAGTAAAGGACGCAGAGCAGTGATCTGAAACAGCCATGCTCTAAGCACATTGAATTACTCATTTGATCTTTTCTTAAAACAAACAAACAAAAAACAAACAAACAAGAGTTTTAGGGTAATGCAGCATCCAATTCTTTTTGCATCTGCCCCTGCAAATGGTTCGATTGTGAGAGATGACCAAAGAACCAACACACCTGGGCTGACTGACTATAGTATACCAAGTTAGATACGGGAGGACAGCTTTAAAAAATTGTGTGGGATCTCAGACTCCTCCTGATGCCTCTGAACCTTTTGATATACTGAAAAGCTCTTTAGTTTTACTTCAAAGAAATTCCCTTCCACTGACATATTGGGCTTTGCATTGTGGGTTAATCAGAACTGTGTTGCATCTCTGTTATTACTGTCGACAATATCTGCATGGGAGGCCAAGGAAAAGGCTACCATTTCCCTGAAAACGCTGGAAGTGTGTGGAGTTCAAGACAAGCTAGTGGTCTCGAGCATGGATAATTGCTAGGGAATGATGTCAGGAGTAAAATCAGAAAGTATTGGATAACTGCCCGAGGACGGTCCATCTGGGTAGGTTCAGTGCTATCTTGCAGTGCCATGTCTATTCCCAACCTGTTTATATGATGCAATTCAAGCCAAATGAGCATGCAACGTTTGGCCAGAATGTCTGTTGTGAATGCACTGATACCTTCAGAGGAAAGAGTGAGCAGACATCTTGTGATCAGAAGGATCTGACAGTATGCAAGTCTGCCTTCACCTTCAAACTGCTGACCTTCCTCATTACCTGGCAAGTTCAGCAGGCTCAGATCACCAGAAATGATGCCTAATAGACATCCTGGCATGAGACACTGCAGACCTGTGACTGCTGTCTGAACTCAGAGCTGGAGAAGCTATTGAACACTTTAAGATATAAGGCACACATGGTCCAAATTCCACCGGCTCCTTTATCTACTCACATCTGGTTATCTTCAATGCAATTTGTTTGCTGAAGCACAATTGCTGGCTAATTGTAGAGTGGCCTCAGCCGTTTTGGGGTTAGGAACATGCTGTGAAGGCCCCCACTAATCTATTCCAGAAGCTCAAAGGAGCCAAGAATGTTCCTTGGTGCATTTTTATGATTAACTTAGGCCATGAGAAGTAAAAGATGCCATCACCCGGACAAAATGGTTTCAGAGTGGGAAGCAAATATTCCAGGAGCAAATATCCCAGGAGAAAGGTCTTATGCCTCTAATGAAATCACTGGTACAAGTTTTGTCCAAGGGCAAAGACTTTGACTCCACTAAATAATGGTCTATATGAGGATGTGACTTAATGTTAGTACTTGTCAGGAGATAGAACTTCCCTTCCCTTCCCTTCCCTTCCCTTCCCTTTCCTTCCCTTCCCTTCCCTTCCCTTCCCTTCCCTTCCC